>VZTQ01004995.1:0-88186 GCA_013400755.1 Pelecanoides urinatrix | reverse complement strand
CCTGCGCGGCGGCGGGATGGGGAGCCCGGCGGCGGCGGCGGCGGGCTGGGGCGCGGCTCCCGCCAAGCCCCCTGAGGGGCCGCGCGGCCCCGCGGCGGAGAGCGACCGCTGCGACCCGCGGCTGTGGGACACGGAGCGGCTCTGCCAGCACCTTTCGCGCTGCGGCGTGGGCGAGCCCAGCCTGCTGCACCGCTTCCGAGGTAACGGCGGGCCGGGGCCGGGGCCGGGGCCGGGCATCCCCACTGCTCCCCTCGGGGCGGCCGGGCCCCGCCGCTGACGCTGTGCTTGCCCCTGCAGAGAGCGGAGTCACCGGGAGCATGCTGCTGGACCTGCCCGCCTGCGCCCTCGAGATCACCCGCGTCTGGTGAGAGCCGCCCCCGCGGGCCCGGGCCGCGGGAGGCTTCGGGGTGGAAGGGCGGTGGAAGGCAGCCCCGGCTCTCGGCCCCTGTCTGGGTGAGCCCCCCGGATCCTCCGGTGCTGACCGGGCTCTGGCCGCTGTGACCGGCTCTTGGGGGCGTCCCCACCGCCCTCGGGAGCAGTTTCTCCCTTAAAACAGGAGGAGGACGTTTAGCTTGGGGGTGCAGCGCGGGGGGTCCCTGCAGGCTGTGCGGGTCACGGGAGCTGCGGCAGGCGGGTCCCTGCCTCGCCAGGCCCCGCCCGCAACAGCGAACTCCGGGAGAAAGACCTTTCCTGACCTAACAGGATGGCTTTGTCCCATTTCCACCCCAAAGGCCAAGAGCTTGGACTGAGGACGGAGTGGCTGTGCGTGATGGGCTCTGTGTGGCTGATCTCGGACCCTCCAGAACAGTTTACCAGTTCCCTGCTGATCCCAGCACAGCCAGCGCCGTCCAAGGCGTAGAAATTTTAATCTTGCAACAGTTGCTGGGACTTTGCTCTTTGTTGCGCCTGCTACGATAGGGTGGACTGTTAGGGAAAAAGAGATTTTGTTGTGTGTCCTGACAGAATACAGGCCTGTGGGCGAGTGGCGGAATTCAGTGGCCACCGTGAGCTGCCGCAGCACTTGGCTGTGGGGAGCGGGCGGTCTGGCAAAGTCTTACTCCCAGCTTGGTAGCAGTCACCTGCCACACGTACAGGAGAACTGAATGCTGTCTTAAACCACATGAAGGATTGTTACCAGCAGTGAAGGAAATGACTGGTCCCAAAAACCACCTATTTTTTTTGGTGGTGAATATATTTTCTTGCTCTTCTGAAACAGAAGAGAGTATAAATGTGTCCTGTCGTCCTATGTGTCTGAAGGGTCCCCATTGCCCTTTCTCTGCCCCACTGGGGTCGGTTTTGCTCACCTCTCCTGGGATGTGAGCCTGCTTGCTCACCACATACTTCCTGGTGCTTTTTCATCTTTGATTGTCTTTTCTTTGCTCCTTTGTTAACCTTGTTTATACTGTTTCCTCCAAGTTTCTCTCAAAATCTAGCTGTTTCACTCAAGTTATTTTGCTAATGTTGTGGTTAGTGCACCTAAGGCAGTTTGGAGCGTGGTTGTCTGGCAGGCATACACAAGTGCAGAGCTGCGCTTGTCTGCTGGGAGTTTTGAGTACTTTGGTGTGCAGGTTGGCTCCGTGGCTGAAAACTTGTCAGAGCTAACACCGTGCTGAGGGTGAAGGGCCTCATCTCTATTACATCGAGGCATCCCGGCCGCACTCACAGCTTGCAAGGGTGAGTTGAAAGAGCGGGTGTCTAGGTGTGACCATCGGTAGAGAAAGAAGAGCTGGTGTGACTCAAGATGACAAGGCAGAAGGGTTGTGCTTTGGAGGAGGTAAGATGTCAACAGGAGTCATTAAGGTATTTTTGTTTTTCTTGGAAGAAGGGAGGGCTTTAACTGATGTCCTGTTGTGGTTTAGCCCCCGTTGGCAACTAAGCACCACACAGCTGGTCGCTCACTCCCCACCCCCGGTGGGATGGGGGAGAAAATTGGAAGAGCAAAAGTAAGAGAACTCGTGGGTTGAGATAAGAACAGTTAAATAACGTGAAATAAAATAATAATAATAAACAATTGTAATGAAAAGTAAAACAACAAGAGAGAGAGAGGGAAACAAAACCCAGGAAAAAAAGTGGTGCAACCGCTCACCACCCGCTGACCGGCACCCAGCCAGTCCCCGAGCAGTGATCACTGCCCCCCGACCAACTCCCCCCAGTTTATATACTGAGCACGATGTCATATGGTATGGGATGTCCCTTTGGCCAGTTTGGGTCAGCTGTCCTGGCTATACTGCCTCCCAGCTTCTTGTGCATCTCCTCGCTGGCAGAGCATGAGAAGCTGAAAAGTCCTTGACTCAGTATAAACACTGCTTAACCACAACTAAAACATCAGTGTGTTATCACACTATTCTCACACTAAATCCAAAACGCAGCACTGTACCAGCTACTAGGAAGAAAATTAACTCTATCTCAGCCGAAACCAGGACACTGCAGCTGTTTGAAGTGTGCAGATAGAAATGGTGTAGTATGAGGAAGGCAGCTGAAGGCTTTATTTGTTTCTGACGTATAAGGTGGTTGTCTGGTTGAAATAACAAGCGTGTGTATAGTTTCTGTTTAGAGACTACCAGGAGGCTGGTTGCTTTTCGTACCTCGCTGGCTGTCTGAGCATCAGGTGCCCATACGGCCGCTCGGACACACCAGACATCTGCAGGCTGCTCCCGCGGGTCCTCGGGCTCTGTTGGTGCCGAGTGTCCTCGGGCAGGACGGGGTAGCGAGGAAGCCCCTCTAAGCGTGCGGTACAGGCGGTGGAGTCAAACGGCTGTGAAGAGCTCTCAGTTGGTATGGAGAGTGGATGGTGCTGGGGATATGGAATGACATGCTTATGGGTTTTCTTTTATAAGGTGTTTCCTTCCATGAGATCTGACATCTTGTTTCTGTTAAGCTGAAAATGATGTGAGTTGGATGAGAAATTGCTAGAGCCTTCTGCTTTTTTAAAACATTTCAACATGGTACTAAAGAATGATCCCTTTGCATGCGTCTTTCCACCGCGTGCTGGGTCCTACAGTAACGTTCATTGTTTCTCTGTGACAGGCCGGTAATGAATGTGCATGTGTAGTTCCCTGCCATTCCTGGACATTCAGTGGGGAGAGCCTGGGACGGCAGGGGCCTGGAGGCAGTGCTATGGGTTTCCCGGGCATTCTCGTGTTCCTGGAAGTGGGTGTTTGTGTGGCGTGCGGCATGCTGCATGTTAAATAGGGATGACGAGTAGGGCTGCCTGGCTGACCTCTCTGGGGTAGTGAAGTTCCTAACGGGTGCAGGAAAGGGGTTTTCTCATCCTTGTTGCCTGTGGCATGAGGGAGGGTGTGGGCGAAGCAGGGAGGGGTGGAGGGGAATGGGTGGGGAAGCGTCGGTCCTCGCCTTTTCAGAGACAGCCGGCAGTATTGCTGCTTTGGCTGTTGGAGGAACTATGCCTGCAGAGCCCTGGAAAACCACAGTACTAACACATGATTTTTGTGTAATCTCTTGGTTGAGACGGTCTTACCATGTAGATACCAGGTGAAAAATCCCCTGCTGTTGTTTTCTACCTGAAGAAGGATAGAGAGCTTTCTGTGGCGTGACGTTCGGGTGACCAGTCACGCCAGGACTGTATTGACAGCGTGCTTTGTCATCCGGAGGCCAAACCCAAAACAAGAGTTAGTGTTCCTGGAGGCAGGGCAAGACGACAAGAAGCGCAGGCCACTGACGTGGTAGGTCAGGCGGGGACTTCCCAGCCTCCCTGGTCGAGATTATTCCTTTTGCTGCTCTTTCACGCTTGTGCAGCACCGATCCATCCTGGCAGTGACTCCAGCAGATGTACCATCCAGCGCAGAGAGCTGCGTTAGCACTGTTTAATTCAGCCATGGTGGAGGTGAGTTTCTGGAGCAAAGCAGCACATTAGGCTGTGCTCTTTGTGGACAATGTTTGCATAGGAAGTTGTTTAATAAACTGTACTGTCAGTACTACAGACCTGTCCTTTCTCTGCTCTTCCTGTAGTTGCAGTCGTCGGTAGTTTCTCAAGATGGTAGGCGCCCACACGCCTTCCTTCTTACTAACCTGGCTATTTTCCAGTTAATTTTCTCCTCACTCCTGAATTTTTGCGGCATTTAAAAGTATAATCAGGTGCTTCAAACCAACAGGCTGTGCCCTGTACTCAGCAGTGCTGTCTCTTGCTTAACGCTGGGTACTGCTTTGCACTACCTCACTGTCTCAAAAATGTCATAAAGTCCTACCTTGTGTACTTTGTGTGGCCCAGAGTATTTTTTTGGGCGATTGTTACCTGAGGTCTATTGCATGACTATATGGTGGTGCTACTGTACCTCTTGCAGCATTACAGCTTGTTCAAAAACATGCTTGTGATGTTTGATCTCCATTATAAGCATGCTTTGAAGTGATATCCACTGAAGACCTCAGTTGTAATTAAGAATGTGGGGGTCATCTCTGTACAACATGTTTGGGTGTTAATTTTTCAAGTCTGCTGGACCAAAGATGCTCTAGTCCAGGTGTGGTTCATGTGAGGTAAGTGCCTTGAGAGAGAACTTCTGCACAGAAATAAAATGAATGTAGATGGCTGGAAGCAGATTGCTTCTGACTTTGCTGTCCCTGAACTGTTTTTGAGAGTTGTGATGGCGGTGCTTGGTTACCAGCCCAAGCACTAGTCCTGCCTGAGTTAGCCATACCTGTGGTTGGAAAGGTTACACGTTGCTTATAAGCAGCAGTTGTATATTCTTGATCCCATTTTCAGGAGAGCAGTTGCAGTTGCTTTTCCTGGGAGTATAAGGATGGGTGTGTATAAGCTTCTGATTTCCTGGCTGCAAAAGAGTTCCTCGGCTCTTCCACCACGCCGAAGTTCATCTTCTCGTCTTAGTAGAGAGCAAGAAGGATGGGTAGACGCAGGTGGTCCTCCTCTTGTCCTCAGCGTTAACTGCTTTCTGTTGCCCTGTAAATAGTGGGCTCTTTCAGGAACTCCCTTCTAATTATCTGGGAGTTTGTGACTGTTCCTATGGACCGAGCTGCTTGGGATGTGAAGTAACACGCTGGTCTGAGTATCGCCACTTTTCGTCTTGCTGGCAAGTGGGGGCAGCTAAAGACTTGTGACAGTCTGTGAGCAGCAGAGGCTGCAGCCCGAGAGCTCCCTGTTAGGTGCAGGGATACAGACTGGTTAAGACAAAAACTGCTCACCAGCAGCTCAGACATCATATGCGTTTAATATTTTATGGATTGTGAATTATTAAATGATTTTGATGAAAATATGTAGTGCACCAAGAACTATCTTTTGCTAATAGTCAACATTTAATAGTATTGCTTTCTGTTAAAGTTCAAATTGAAAGACTGATGTAAAACTGATCCCAGGATGGTTATCTGCTGAAGAGTGTAAAAGGCAGCAAATTGTACTTTCTCTTGATAAAGCATTTGCTGTCATACTGAGGCTGAAACCATTTTGCTCAAGGACAAGGCTTGCAGACAGAGTTAATAAAAGTGGCTGTAATAGAGTATATTATCTCTCCCTCCAGACTTGTCCTGCCTGTGCTCTTAGACTACTGTGGCTACAGCAGAGTACCTGCACTGAAAGTTTACGTGTGTGTTGTGAATGATGATTTATGATGATTTATTAAATGATTTAATGATTTATTAAAATGATTTATTAATGATTTATTTAATGATTTATTAAAAATGACAGCAAAATATCTTTATGAAATAGAAGAATCAGCTCTCAACAAAATTAGAGCATCTTCAAATTCTGGTGGTTCCGCTGCTGGAGTTGAAATTAATTTATGCAAAATTCAAGTTAATTTGGCAAAATTAAACTTCTTTTAATACAGAGTTGACTAACTGAAAGAAATTTTTATAAAAATCTTTTATTGGGACTTTGAAATTTTAGTTTAAGGAATTTTTCAGCCNTCGCTTTGCAAAATACCCTTAGGGTAATGCATGGCTGTAGTTAATAAAGTGCTTGCTGTGCTTTTCCCCTTCCTTATAGTCTGTGCAGTCCATGTGTGTTCACCTTCTAAAGGAATCCTCGACACCCACTCTAAAACAACCTTAAAAAAAGATGTCAGTTATTCAGGGACTACATGTTGTCTTTCCCATAAATTTAAAGGACTTATCCCCAGATGTGACTTTCCCTGAAAGATATTGATGAAAAAATTGTGTATTTCCTGGTGTTTCTATTTCTTGGTTCTGTATAAGTGGGAGAAGCACTTACATTGCTTTACTGACAACTTCTGTAGTTATTAGTTCTCTTCCTTCTCTACTTGACTTTAGAAGGATAAATGCTTTCAATGTTTTTCTGAAAAAGCTGCAAAAATATGTATTTCCGTAAGAGTGTCAAGTAATTCCATATGTACTGCAAACTGTAAAGGGAAATGCATTGCAAACTTTGCTCTCAATGTCTTTTTTTCCTTTCTAGCCTCCCAGCTGAGAGACTGAAAGTTCTGGCCTGCCTGAACAAGCTGAGGCAGCAGCACGTGGACGTAATGAAGGTAGCCCTGGTGCCGCGTGGGGACGATGCTGCTTCCACGGCCTCGCTGGTGCTTCGCAGCGCTGTCTCTCTCCCTGTCTCTCTGCCTCCCCTGCTTTTGGCTTGGTGGTGCCAGCTGGTGCTGCGGTGGTGCCTTCCTTTGCAGAGCAGAAAGCTCTGAGCCCTTCTGCTTGATAGTGGGTGGTCTTTGAAAAACCAAGTTAACCAGAAGAAGTGTTAAAATCATCAGCTAAGAGCTTGATGTGGGCACCTGGCGGTTGTGAGAGATTGAATGAGCAGATGAGCTGTTTGAAATGTGTTGAGAAGCTCCCCTTTCATATCTCTTTTTGTGTAGAGCCTCTCCTTGGTTTTTTTTGCTAGTTTAGCCCCAGGTATGGTAAATAGACTCCTTCTCACTTCCACTGTTTGCGGTGTCCGACAGTTTCTCACAGTGGTGTGTGTTGGTTTAACTCGGGCCAGGGCTGCATGCGTTCTTTGGTAGTCTGCCCATCTGCTGGAGCCCGGTCAGCTCAGTGACCGAGAGTAGAGAGAACCCAGGAAAACCTTATTTGCCTCAGTATTTTACCAAGATATGTCTGTGATGAAATGGTTTTGTCTGCTGTTTTGAGGCAAGGATTAAATGTGTGTATTTATCTTCTCTAGTAAGTCACTGTAGTTACTCAGATGTCTCTTAAAATGTGTGCTTAGGGATGATCAGGGAGTACTTCTTTCATATTTCAGTTATCTTGGATTTTGCATTTTGTTTTATGAAAAAGGTAAGAATCATAATTTGCACTTTGCAAAATTTCACTTGATTTTAAAGAACACAAACAGTGTCAAACCAAACACTTCTTATTGGTTATCTCAGATATGTATTGCAGTATCCTGCTTTAACTGGACTAGCAGATTAATAGACAGGGGTTTTCTCAAGTGTTAAGTTTTGGAATTACACAGGTGCAGATAACAGTTTTAGAGATTTTGACTTTAATTCCCTTGCCCTCTGAAATAAGCAGCTTTGTCTTTTTTGATGTCATGCTTAAATAGTTCTCCAGGATAAATCTTGATATAGGTTAGACAGGATATGGCTGTTTTACAGGAGAAAAAAAAACAAATGCCCTTTCCCTCCAAATACCTGACCATTCTAGATATCCTTTACCTTGGTGCCTGTTTCTTTTCAAAGTCAAATTTTAAATGTTAATTAAACTATTGTTTGGCTTTTGTAGGTTTTTAACGATCCAATTCATGGGCACATTGAAATACATCCCCTTCTTGTTCGTATCATCGACACACCTCAGTTCCAGCGCCTCCGATACATTAAGCAGCTGGGTGGCACTTACTTTGTTTTTCCAGGAGCCTCTCACAACCGCTTTGAACACTCTATAGGGTAAGGTGATGTTGTCTTGCATACACATCTCTTGCATTTGGATTTCCCTGAGTTTGGCTCCACTAACGTGGAGTGCCAGCCAAGGGACATCGCCGTCTTTGAGCGTTGGTGAAAACTGCTATGGTGGCATTTTGGTCTCACAAATATTTCTGGACATCCTGTGTGATTATGAGCTGTTCCCTTGAACTTCATTTAATAAAGATAAATAAAGAAACCTACAAGATGGATCAATGTTAGATTTCCTCCCCCGCCCCTTCTTCTTCTAAGAATAATGTTAATTAAAAACTGTGAGTGCTTTATGTTGTCCCTGGTCAAAATGTGAGTTTTAAAGCATAAACCTGGGAAGGGTACTGGGGCTGCTATAAATGGCTTGCCAGACAGTTGTAATCCCCTTATATTGTCCAGCACAACTAAAACCCATTTTATCTGTAATGTTTGAATTTGTAGTTATGTGTGCTTTATGCAGTCTATGGCAGATTGTCAGGCTGTTAGCTGTAATATAAGTTAAACAGAAACATGATGGACACAAGGATTCCCAGGGTGTTGCTGGGTCATTCACACTCCACAGAGAAGCTGATTAATGGCAAATTTAAGCTTGTTTTAGAGAAATTAAACCAGTCAACAGTTTTTATTCAGGTGATCTGGCCAGCCTAAAGTTGCTTTTGTTAGTGCTGAAATATTGTGGAGTAAGTCTGGCTTTTGCCCCCACTCTGTGCCACTAACAAGATGCAAATGGCTATTGCAAAAGGCTCAAATCAGTGAGGCAAGTTGGAATTGACTGCATCTGGTAAACCTGAAAAGACAACAACGTGAGGGATATAAACAAAGCTTTCACAACAGGAGTCTGAAAACTCCAGTGGTATCAACAACATTTTCTTTTAAACAGTTAAATTAATCTATATAGTTAAACTTAGGACAGTTGTTCTCAACTTGTGTATCATTTTGAAGATTTCTACAGTGTTAAAATAGAAATGAGCTTTGTGTGCTTTTTGGTCTAGTAAAAAAAACACCAAACAGTAAAATCTGGTCTAATAAAGGATACTACCTTGTCATATAAAGCCTTGTCGTGCCTTAAGATGTTCTGCAAGGGGGGGGACTATTGAGGCAAGTAGAAAAGGAAGTTGGTGTAGAGCTTGTAAACAGTTTATAAGACTGTGCCATATGTTTGTTCCTGCTGTTTTCATATCATGGGAACATAGGGTCCCATTGAGTGAAATTAAATGTCAGATCTAAAATGAGTGAAAGGAAGAGAAATAATTGTCGTAAGCTATTGTTAAAATAGCAATTTGAAAGAAGACCAAAATCCTTTGGTGACTGTTTTGGACCTTTGCAGTTGCACTGACTGGAAGTCAAAGGATGATGTGTAAGCTCTGGTGCTTCAAGATGCACACTGTCAATAATGCACTGCTGTTCGCTTACACAGTTACGTTGTGGTTGTGCATTATGAAATACTGCAGAATGCTGTTGTCTCCATGTTTTGGGCATGGTATCTCATGCTTTTTTGCTTTCAGATATGTTACTGATGACTAAAACTCTACTACAGGAAATAGTTTGTGATTCTCTTGCAGTCAGGGTTTGAGTATCTGTTGTGTGCTACCTCTCAGACAAGGGCTGTGACTTAAGGAGCAAGGTAGAATAGATGAACTGCTCTTTTTTCTGTTCAGCCTAAAAACTACTATATTCACTTTCTTTTTTTTTCACCTTCCTCCCCCGCAACAGGGTGGGCTACCTAGCAGGATGTCTGGTTCGTGCACTGAAGGAGAGACAACCAGAACTGGATATAACCCAGCGAGACATCCTCTGTGTAGAAATTGCTGGGCTTTGTCATGATTTGGGTAAGCAACACTTAAGGTGGTTTGTTGCTCTTTGAAAGCTAACCTGGATGAAATGCTGGCTGCAAGATCAGAATGTGAGAGCTGTTTTGGGCTGCTTAGTGTGTGGCCATATTCTGAGACAGGATTTATCTGTTCCTGTTTGGTCTGGAGTACGTCTGCGGAGGCAACTCCACTTGGTGAATCCGTAGCCACTCTTAGCCAGTTTTTTGTCTTGTTTCCATATGGTGTTTAGAGTTCTGCCCTCAGTGGCTGAAGCGTCTGCTTCCTTCTGTGATGTCCTCAGGTCTCTTAAAACATTTCAGAATGAAAATTAGTGGCCCTTTCAAAAATGGTTATGATTATGTTATAACTACTTATTTTCTTCAGAACTGGCACAGAGTAATTAATGTTCTCAGTGTTACTGCAGTATTTGCCTGTGGTGTAGGTAATGGAACTGGCTATGTTAAGTGCAGCAGTACTTAAGGTGTCTTAGGAAAGTGTACTCGCTATAGTTGAATCTTCCTCGTAGATGATGTCAGGATGAAGTCAAATACAAGAGAATCCAGATCCATAGCTTGCTCAAAATATCTTTATTGTCAACCATGTCTCAGATTAAACCTGTGTAATCTTTATTTTTAAGGTCATGGGCCATTTTCACACATGTTTGATGGAAGATTTATTCCACTCACTCGTCCAGATTTGAAGTGGAAGGTACGCTTTTCACTATTAAAGTAAAAATAGAAAACTGAAATTTTTAAAGGGAGAATAATTCGTATTTAAAGACTGCCAGTGCTTATGAGAATATAGTGATCATGTAGCCTTTTCTTACTGCATTATTTTGATGGCATAATTAAAAATGAGAATGTTGTCTTCTAATCTTGTGATGATTTCCTTGTTGTTCTCTTTAACTGTTTGTTTGGGGAATGTCAGCCCCCTCAGCGCGGCCGTGAGCAGATGCAGCCTTACCAGCAAAGCAGAAAGAGGTGTGGGGAGAAGTAAGTGAGGGCAGATGTCTGTCACCAGCACCTCTTCCTTGAAAGTGCAAATGCTCTTGAACTCCTCTGTACTTTCATGGGGTCTGTTTGTGTATGCATGTCCTCTTCCTGCAGATGTCACGCTGGATGACACAGAGGAGAAATGAAATGTCTCTGTCTTGTCAATGCCTATGGTGTGACTCTGAATAGGCAGAATTTGTTAGGACTGCACTAATCATTTTAAGTCAGCATTGCGCCTTAAAATGCGTAGTGCGAACTTTCTTCAGAATATTTTACAGATGCAAAATACCAACTGGGAGCTTCCTTTCCAGTTTAAGATTTTAGTTCAAGGCCAGGATATTTAATATGGTGTTTAGAATTCAAACTTCTAGAAACGTTGAACAGAGTTTCAATGATTGTTTGCTGTGAATGAAATGTAATGCAGTCCTTTCGGGCCTCTCTCTGCTTGTAGTTACTAAGCAAAATCAGCTGAGTAAACTTGTTAATCTTCTGCACAGTGGAATTGGTTATTTTCTCTTTTAGCATTGTAACTGTCTTACTGCTGTTTGTTAAAATACAAAAGTAACAGCTCTCTGGTGAAGAGTGTGTTTCTGGGCTCCGTAGACCAGGTGATTTCCTGTTTGGTTAGATACAAAATAAGTACAAAATCACCCAAGTGCTGCACTTTCACACTACCCATGCCCAGGTGCCCTGCCAGGCAGTGCTGCTGGGTTAGGAGAAACCTGTGGCACTGCAGGAAAGATGCTTAAACTTTGTAATGCAACATTGAGGTGGGTTTTTTTCACAGCACGAAACTGCTTCTGTTGAAATGTTTGAGCATCTGATCACTTCCAATAAACTAGAAGAAGTCATGAAGTCTTATGGTCTTGTCCTGGAAGAAGATATGAACTTCATCAAGGAACAAATAGGAGGGCCTATAGATGAAACTGCGTGTGAGAAATCGGTGAGTCAGTCTACTGCTCCTGTGGTTATCCCAATAAATGTCTTTAATTTTACTGAAAGACTAGATAATATTTGCTTCTGCTATGTTTTATTATTTATTTTTAGTCCCATGAAATTCTGAGAATCCTGGCACAAGAGACGCTAGAGAAGTGTAGTGTTTATTTCTTACAGTGCTGGCAGGAGGTGGTAGCTTCACTATGTTATGTGCTTACATCTTCCTGAGAAGCTCTTACCTCAAAGTCTTCAGATTAGAGGAAAGTTTAAGGATGTTATTTGTAGTTAGTGAACCTAATTCACTGTAACTAGACTAGGTAGCACTGAAATTTTAATGGAAAACTTAAATGACCAGGTTAGGGTAACAGCCTGTGTACTGGATGCCTGAAGGCAGTGGTGATGGGAGGTCGTGTTTTCAGGTGGCTGTATGAAGAAAACACGGAGATAGTTTAGCGTAACAAGCTGATAATGGGTAACAAAACTGAGAACTGGCAGAGATGAGGCAATGAGCAATGCAAAGCCCAAGTGCCAGAGCCACATCAGCTTTGATGACAGTAGTAAAATGTTTGGATTTATTGCAGTTACAAGCACAGAGGCAGGGATGAGACTTGAAGAAATGTGTTGCCTCAGGAGGCAAGGAAGAATAGATTGTGATTATTAATCCTTGCAACTCTATGAAAGAATTAAGTCCTCTCTCCTCACTTTGCACTTTACAGCTCTTGTCATCTCTTCAAGGACACATGTTCAGTTGCTACCAGAATTAAGAACCCGTCAGTGGGAGATCTGTCATAACAATCTGGTTCTAATCAGAATTTGTGTGTTGTCCCAAACAAATCACCCACAAATGTTAGCACTTACCCATTATTTTCTGCTGTAGTAGTGTGTAGTGCTGCCATGTCTACTCCAGCACTCTGATGACAAACATAGGGAACTTAGCATAATAAAATTCAGTTTTTCATTTGCAAAGTCTACAAATTGATTTTTACCCACTCGCACTCATTTGCTCACAAATCTTGCTGCCTGCTGCTGCCATTGATCTTGTGCCAGGTTCTTACCCATTGTCTATTTTCCTTGTTTGGATTGTATGCCTGTTTTCCAGCAGGATAACAGGAAAAGGAGTGTCGTACATGATACGTGGCAACCTTCTTGCCACCCTCCTGGCGTTAGGCTGCAGGATCTTCCACTGGCAGTCATTTGTACTGCGATGGTCTTACCAGAGTACAGGCTTCTCTGCTGGTGAGGCATCTGTGCTGGGATGCTGTCTCGTTGCAGGCCTTCTGGTCCTGACATGAGCAACGGGTTGTTTATGCATTGAACATAAATGGTGTCCTGAATGTTGTCCCAATAGCAGAGCTCTTTGTGATCAGCACAGAATATTTTTGTCTGTGATGTGCTCTCCTTCTGCTGCTTACACACATTTCTGTTCTTACTCATATCAATTTTAATATCTCTATAATGCAGATAGCATGAAAGCCATTTATCTGTTTATATACAATGTTTTCTGCCTTCAGAATTTCAAGGCTACTTCATGGCATTTTTTGTTTAGCTGAAGAATCATTAAATTTTCAAGCAATTAGTGTTTATGTGCAACTTTTATCTTACTATTTTGGCGTTGATTTCCTGTTTGCCTCATGGCTGAGTTATGCCTTGTGGGTTAGGGTTTTAAGTAGCTTGCTGTTTATACAGTTTTTGTTTAAAACATCTAAATAATTGTTTTAAAACTCTGTTCTATGAAGTTGTATGGTTGATTGCAGAAGACTGCGAGACAGTGACATGTTTGTGGTTTTAACTAATTCCCTGAGGATTAAATGATTCCAACCTTTTCCCCTCTTTGTTGCTATGCTTTTTTTTTTTTTTTTGGCATTTCAAAGCTGCAGGCTTTGCTTTAGTAGAATGGGAAATGAAATACTTGTGTATATGGTTTTTATCCTTCCTGGTATTCTGGGAAGTCAGCTGCTTAAGCCCTAGTTCTGGATTTCTAATGCCTGACAGCTCCTGAAAGCTCTTTTATTGTATTTGTGTTCTTTGCTACCTCAATGTTGGATGTTTATTACAGGCAAAATCAAAGTGTATTCCCACTGTCTTTAAAAAATTGTTCTGACATTGTTTGCACACTTTAATTTCTTATTGTTTCTGATTTTTTTTCTTCTCGGCTCCCCTGTTGTCAGTGGCCCTACCGTGGTCGACAAAAGGAGAAAAGTTTCCTATATGAGATAGTAGCTAACAAAAAAAATGGCATTGACGTTGACAAATGGGATTATTTTGCAAGGTACAAATCTTATGATTTTTGGTTTTTATTATGAATTCCTACTGAAACAGTGCTACTGTATGTACAGGTATGATCTCATGGTTAAACACTCTCTGTGGAATATTTTTAGGGATTGCCATCACCTAGGAATCCAGAATAATTTTGATTATAACCGATTACTTAAATTCACTCGGGTCTGTGAAGTAAAAAACCAGAAGCATATCTGTACCCGTGACAAGGTAAGCAGTGTGTGTGAACTGAGGGAACGCTCAGCAGCAAAATGCGTGCGAGGTATAGCAGCACACTGAGACGGGGCATGGCAAAGCCTGCCCCGGGAAGCGTAGTGCAGCTGCCCTCTGGATTGCAGGGGGATGCTGGCGTTGCCTGGGAACGCTTTTTTAGCCCAAGAGAGGGCTCTGAAAGCTGTCCTCAGAAGCAGCTGGTTTAAGGAAGGGAGGGATAGAGCAAGCCTCTGTTTGAAAGGGCTTGTGGCGGATCCTTCCAGGGGAGACTCTACAAAACCATCAGCTGTGCGTGATCCTGCTCCGAGTCTTCTGAGCAGGAGGTGAATGTGGCTTTGGCGAGGGGCTGCTAAAGGAGCAAGAGGTCCTCTTTGCCCAGGCTGCCTGGGGTCACTGTCAGGTCTCTGCTCTCCCACAGTGGCCTGAGTCTGTTTCAAAATTTGTAAATTGTGAAAAATAACTGTTCTGCTCTATGCTGCAAATGGAAGGAGACAACTCATTTGATTCCTTGATTGTTTTAGTTTTCCAATTAAGACAATGTCAAAAGTAAGAGATGATTGGTTTTTTTTAATTTAGGAAGTTGGAAATTTGTATGATATGTTCCACACACGGAATTGCCTGCACCGGCGAGCATATCAGCATAAGATTGGCAACATCATTGAAATAATGCAAGTATTATACTTCCCTTTTCTTGCATTCCATTTGTTTTTAAATTCTTGAAACTGTATATCCGTTTGAATATTCAGGTAATTAATAAGGTGTGACATAGAATAAAAGCCACTGGGCTATATAACCCAATTCTTATGGCAAGGCTCAGTGCTTAGTGTATCATAAAGGCTGTGATTAACAAAAAAAAAAAAAAAAAGGAGGACAAAATATGCTTCCATGTGAAATTCAATTAGAGGAAAATTACTAAAGCCCTGAAGAAGCATAGGACCAAGGTGTGCTTATACTGTTTTAACTGCTGACAGCTGAAGTCAAATCTTTATCTACAAGTTAGAGACCACTTAACCTCAAACTGGCTGGTTAATAGAGCAAGGTTACTAATAGAGTAAAACAATGAGCAAGCCTACTGTAGCTCAGCTGAGGCCTGACTTTGTGTTTATGTAGTGCCACAGCAGGAATTGTTCAGGACCAACTCAGCTGGCTACCTGCATTTGTACCTCTCTTGTTGATGTCTATAGAAGTTTCCCTATAGCATTATTCTTTCTACTTTTCTTGAAAAGCAGAAATACTATTATCCCCAAATATTTTTTTATTAGGATCTTGGCTGCTGTGTAACCATCTGCTGAGTTTGGAAAAAAGGAACACAGAGGATTACACAGTACAAGAGTGATTCGTGACTGATTTCATTTCATAAACTTCAGCTCCTGGTTTAGTCATCCTCTAAAACTCAGACTAAAAATGCTAAGGTTTGACAATACCTGATGTGTGAGGAGTAAAATAGCCAAGAAATTTAGGTCTTGGCTTACCATAGTTATAGCAGCCTATCCAAATGAGCGTACGAGCTGGAAATGACAACGAGGTACAGGGAACTCTGGAAGAACTTGATCTTTAGAACGTCAGTTTTTCCCACCTGAAAACATCACATGTTCATGATGCTCTACGTTTACAATGCTTTGTATTTTCTCAGTAAACTCCTGGAGCAATGAGTCTGTAAAAGGATATGGTCATCTGTGAGGCAGCCTCATTGCAGCCGAGTGACCACGTCACTGTCTTGCAGGGTTCTGCAATCGTCTAAGCAATGTTAAACTCGTAGTCTGAAGCAGAACAAAGTGGACTTGCTCATTCATTGAATGAAGGTTAAGGTCTGATCTGAACCTGTTTTCAGTAAATGGAAAGGCTGTTGAAATGTGCAATGACAGCATGGAGATAGGACATAGTGCAGTGCCATCAGGGTCTGCTGTGTGCTTGGGATGCAGTTTCATCTATTGTCTTCTATTTATAACATACTAATGCATTTCTTTTTTGACTCTTGAGCAATAAGGTGTTTCAGAATGATGTTATCCTTAAGACTTAATTTTGTCTCAAACTAGGATTACGGAAGCCTTTCAAAAAGCAGACAAATTTTTAAAAATAGAAGGCTCTGGAGGAAAACTGTACCAGATTTCTACAGCAATGGAGGACATGGAAGCCTACACTAAACTAACTGGTATGAGCTCTCAGAATATTTTTTCTTTTAAAGTAAAAGAACATGAATACCTCTTAAAATGCTGGTTTTACAGCTGTTGGCACAGTGGGCCCTTGCCCATGACTAGGACTCTCAAGTACTGCTTTTGTGCACAGATGGCGGGGCAGACCTGGACCATCCAATCTCTGTGCTCTCATATCTTCCTGTGAGAGGAAGACCTTCTAGTTTAAATTACTTTTATGTTCAGAGAGAGAGGGAAAAGCACCAACTTCTTATCTTCTGCACACATTCAAATTCAGATTATTGCAAGGAGTGCTGTCAGGAGGTCCTGCCTGTGTCCTGAGTTTGTTGCACTTGTCACAAGTGGGATGTAAGTCAGCTCTGAGCGATACTACATTTAGCTACATCAGGTAGAGAAGTACTGTATATGTGTTGTAGTGTGAAACTAACCCCAAGGCAGGTTTCAGAGGGCTCTGATGGGGTCTGATTTGATTTGCTTGAGACATTGCTACCCTGCTTGCAAATATAACAGAAGAAAACAATATATGAACAACTTAGTTTATTGCTGAAAGTTTGTGGTTGCTCGAATATGAGCTTGTGAGAATGGTTCTCGTAGGGTAAGTACACGGAGCAGCAATCTGCTTGAAGACATGTGAGGGAACTCCAGTGTAATTATGGAGTGAAGCAAGCAAGAGCTGAGACTTGTGATGTTTTCCTATTTCTCAAGGTCTGGCTCAGTGCTGTGAAGAGGAAAAAGAAAACTGAACTCACAGAAACTGACTTAAGTTGTGTTGTGTCCAACACACAACTTATGTAGTTCCACAGCTTCCCACCACTGTGGTGTCTTGGTTTTGTCTGCCCTCCTGGTCTTCACTGTGAGTGCACACCAGCATTCCTCTGGTTGGTGACCAGTGCTGCGGCATGCCCTTACCAGCTTCGTGCAGTATGGGGGGTGGAGGCCAGGGTGGGCGAGGCAGACCCTGCTGCACTGAGGGGTTTGTGGTTGGGTTACTGCAGGGCAGAGGGTGCTGCGGACCCTGCTGAAGAGTGCTCCCAAGTACTGGCAGCTCTTGCAGCACCTTGAGCTACAGCTCACGAGGACTCCCAAGGCATCTTTCCTGAGTGAAAAGGCAACTTTCCTGAGTTTCTGTCACCAAGCCTTGGCTGGCCAACAGAGAGACTCAAGAACTTGGTTCAAATCTTTGGTCCATGGACAAGGTGACAAGAGGCTGAGGGCGCTGTTGCAGAAGATCCTGTGTGCCTTAACCTGTGTCATGCTAAAGGCCTTCTGGCAATCCTTCATCTGCCACAGCCACATTCAGCGTGACTGTAGACCTGCCGCGTGGAGCAGGTGAAGGGGCTCCACAGAGTGCTGAGATGAGGAGCTGCCTGGCCCCTCTGACACTGCATGCCTCTGCCCCGGGGGAGGAGAAGGGGCTGGCTTTGAGGGACAGTAGCTACTGGAGAGCATGAATTGTAGTGCTGGGCTGTGGAAGGCTGGGCAGAAAGGCAAGAACTGAGGTTAAGTTCTTAATGGGCTAGGAGTTGTTCCCTGGGGGCTGTCTGGTCTGTAAGATCAGCTGTGCTAGCAAGTTAGTACCAGACTGCTGTTGTGACTGCCTGCTGACCTGTGGTGCCTGGCGAGGAGCACAGCTCAGGGCAAGGAGACCAGGACTGTCCCCTGCCTCTTACAGTCTGCTGCGACAAGGAGCTGCTTGCTGGGGCTGTCCTCTTCAACAAAGAGTTGAACAGCAAGGATAGTGATGCGAGGAGTATGCCAACATCGGATGTAACAGTGGACCACGAAGGATGAGTATGTTCTCCTCCCCTTAAACCAAGGCACTTCCTTCCCTGCCTCCAGTGGTTGCAACCTGGGGGCTTCTGAGAGGACAATAGGCTGTTTTCAGTAGTCCCTGATGAGTGATGCTTCTGTGAACCTGTCCAATTGCCTCTTGGATCTTTGCAAATGATAAACGTCTGTGAGGTTCTGCAGCAGAAAGTTCCCTAGCTTTCTTCCATGATGGGTGAAGAACCACTGTTTTTTTTTAATTTGATGCCTCCTGATTTGACAGCGAACCCTAGTTTTAGTAAAGGATGAGACAGCAAACCTTTCCTCGTCACTACTGCTTTTGCACAATGCATGTGTTTACAGGCTTCTTATATCCCCTGCATTATCTCTTCTCTCAATCTGAAGAGACCTAGTCTCTTGTTCCTTATGGAGAAGTTCCTGACTTTGATCAACCTTGTCTGTAAAAACAACCCTCAGTTAAAGGTGTTTTGGTATATGGCTCATAGCTTGCTTCTGGAGCGTGTTGGGAGCTTCTTAAGCCAGTTGTGGTCCTGGGCAGGGTGTTGCAGAGCTATGCTTGCAGCACGTGTCAAAGCTGCCTAGGTATTTCTGGCCACGGAATGCGAATAGACATGGAGTACTGTGTTGGTTGTGACAGGTGAAGAGCTTCCTGATAGCAGCAGGCTCTTTAGGACAGCCAGAAATAACCTTTCTACTCCGAAGCCACATCAAAAGAAATCTGTGTCTTGCTGCTCCTATTGATGGTGGGAAACACACTGCGTGCTTCACTGTCATGTGGAGACAGGAGGCAGGACTTTGATGCTAGCATCCAAAGTCTGAGAAATTCTGAAGGTTTAATGGAAGTACTTTATTCTTTTACAAGATAGAGCACCCTTGTCCCTGAGCCAATTAGTGCTGGGGTTTAGGATATTCTGCTGAACAAGATTGGCTAAATAAGAAGAGGAAGCAACTTCCAGTGAAATAATAAAACTTGTTTCAAGGGTGAGAATTAGCTAGTTTTTCTGTCAACAGCTGCTACAAATCTGATGATAATCAACGCCCACATTACGGTGGAGGTCTGCTGCAGGCTGCCTGACCAGGAAGACTGAGTGGAGCGAGGCCCTCTGTAGACAGATAGGAGCAGCCTCACGTTCACAAGCCCTGGTCATCATGGAGGACTTCAACCACCCTGATATCTGCTGGAGGGACAACACGAGCAGGGCATAAGCAATCTGGGAGGTTTCTGGAACGCATCGATGATAGCTTCCTTCTCCACGTGGTAGAGGAGCCAACAAGGAGAGGTGCTATGCTGGACCTTGTTCTCACCAACAAGGAGGGGCTGGTGGGGAATGTGAAGCTCAAGGGCAGCCTTGGCTGCAGTGACCGTGAAATGGTGGAGCTCAAGNGTGGATGCCCCATCCCTGGGAACATTCCAGGTCAGGTTGGACGGGGCTCTGAGCAACCTGATCTGGTCGAAGATGTCGCTGCCCACGGCAGGGGGGTTGGACTAGATGACCTTTAAAGGTCCCTTCCAACCCAAACTATTCTATGAATCTACAAGATGATATTGTGACTTCTCAGTTGTCTGACTTAGTATGTTTTGTCATTCTCTGAAAGTGAGTGTCTTTCCTGAACCAGCAGTTTTTCTTGTTGCTTTAACCTTTGTCCCTGTACATGCATTTTGCTGTGACACTGGGTTGTGACATACTTAACAAAAACTAATGCAACTTTGGCAGATAATATCTACCTGGAAATTCTGCACTCAAGTTCTCCAGAACTGAAGGAGGCACGAGAAATTTTGCATAAAATAGAACGACGTGAATTATACAAATTTTTAGGAGAGACTCAACCTGAAACAATGAGGAAAATTGTAAAGGTAATGTCCATTGGTGGAAGATTATGAATTCTGTCCCTGTAAAACATGTTCGCTAAGTTGCTGACCATCTTTTTTTCTCTATCTCCATGTGGGTTTTTTTTGTCTTGGGTTTTTTTTTGCTTAACTGCTATTCCAGAAATAGAGTCAAAAGTTCTCCTCCTGTCTTTATGCAGCTGAGCCATGAAACATATTATAGGAAACTGGGAGGAGTTTTATCTACAAACAGCCAGAAGAATGGCAAGAAGTGGAAATTCAGAAGTTGATTATTGCAGAAATATTTTCAGAAAAAAAACTATTTTCTGAAAAATACAGAATTGCATAAAAAGTTGTTATAGTCCAATGATTGAGAAGGATATTACTATCGTGTTGTGTTCATTAAAATTTCAAAATAATAAGCAACACAATTGCTTTGAATTGTAATATGTGTGCTTTGAGAACAAACATCAAACTGAATAACAACTTCCAAATTTCTTGGTATTAAATTCTATACTTAGCATGAGCATGCATGTGTGTGCTTTTCAAAGCACTCATTAGACATCGGTTTAATGGCTGTTGTCTTGTTTCAAAATACTGTTATATTAGAGCTGACATTACTTCAGATGGCTCAGCTTTTCTTGTTATGTGTTATACCATGTTATCAAATCATCAGTTAATTATCTCTAAACTTCAACCATGATGCTTAAAATTTTCCATGCCAAATTTCCGTAAGTGGCTAACTGTAAGCCTTAATAAAAATAATTCAGCTTTTTTAAGGAATAAGGTTAGACAAGGACTACTAGATGTCTCACTGCTCTGTTCATCTTTTTGTTTGAAGAGAGGGTTTGCTTGTGTTCTCTGTCTAAGAAAAAGTAGTGTTAAAGAGATTCTGTATTAAAAGTGTAGGAGGAAAAAGGAGGAAGGAAAACATGAAATGGTTGTACATTGATTGTCAAGGTTCTGCCCTTCTGATGGTAGATTGCCTAACAAATAAGGAGATGGGCAGGAGAGTGAATTGCATGAGTTCCACCTTTAAACAGTTCCTTTCATAGGCTTGGTTAATGAAAAGAAAAACTCTCACTTTGAAAATCCAGCCAGTGTCGTTGAGTCTTGGGATATCCAGTGTGTTGTTTTGAAGGGAGACTGGATCACTGTTGCTGCCATAATTATATCCAGCTGATGCTTTGCAGCTCTGATGCTCAGCTGAGGGATCGGGGGAGAATTTTTCCTCCTGTGTCCCAGGAGTTGCCTGTTGCAGGAGCGTTGGAGGCTCAGCTTCCTCTGGAGTGCTGGAGGTGAGCAGTGACTAGACAAGACATTGCTGTGCCTGTTCTGCTCCTTGAGACCACAGTGCCGTTATGTTTAGAATCGTAGAATGGCTTGGGTTGGAAAGGACCTTTAAAGGTCATCTAGTCCAACCCCCCTACAATGAGCAGGGACATCTTCAACTAGAGCAGGTTGCTCAAAGCCCTGTCCAGTTTTGTGATCCTCAAGCTGGCCAGAGCCAGGGGAACACAGGCTAAATTTCCAGTTAATGCAAACTGGAAGGGGTAACTTTAAAAAAAAAAAAAAAAAAAAAGCAAACAACAAAGAAGAGGAGAAAGTTAGCATACATACATTCTGACACAATAGAAACAGAACAGTTTGTAAATGGGCTGCCTCCTGCCATTTGCCTCCTGGCAGTTCTTTCCTCTAGGTTTGCTCTCAGTCTAAACCTTTCCTTGGCTTCTTGAGTTACAACAAACCACACATACGCCTCAGCTTGGCACCATGTGTGATCACCCTGCTCTTCTTAGCAGTCTTCCCATCTTTGCAATGGACAGATCAGCAGCCAAAAAAATGCTGCCAGCTGAATTCCTTCCCTTGTGGACCTGTCTCCTGGATGCTCTGTGCTGCACTCAAAGCTCTTCTCCCATGGGTCTCAGTTGCTCCCAGGAAATATTGCTCTGTCAAATCTTGCATCTTCCCCAGAACATAGCAGCCCTGGACAAAGGTAACAGGCAACCTTCTCTCTCCTGCCCAGCTACAGCCTCTTAATGAGAACTTACACGTTTCTGTGAACAACGGCTTTCCATCACATCGTGGTCCTCCTTGGCTTTAGCCTAGCTGTCAGCAGGGAATAGTCTCTCAGGTCCAAAACCAGACAAAACCCCCTTGTGGGTTTCAGCTTTTGAAGCAGGTCACCATCCCCTCCAAAGTTTGCCTAGGAGCTTGCTGCTTCTGTGTTTGGTGTGGTTTGTGTTTTTTTTTTTTATAGTGATCAGTGACATTACTGATCTTGTCTGTCTCTTGGGGCTTCTTTGTATGTTCCAATGTATAGGTGTAAAAGCTTTATCAGAGGGTGAGATCCTCCAGCCCTTCATTAAAAAAAAAAGTTCAGTAAAAACGTTTAGTATTCAGCTTTGGGGAACTTGCAAAACATTTGTATTAGTAAAACAATTGCTTGAAGGTACTTATTTTCTGCTTTGTGGAGACTTCAACATCCTGGATGGACTCTCTGCCCCTCTCTGCCCCTCTCTGCCCCTCTCTGCCCCTCTCTGCCCCTCTCTGCCCCTCTNCCCCCCTCCCCCCCTCTCCCCCCCCCCGCCCCCCTCTCCCCCCCCCTGCCCCCCTCTCCCCCCCTCTGCCCCTCTCTGCCCCTCTCTGCCCCTCTCTGCCCCTCTCTGCCCCTCTCTGCCCCTCTCTGCCCCTCTCTGCCCCTCTCTGCCCCCTTCCTGTGATCAGGTGTAAAACTCTTCCTCCACAGGCTGGCAGTATTTGGATCTTCTCAATTACATAAGCTTGTTTTGTTTCTAAAAATTGGTAGAAAACTTATGGCTAAGGTATACAAGGATTCAAACAACCAGATTGCTGCTGCAAGAAGAGTCTGTCAAGCTGTGAAGAAATGAAAGCTTTAGTTTAGTGACATGTTCTGTCATGTATTTTGTTACCTTGGTCTAGATCTGATAGTGCATAAATGTAATCTGAGTTATTGTCTTTTTTCAGAATAATAGCCTGGCAGAAAGCATTGCTAATTCCAAGCCAGAGAAGGATCCTCCAGATGTGGAGCTAAAGGCTGAAGATTTCATAATTGATGTAAATATCTCTGAGTGGGTTCAGAGTAAAAACTTCTCAATCACAGAGGGCCTTCTATACCATAGTGAAAATTGGGAGATACGTTTCAAAACATTTGCAAAGTGAAAAAACAAAACCACAGGGTTGCCTTATAAATGCTGCCCTAGCTGTTCGGTTCAAGGCTCTGAGAGCCATGAGCTTCCCCCTTGGGAGGTTTGCTGTGGTTGGGAGGGCCTGGGGGCAGAGGCGTCAGGCACCTTCACTGGGCTGTCGTTTGGGCACTTCTGCTCCCGGTGACGAACGTGTTCTCCCGTGACTCCTCACTCTGAGAAGGAGCAGTAGGGAAACCTTGGGGTTTTAGCATATGGGTGTTAAAGTCAGCAGTATAGGAACCACTGCTGCGGGTTATGAAGGCAAGTAAACTGCGGGCCCCGGTGGGAGGATAACAGGCACAGTGACGTCCAGGTTTCTGGTGTCGCACGCCTGATGCGTAGCGGTCACTCCTGGGTTTTGTCTTCTGCGTAAAGCACCTTGCTGCCACAGCTCAGTCTCTGGCCATCACTGGTGGGAAGGAGAGAGCCTGAGTCAGGAGAGAGCTTGAGCAGCCTACAGGTATCAAATAGGTTAATCCCTGTTCTTGGTTAATTCTGGGAAGAGCTAACATGGCTTTCCATAGAGAGCATCACAAATCACTTTTAAAGCTCCCTTGTGTTGAAGATTCACTTCAGGTTGGGTAAAGTTGTAGCAGTTAACTTTAAAGTAGTTGAGTGTGCTTTCCTTGTCCCACAAATTGAAGCCACAGGAGGTGGGCTCCTCCCTACTGACCATAAAACTGTTGGTGTACCAAGCAGATGTAAATAATGTTGTCTAAACCTCATGTTTAAAATTGTAAGCTCTACTGCTGCCTCCATAGGTTGTGTGTTTCGGGGAGGCACAGGCTGGCAAGGGACTAGCATGCTTCCACTGTTTGAAACTGGAGTGTTTCAGAGCGCGACTAGCAGCTGGTTGGTGTGAATGTGAATACCCACCTGGCAGCTTCAGAGCGGAAGGTGGTGGAAGAAAAGATATAAAACGCAAATACCATATTGTTTTATTAAGTAATCATTTGTTAATTACTCTTCTTTTTGGTTAGTGTAATTTACAGCAGTACAGTGTGTATCTTTTTGTATTTATTGTGAGAAAACTAAAACATTAACAAATGCCATTTTCTTTGTTTTACATGCAAGGTTATCAATATGGATTATGGAATGAAAGAACAGAATCCCATTGATAATGTTCTCTTCTATTGCAAGGCTGATCCTTCCAAGGCAGTCAAGATCAGTAAAGAACAGGTAGTCTTATTTTCCTCAACTGGCTTCTGGAGGGCATCTTCTTCAGCTTGCAGTGGAAGTGATTACAGTCCTTCGTGGTAATTCCTGCAGGAGTTGTGGAGAGGTTGTGGAATCCATGTCCTTGCAGGTCTTTGGTGTGTGTTGTACTGCGGCAATCTGGAATCCTGGCAGCCTTTGCATGTGAACAGTAGTTAACTTGAATACACTGAGAGTCTTAGAAAAATACAACTGATTTGGATAAAGCTTGTGGATTGTAGTGGGATGTTTTTTACTGCTTTCCATTTGTATTCAGGTGAAAAAAATTGAAGTTCAGTGGACTCTGAATTCCAAAAAATACTAAAGCTTATTTCTTTTTTATTTCAAAGGTTTCAAAGCTTTTACCCATGACGTTTGCAGAGCAGGTTATCCGCGTTTATTGCAGAAGACAGGATCCAGACATTGTTTCAGCTGCAAAACAGTATTTTATTCAGTGGTGTATAGAGAAGGATTTTACCAAACCACAGGTAACAAATTCATGTGTTATTTTTCTTGTTCTCAGACCTCTTCACCTTTGTTCATAAACTTGCTCTTTCATTAAAAAACTTGGCATTCAGGGTCTTTGGCAGAGCCACTCCTTACTAACCTAGCTTCTGGTTTTATTGTGGCTCGCATCTGGGCGTGCTTTGGTTTTGCTGAAATAGTGATGGGTTTGCCTTGATTTAACTTATGTGATTTGAAAAGTCATGTTTTTATAACGAAGTATGCACACAGACACTCTCTAGTTCATGGATGTAGGTTTCCTCATACAAAGGCTTAAAACAGCACTGAGAGATTGAAAGATCTAGGGAAGAGGTCAGATCGGTTCTTCAGTTGCTTCCCCTCTTTTCCTTCCTTAATCACCAGCTGTTAAACTCACTCCTCTCCCAGGATATTTACACTCAGTCCATTTGCTCTGAGTTAGAGTGGAAAATATCTGTGGGAACAAGATTGCAGACCTCCACTCTCTGAGTCTGTAGTCTGAGCTGTCTGCAAGGCCGTATCTGTTCTCTGTGTTTCCCTTTTCTGTCAACTCTCAGAACATACAAGTTTCCAGCTGTGAGGAAGGAAGAGGGTATGTTACAGCTCATCTGACATTTTGTTTTGTGTTGCCAGCTGCCCTGGCAAGTAAAATGGAGACTCTAAAGCAGACCCTGAATCTATACATCTTGCTTTGCACTCCTCCTGCCAGAGGTGGTGGAGAAGCCTGTAACAATCGTGGCTGTAAACCGGTGATGTGTGACACAGCATCCCCATCACATCCTCCCTTGCAGGAAGGTGGGCGCCTTCATCTAAAAAAATTACTATGTGCTGATACCTCCAGCATATCCATTGTTGTATGGAAGCAGTTATGGTTGTATCAAGTAAGTTTTTCTCAGTGGAAAATGCTAATGGAGCCACTCTGCTACATGCGTGAGCTGTGAAGTTTCTAGGCTGGAAGCATGAATAAGTTTGATAGATGTGCTGGCAAATCTGCTGTTACATTTATCCCCTAATGGTTGGCTTTCACTTTTGTCTGATAGTCATACCAGTGAAAGGAATAGTTTTCTTCAGTTCCATGTGCCTTTTCAGATATTTCCCACTATCTAGGATTAAGCCTTAAAGTAAAATAAATGCTTATATTAGAGTCTCCAAGTTGCTTAAGAAATGCAGTGTGAACAGTTTGTTCTGTGAACCATGTATTTTTTTCCTTTTCATCAAGTAGGTTAATATCCCTGACTTTGCATCTTGTTTACTGGAGACACCTGCAAGTCTCATTCAGGGAAAATGCTACATTCTCTGAAATGAAAGACCACCAAATAGATGAGTGTTCTTATGTGCTGGAGCTACAGCTATAGGCACAAACAACTTGTTTTAAGGCTCGTTCTTATGTCATACTTTTGGCATCCATCTTTTGAGAGCAGTTAATTTCAGAAGGGCTTTTTACAAATATATCAAGCAACAAGCTTTCTCTGCTTGTAGCTTGTAGAGTATGGTTGTATCCTATAAGCGTATTCTTTTAGTTCAGGCATATCCCTCTTGCAGGCCCTGGCATGCTGCAGAACACTGCAACATGCATCTCACCGGCTTATTTCTAGTCTTAGAGAGCTTATTGCTCTCTTGTCTGTGTTTGCGGTGCCTGAGCACTAGGTTAACATACATGTCTGACAAGGATGAGCACCGCTGCCTTAGACTATACCAGTTACAGTACCAACATTATATATTTTAGAACAGTGAAAGGCACATCAAAGCACCTACAGCTGGTAGATTGCAACAGTTTTAAATGAGATACTGTGGCGAATTCAGAGGAAACACTTCTACTAATGTTTCCGGCTTGCACACCAATGCCCAAAATAGAAGCCTGCTGATCTTCCTAGATTTGCTGGTAATAATTTAGGAAGAGGTGAGCTGCCAATAGTGAAGGCTTCTGAGATATGCAGGGAATTTTTTTTCTCCCCACCAGATGCTACCACTGACTACAGCAGTTTCCATCTCTGGGATGTGTAGTCTTCAGTGTTTGTTGATTTACAATGCTTCTAGGACCTTGGATTTATTTTTTCTATGAAGTCTGATACTGAGCTTTTTTTCCCCTGCTTTGGGGTAGAAAGCAAAAGTGAATGTACTATCATTAATGTTTTCTGACTTTTAATAATAGGATGGTGATGTAGTTGCCCCTCATCTAACTCCGATGAAGAGAAGCTGGAATAACACGAGAGATGATGAACACAGGACAGCTTCAGAACCCAGGTGCAAACAAAGGCTTCCTTTTGATAAGTAACGCTTTTCCTTTTGGCACTATTCAGTCTGCTTCTTCAGAAGATGAGTAAACCTGAGTAGCAACTCTTTTAAAAGCCAGTTGGATGGACTGTAAGGATTTATGGAACAATGCAGAAATGCATTTTACAATACAGTATGTTTTAATGTAGGTACTTAAACAATGTGTATATTCCAAATGGACTTTTAAAAAATTAACAACCTACTACATCACAGCAAACTCAATTCTCGTTATTTTTGAATGTATTGGCACTGTGTAGCAAGAGTAACTTTAAAAATTGCAATTCATCATTATTACAAGAAGTGTGGAAGACACGTTATTGTTCATTCTAGTCCTGATCCCTTAAGATGATTGTGATGTTGTATGAGCTAGCAGAAAAACCTGCAGCTCAGGCTTTTGGTTTGGTTTCCTCCCTCTGCCAGTACCTGAGGAAGAGGGGAGTAAGTATGCTTCTGAAAATATAGTGAGGTAATAGAACTTTGAAATAACCATAGATGGCATCTTCAAGAATAGCAAAATGAGTTTCATTTAAAAAAATGAAAGGAGGGGAGAGGGGAATCTTTTTAATAACCAAAGATTACTTTTCTGGTATTCAAAAAGCTGATGGAGATGCAGGCCTCTTGCTATAAGTGTGACCACAATTTTTATTGAAGTAACAATGCATTGCAGTGACATGCAGCCTTTTATTGTTTTATAGTGTATTTTTGATACATTGAATGTTATATTTTTACAGTTACACTGAACTGCAAAAATTGCTCAAAACGTCCATTGTTTGAGTGCTTGCGGGAAAGCAGAGCTACCCAAATGTTTGTCAAGGCAGGTGGACGTGCGCACAGTTCTTGGCACGATTAGTGAGTCCCAGCAGGATGCTGCACTGGCTCTGCTCCTCCTTGCACCAAGTGCACCTTGTTTTTACATTACACTGTACTAGCTAGACAGACTCTTCAGGAATTCTTCCATTCTTGTGTCCCTTCCCTGTTTCTCCTGGATTTCTGATTGCTGGTCCTCTGTAATTTTTCTCTCCCTATATAGAACTATAAGGGTTCTTACATTTTTCCCTGAGTGGCAGTACTAATGTGAGTGTTGCTAAATGTCTGTCCAGTTGAAAAAGTGAATGAGGAAGACCTTTTTCCTCTCATCTTTTACTCAGGTCTAAGAGGAAGGCTGCTTTCATTAAATAAAACCTAAAGGCTTGAAAAAGCCTGCCCTCAAAACTAAAAATGCAAAGCAAAAGGTTCAGTAATGCTCAGAAATTGGAATGAGCTTTGGATTTTTATATCTGAAATGGGGAAAGAGTTCAGCATTCAGTTTTGACAGCCAAGCGTGGGTAACTAGGTTAGTTTCTGAAAACTAACACAATGGGAAGTCACTGAGAGAGAACTGCAGAACGCTCTTCATATCTGATTACGTTTCCTTTGCCCTTTTTATCACGGGAACTGATAGCTGTTAGGCAGAGGGAAGGAGAATGAGTATTTTTGTACTTACTCAGATTTCATTTGTTCAAATAACCAGAAGTCGTTTCGCGCTCTGCTGCTTTCTGATGTACCTGTGCTCGTGTGTCTAAAGGTGATGCGGTGCAACCTCTGTTGTTCATATCTTTAACAGTCTTTCAGATCTGCAGATGTAGCAGATAACTATTAGAAAGGGTTGTGACCTCCTCAGAAGCTTTTAAAGAACTTATTATACTTCAAGAAACAACATCATAGAGTGAAGGCATTTTTCTCCCTTATCTGCATAAAATCAAGTATTGTTCAGAAAAATGTAATTTTGTTATAGTTGCTTGGGTTTGGTTTGAATCTGTTATAAAAGGTGCACTTTATACTTGGGAAATATCTTTTGCTTATGCTGAAGCAAAAATTTGTACTTAAGTTCTGAGATGGAGCATTTCTTTTTCTCAAACATGTTAATCTGAGCCTCTCTGAATAAATTTATAAACAATGATTTTACTATTCTTTTAAGGAATTGCAGTGTGTGAACTTTATTAAAAATGGTCTTGCTGCACAGTTATGAACAGCCAAATGTATTTCTAAAGGACAAACGCTGCTCTGTGGAAGTGAGATCTTCCAGCTTGAGGAGTTGGTTTCTTAGCTTATGTTTGCTCAGGTGCAGTGTGAACGGTAACTGCAGTGGAGCCAGCGCAGCTGTAAGGGTCTGTGGGGCCAGGCGTGGGGAGGAAGCTCGTAGAGGTTGTGGGAAGACGGAGGATCCAACCTCTCCTCGTTGATGAAAGCTGCAGCACCCAGCCATTGCCATGCCTGGGCAGAGCAGGCAGGCCTTCGACTTCAGCATCCCCACAGTGGATTTAGGCGCTGCTCCAACTATTGCGTAGGGGAAAAAGGAAGAGTGAAGTCGTGCCTGACCAACCTGACCACCTTCTGCAATGAAATGACTGGCCTGTAGCTGAGGGCAGAGCAGTGGATATTGTCTGCCTCAACGAGCTGTTGAGGTATGGTCTGGATAACCGGACAGTGGGGTGGACTGAAAACGGGCTTCAGAGCTGGGCCCAGAGGGTGGTTGATCAGTGACACAAAACCTAGTTAGAGGCCAGTAACTAGTGGTGTACCCCAGGGGTCAATACTGGGTCCAGTCCCAGTAGTCTTCATTACTGATCTGGATGATGGGACAGGGTCCATGCTCAGCGAGTTTCCAGATGACACCAGCTGGGGAGGAGCGGCTGATACACCGGAGCATTGGGCCATCCAGAGGGACCTGGAGAAATCGGCTGACAGGAACCTCATGAGGTTCAACAAGAAGTGCGAAGTCCTGCCCCTGGGGAGGGTCAGCCTCGTTCACCAGTATGTGCTGGAGGCCACCCAGCTGGAAAGCAGCTTGGCAGAAAGGGATCTGGGGTCCTGGTGGACACATGAGCCGTGAGCCAACAATGTGCTCTTGCAGCAAAGTGTGCTGATGGCGTCCCGGGCTGCCTCAGGAGTGTCGGAGGTGGAGGGAGGGGATCCTTCCCCGCTGCTCTGCACTGGTGAGGCCACCCCTGCAGCGGGGTGCCAGTGGGTCCAGTGCTGGGCTCCCCAGTACGAGAGAGACAGGGACATGCTGGAGAGAGTCCAGCGAAGGGCCATGAAGGTGATGAAGGGGCTGGAGCCTCTCTGCTATGAGGAGAGGCCGAGAGAGCTGGGGCTGTTCTCCTGGAGCAGGGCAGGCTCGGGGGGATCTCCTCAGTGTGTGCAAAGACCTGGAGGGAGGGCGCAGAGAGGACGGAGCCAGGCTCTGCTCAGTGGGGCCCGGGTCAGGACCAGAGGCCCTGGGCACAAACTGACACACAGGAGGGTCCCTCTGAACATCAGGAAACACTTTTTCACTGGGAGGGTGACTGGGCACTGGCACAGGTTGCCCAGTGAGGTGGTGGAGTCTCCATCCATGGAGATACTCAAAAGCTGCCCGGACATGGCTCTGGGTGGCCCTGATGGAGCAGGGAGGATCACCAGAGGTCCCTGCCAACCTCAACCATTCTGTGATCCTACGCCAGCGCTGCTGGCAGAAATGTGAAATGGGCCTGAAGTCACGGGACGTGAGGGGTGAGGCCTGTGAAGAGCCGGTGGCTCCCTGGGTGGGCAAGCTTTACTGGAGCCTTTCCCAGTCTGGTGATGGCTCGTACCTTCAGTGCCTTCTCTGCTGCCACCACCATTTGCCACAGCAACAGCTTCTGTGGGGCGGGGAAGATGTTCCTCCTCCCCGAGCTGAAGGTGGGGGCCGCAGGCTGCCAGCCCCGGGTGTGGGGGCTCTGGTTAATTCGGTGGCTCCGCTGCGTGCCCCCAGCTGTGCTTGCAGGCTGCGTTGACAGCAGCAGGCATCACGCTTCAACGAGCGGCCTCGGTGAGGAGGACCCGCGGGCACCACACGGTGCATCGAGGTCCCCAGGGGGATGGTGCCGCGCAGCCGGTTTCAGGGGGAGTGTTGGACGGCACCGGCGCACAGGAGGTCGGGCGCCCCGAAGGGCCGGGGGGGTCCTGGCACACACTGTGGGAGGGCCCAGGAGCCCCGCGGGAGGGAACGGGGACGGAGGGGTCTGCGCCCCTGAGGGCACCTGGTCAGAGGAGCCATAAACAACAGCACAGCGAGCCAGCCCTCAGGGTCACGGGGTAAGGGAGGTGATGAGGACAGACCCGGCTGGTGGCGGTCCTTGGGAGGGGCATGGGGAGCAGGAGAACGTTCATATTTTCATCTGGGAGGATACAGAAAGGGAGGGAGACAAACCTCCTCAGTCCCACTAACTGATGGGCTCTCAAGAAGCTACAGGCAACTGGGACTTTGCAGCTGGTCGGGTGTAATCCTGCGGGTCTGGGACATTGGAGGGGGATGGTGGGACTCTGCAAGCGGAGGAGAGGGAGGAACGAAGAGGGGGTAGGCAGAAAAGGGGTATAAAAGGGTGGCATGTAAAATGGGGCTGGTCAGTGCGTTGTCTGCCTGAGCCCTGCACCAGATCTGTCTCATCTTCTGTCTGTCCTGCCATCTCCTTAAATCCCTTCTTAACTATTTCTCCATTAATCTCACATAGCCTGTGTGGATGTGTGCTGCAAGGACTGGGTGCCAGCTGCTGGGGAGACCGATGTGGGTGGGTTTGGGGCCAGCAACTGGAGTGAGACCGGGGCTGCAGGCACCCCTGGCCTGTGGTGTCAGCTGCTGGAGTGGGTGCAGGTCCCAGTGCCAGCTGCTGGGGGGGCGAGTGGCTGTATCATCCCCGAACCGGGTGTCCGTGGGGGAGGTGTCTGTCGTTCGTAGGCAAACTTTAAGTGGGACCATCTGGTGTGTATGGGAAATGGCTGGTGAGGTTCAGGGCAGGTACGCATAGGGTGGTGTGGTATGTGTGAAGTAATGCAGCCTGCGGCTGGATGGGATCCAGGCTTCAGAAAATTGCAGGTTTAGGGTAGGAGCTGACAATGAGTGAGGTCATGGGATGGTGCTTCAGCTCAGTGCCCAGCCACACTCCCAGAATAAATAAATCAAATGTGGCCAAACCAGGCAGGCCCTTGTCCTCCCATGGAAACCTTTGGGCCACCCCTGCCTTGAATCCCAGCTGTGAGGCTGGTCCTGCTGCTCAGACAGGGATGGCGGGATGGTGGAGGAGGAGGAGAGCTGGCCCGGTATCCAGGAACGAGCAGCGAGGCTGCCTCAGCCAGGCAAGAGGCAGCAGGTCGTGGAAGGGGCCCAGAGAGGGCTCTTGTCATCCCCTCCCCATTGGGAGCAGGTCGGGGCGAGATGCCCAGCATAGCCTGGACACCCCTGAGGAGGAAGCCCTGGTCCTCAGGAGGTGATGGGGTGGACAGAGAGCGTGGACTCTGCCAGAGGGGGGATGGGTCCCCGCAGCCCACCCCTTGACCTGGCTGCGGCCACACAGCCCCGGGCTGGGACAGGGCACGGCCGGCACTCTCACGGCTCCCAGCCTGCTCACCACCGCTTGCTTTGCACAACTTCACGGCGACATTCATTGCTTCCACGGCAAGAACAAGGCTGGGAGCACAGCTCTGCCTGTTTATTGATGAGTGGTCACCGTACTGCCTGCCAGCCCTGGCAGCACCATCCCCAGGGGCTACAGCCGGTGGGGCAGAGGCTGCCTGGGCTTGCTCGGTCCTGCCGGCATCATGCTGCTCTCAAAGCTTGCTCCTCCATCTGGGGACCCTGCGGTGCTTGGCCCTGCCATGCGTTCTGCTCCCAGGGCAGCTCTGCATCGTCCCGGCCAGGCAGGGTGCTCAGTGCTGTGCTGGGAGCGGGTCCTGCAGCCACCCTGGGGACCCCGGCACGGTGGCAGCAGCACTGCGGGGGTCTGAGATCCCCCTGCAGCCTCTCCCCATCACGCTGCCCCCACTGGCTGTTGGCACATGAAACGGGGACGTTGGTGGGGACGGGGTGGAGGGAGGCAGGATCAAGGCTGTGCACCATCCCGGCAGGCTCAGCGGGTGCTGGCAGGAAAGAGCTGTGCATGAGACATTGGTCCCAAAGCGTTCTCCTGATGCCACCTTTGTCCCCAGGTGTGGGCGATGGGGTCAGGCCAGGCCCCACACTTCCAGATCCTGGACACAGAACTCCTCCTGGGGCGAGAGGGTCTCGTTGTCAAAGGTCTCGCAGGGGTGGCTGCCCCCGTGGTGCAGGTCTCCGTCCAGCCACAGCCCAAATCTACCACTGGGAAGGTGCCAATAGCATGGTCGGCTGAGGGTCTCCTCTCCTGCCTCCTCCGTGCCTGGAGACCTCCCCAGCCAGCTCCTGGGAGACCAACCACCTCCCTGTCCCCACTCCCAGGTGCCCATCTGCTGAGGATGCCAGGCACAAGGGACGGGCAAAACGGGGACGAGCCAGGACAAGCAGCCTCCCTGGGGCTGCCACCCTGCCCGCAGGGCAGCAGGGTCAGGGGGATGAAATGGCCATTGCTGCTGGACAACCTCTACCAGTGTTTTTGGGTTTCAACCACCGGCACGTGCCTTGACGTGGCTCTGCAGGGCAGCCTGGGCTCAGATCGTGGCCCTGACAGCCATTGGGGCTGGGGACCCCGTGGGCTGCCGAGGTTGCCAGCACGGCTCCTACCTGCCCCCACCAACCATCAGCAGGTCCACATCCCCTTTCACGAAGAAGTTGTTCCTGCCCGTCCACCTGAACACCTGTGTGGGGACAGCAGTCGACCAGGACCATGGGCTGGGGCGCAACATCCCCATCCCTGTCCCTGTCCTGCGAGGGACAGCTGGGGGCTGCTGAGCAAAGCTGGCTCTGCCCATCCCTGCTGTGTCCTGCTCCTCCAGAGGAAGACCTGGCCGAGCCTGTGGGCACCGTCTTGGGCTAGTCTATCCCTGCCAGCAGCCCTGGGGACCCCGACGGGGGAACAGCTGCCACCCACTGATGCCACCAGCAGCATTGCTCACTGATGCCACCAGCCCCGTCACACATACAGACCCCCACTGGCACAGGCAGACATGGCTGAGCTGCCTCCGCGTCCTGCCGACGCCGGGCTGCGACTGCCCTGGCACGCGGAGGGTCCTCAGTGACGCCTGGCTGGGCAGGGTCCCCTTCCCCAAGCCCCCCTCCCTGCATGGCCAGCTGGGATTTGCCTTCTCCCTCCAGCCCTGGATGAACCAGGGGAGACTACAGCCAGCAGGTCCCCCGGCTGCTTCACCCACATCTGGCCAAATGTAGTCAGGTCCCCCAGGCCCCCTCAGCACCCAGGGGCATCGCCAGCCCCCACTCCCCGGCTGGCAGCCTGCAGCCCCCACCTTCAGCTCCGGGCAGAAGGAGAAGAGGAAGGTCTCCCCTGTCCCGTAGAAGCCATTGCTGCAGCGAATGGTGCTGGCAGAGAAGGCTCCGAAGGCCTAGGGGGGAACAGAGAGGGGGAGTCCCATGCTGCGGTGCTCAGTGGGGCTCCCCAACGCTGGAAAGCATCCCCCATCCTGCTGGCAGCAGCAAGGATGTGGCCAGGCCCCGGGTGACGCCGGGTTCACTGCCCCCAGCGCCACGGGGCAGCTGGGCTGGGGAGGGCCTGGCCATACCTGACCCTCCGTGTCCCTGACGAGCAGCAGGGCAGGGCAGCCCGGCTGGCCCCCGCGCCGGTACAGGGTCCGCAGGCTGAAGCCATCCCGCCTGGTGCAGTACAGCAGGCGCCAGGGCTGCTGCGTCAGCCGGGGGGGCAGGTGGGGGCCCAGCTGGGGCAGAGCGGGCTCAGCTGTGGCTGGCAGCTCGCTTCCGAGCATCCTCCCCTCCACCCCGAGCATCCCCCCAAGAGGTTTCCCCGAGCTTCCTTCCCACCCACCCCAGCATCCTCCCAAGATGTCTTCCCAAACATCCTCCCTCCAAGCATCCTCCCGAGACATCTCCCCAAGCACCAACCCCCCTAAACATCCTCTCAAGAGATCTTCTCCCACCTAAGCATCCTCCCAAAAGGTGTCTCCAAGCATCCTCCCCCTAAGCTTGCACCCAAGGGGTCTCCTCAAGCTCCCGGCCCACCCAGCAGCCTCCCAGGATGCTTCCCCCAAGCATCCTCACCCTGAGAACCCTTCTGAGATGTCTGCCCGAGCATCCTCCCCCCACACCCCCACAGGTGCTGCTGAGGTGACTGTCCCTGGGGACAGGAGGATGTCACCCAGCTGGACCAGTTCCTGGCAGGACAGTGGCCATGGCTGCGTGGTGGGGGAGAGGTGAGCGTGAGGGTGGGGTCCCTTACCTCCTGCATCTCCCTGTCGCACAGAATGCTGCTCGGCGTGCTCAGCACCAGCCTGCACGGCTTGTCCAGGGCCGGGGCCGCTGCTGGGGCTCCCTCCCAGCCCGGCTGCCCCTCCCCAGCTGGCTCCCCGCATCCCATGGGCTGCTCCTCATCCTGGTTGGTCTGGGGGCAGGTGGAGGTGAGCATCCCTGTGGGCCCCGAGGGACCAGCATCCCCCAACCTGCCTGCATGGGCTGTCTCCCATCCTGTGTCCAGGGGCTGGGCGTAGGGGCCCAAAGGCCGCGGGGATGGGCACTTGGCTGAGCCTCCAGCCCAGCTCTCAGCTGCCTGCTGCTCCCGATAGCCCTGCTGTGCCGTGCCGTGCCATGCTCTGGCACCACTGCACACGGAAGTTCAAGGGTGTGCCCGAGGAGGCGGAGGAGGAGAGGAGGAGGAAGAGGAAGAGGAGGCAGGGGAGGCTTCCACAACTTCAACCCAACCTCAGCCCCAGCAGAAGGGGTGAGGCCCGGCTACTCCCCTCCTTGCCCATGGCCGGGCTGGCCCCACAGCGTGTGGGGTCAGGGATGTCCCTTGGTCCTGGGGGCAGCCGGTGACGAGTGTCTCAGCTGGCCACGTGCTCAGGGCGGCTGTGGGTGCAGCCCCTGCCCGAGGGCGGGTGAGCAGCGGTTCCCTGCTGCTGGTGGGGGGTGGGGGATGGGCAGAAAACACCCTGAGGAGACAAGAGGGATGAGCGAGGGCAGCCCCATGCGGCAGGGTACCTCCTGCCCCCAGGGTGCTTGGATCCTCGGGGAGCAGTGGGGCTAAAGGGGCAGGTCCTGAGCGTGCCCATCACCATCCGTACCTCCCCAGCCCCTCGCTTGCCTCAGGGCAGCCCCATCTGTCTGTCTGGCCATGTGTCCAGCCCGGCTGGTGACTCCTGGCGCTGCACCGGAGCTTGTTCCCAGCACCCACGCGGGGCCCTGCCGCACGGGACCTACCAGGAGGTGGTAGCGGGCACGGAGCCCCCTCATCGCGGGCGTGCGGGTGCTGCTGGGGCGCTGGGAGCCGCGCCGCAGGGGAGCCCTCGACACCACCCCGGGTTAATGTTCACCGGCACTGGCCCCTCCCTGGCCACCCGGCGCGTGACACGGGTGGGTGGGGATGCCGGCAGCCTGCCCTGGCTCCTGGGAAGTCCAAGATGTGTCCCCCTGCAGAGCCAGGTCCTGCGTGGTCCTGGGATGGGTGGGCAGGCATCCCCCTCCAGCCAGGCGCTGGGTGGCCGGTGGCCGTCACCTTCACACACCGGCCGCCGCCTGGGCCGGGCTCTGGATCACCAAGCGGGGAGCGCTGGGGCCGCCGGGGAGCCCTTGTTTTGGGCAGGTCGTGCCTGTGTTGCTCTTTGCAACACGACTGTTGCAGTGGTTGTAGCAACTGCCAACGCCTGCTCGGGGGACGTGGTGGCACGTGCCCTCCCTCTGGGAGAGCCAGCCTGGTTGATGTCCTGCAGCCGGGTGAGCCGCGGCCCCTGGGGCAGCTGCGGCTCGGCAGCTGCAGGAGGAGTGAACCCCTGACCGAGGCTTCCCCCTGCCTCAGGCACCGCTGGAGAAGCTCCTGCAAACCAGGGCGGGCTGTGGTGCCTCGGTGTGTCCCCTTCTCACTGATGCCCCCCCCAAAACAGCCAGCATGGCCATGAACCTGTGGGCCCAACTGTAACCATGTCCCATATATGCCAATACAGTTTCTGCATGCCCTGCATGGTGGCACGATGGCCACAGTGGCCTGTCCCAGGCCCTGGCCCCACTGCAGGCATTCTTGGGGTTGCTCCTTGCCTCCATGGCAGGGCCTGTTGCAGCCCCATCGGTCCTGGCTGCCCCGGTGGGTGGGTCCCAGCTCCACTGTCCCCACCAGGCTTTGAAGGCAGCGGTGGCTCGGGATGGCAGCAGAAGGTTGAGGGTTCCTGGCACAGCTGGCCACTGGCAGAGCCCTGCGTGGGCCAGGAGGTCCCGGTGGCCCCAAAAGCCTCCCCTGGGACCCACCCCCTGCTCAGGAGCCAGAACACAGGGCATCCAGTCCCTGCCTGAGCTCCTGTGGGGCAGCCATCCCTGCCACTGCCCCTCTCCCTCTCCCTCTCCCTGCTTCTACCCCTGCCCCTGCCCAGTTCCTGTCCCTGTCCCTGTCCTTCACCTTCTCCCTGCCCCTGCCCTTTCTACACCCCTACCCATGCCAGTGCTTCTGTCCCTGCCCTTTGCTCAAGCTCTGTCCCTGCCACTGCACCTGCCTTGCCCTTGACCCTGCTCCTGTCCCATCCCTGCCGCTGCCCCTGCCCTTTCCGTACCCCTGCCCCAATCCTGTCCCTGTCCATTGCCTGTCCCTGCCCTTGACGCTGCCCCTGCCACTTCACTGTCCCTGCATTGCCCCTGCCCTTTCCTTTCTTTATCCCTTCACTGCCCCGTCCCTGCCCTTTCCTTTTCCCTGTCCCTGCCCATGCACTTGACCTTTTCCTGCCCTTGCTCCTACCCATTGTCCCTTCCCCTGCACTGTCCTTGTCCCTGCCTCTGGTCCTATCCCTTGTCCCCGTTCCTGTCCCTGCCGGTGCCCACGCCCCTGTCCCTGGCTCCTCCTCTGCCCCCAGTGCTCACACCATTAACCCTTCTCAGGACCACTTTTGAGTCCGACTTTGGGACCTGCTCCCCCGGGAGCCCCAGATGAAGCCGGAGTGGGGCCCTGGGAACAGTCACAGGAACAAATGCAGCTGCTGGAGGCAGAGGACGGAGCTGCTGCCCCCAGCCCCTCGGCTCAGTCCTGCCACCTCCCATCAGCATCATCTCCATCTACTTTGTGGGAAGAGGGCGCTGTAAAATGGATAACCCCAGAGAGCCCCTGCTACTCACCCTCTTACTCAGTTTTCTTGTACGCTGTACAGTTTTCTTTCACACTGTTGAACTGTACATAGCTGGCATTTCCTAAAACCGGGGTGGTTTCAGCGTGCCCCAGAGACATCCGTTTGCTTTTTGGTGTGGCCCAGGGCCATTTGTTTTCCCTCCTGACTGCTGTGTTTGCTTTCAAGTCCCCTCATGACCACTCCACGTGCCTCTTGGTGCCTCCCAGAACCCCCACTCACGCTCTAGTGTCCCCCCCGATCCTCACTCCCCCTTCCAAACAGAGAGCACACGAGAGGTGTTTAAAACTTGCACAGTTTATTATGCTCCTTGCCATGCCACACAGCTGGCAGCCCGGGGCAGCCCTGCCTCCGCCGGCCCGTGCCGCGGCCGGGGGCACGGGGCTGCTGCGGGGCCTGCCCCGGCCGGCGCGGCTGAGCGCAGGGGGCTGCCTGGGCTCGGGTTAACGGCCCCCCACCAAAGCGCTAATAGCAGTGCAGTAAGGCAAAAGTTTTAATTGTCCAGAAAGAAAGAACTGTTTACACAACTGCCTGGGCACGTCCGTCTCTCAGTTGCTCTGTACCAGGTGCAGTTTGGTTTTGATGCTGTCACATCCCCAGCCCTTCGGATTTTTCTTGGGCTGGGTGGGGAAGCTGGCTGCCTGCTGCCCCGACACCAGCGAGGCGGCTTTCGCACTCAGGGCCATCACGCAACCAGCAGAGCAAGAAGCCAGCCTGGAGGATTTACCCTGGTGGGTCACATTCACGGGGTCAGCAGCAGCAGCAGCTCTAGAGTGAACAGGTCTGAGCAGAGACAGAGGGGAGCCATGGGGGAACCAAGGGGTAGTGCTTTAACAGAGTCCTCCGCACACAGCCACGAGACGCCATCACTGTACTTGCGAGAGGGTAACATGGGGAAGTGCGTATCCTGTAGTGTTAAGTGGCTGTGGAACACCTGGAGCTCAACAACCCCACAACAGCGGTGCCTGAGGCTCCTTCTGGAGCCTCTTGGTCTGAGGCCTTAAAGGGGAGATTTTGACACCTCCTGGTCCCTAGCCCAGGCAGGCAGCTTGCTCGTTCCACGTCCGGGCTATGCCCCAAGCGATCACAATGGTACAGTGGGAGCCCCGCGCTGCCAAGCTTTGCTACCCTACAGAAACACGGAGTAGTGGGAGTCTATCTCCACAGTCGTGTTCCTTCTTCTGAGACCCTGTAATGCCTCTGTGCAGCTCCTGACATGGAAGTGTCTGTGTTGCTTCAGTGGGATACAGCAGTTACCCGGTACCCACCCTGCTCCTGCTTTCACCCCAATTCCAGTTCTTACTAGTGTTTGAGTGCCAAGATTATTACCTGTGGCAGCAGCTTCAGCTCTCCTCCTTCCAACAGGTCATTCATCCTTGGTCACCAATTTGTTTCACAAGCACCCACCGTGCCCGAGCACAGGTGATTTTTCCAGATCCCGCAACAGTAGGAGAACCAAGAAATGGCGTCTGCAGCCAGGGCTTAGGCACCAGGTACCCAGAGATTGCCTTGTGCCAAGCAGGAGCATGACTGGTCAAAGCAGTGAAGGGGGAAATTTCCAGGAGAAGCAAACATCTCCAAGAAGCAGTGATAGTAAACAGTTTATAGTCTGAGCTCTTTTGGGGCCAGAGTTTCAGCCCTGGTTTTAGCTCAGACACCTTCTCCAGTTCCTGCTGGACTGCCCAGAGCTGATGGCTGAGGTCGCAGTGAAAAACACAGCTGAGGGAAGAAGGGAGGTGCTCCAACGGAGGCACTGCAGCTCCTGCTCGTAGCTCTTAGTTTCTGCACTGAGCCCACAGCTCAGGAGGGTACTCCCAGAAGAACCTCAGCCCTTTCTTTCAGTAGGTATCATTCCCAAAGTCAGAACTCATTCAGGGAACCTTCCCCACCCACCCCACATACCCCAAGCTTTGCATGTTGCTTGGAGTGGTCCATGTCCCAGGGAATGGTGGGCACAACCCTTATTTCAAAACAAGCATGGCCTCTGTCCCGTCTTGCCTCGTCAAATGGAGTCCGTGAGTGAGGTAGTACTCCCGCCGGAGGAAGGCATAGAAATAATCCGAGATGAGCAGGATCTGCAGAAGTGAGATGTTCAGACACATCAGTGATGCTTCAGAACAAGGAATAAAAAGGGACGTGTGTTCATGATTGACTCTGAAGGTGTTTAAGAAGTTCTTTTAGGCTGTTCATCATGCTTTTCGAGGGGATACACTGTGATCCTGTGAACACTCCTTGTCCGCTGCCTTGCAGTATTAAGCTAAGGCAGACTTAAACTAATCTATTATTTGTTGTGCTACCAGTGTGTTCTCACAGACATCTCTGCTAAGGAGACAGTAGCTCCATGAACTGGCCAAAATATATGATAATGGCAGATCCATCTGTGCCACAGCTTTACAGACCATCTAAGCCTCACCCACAGGACTCCTTCCATGCAAGCACTGTCATGCAGTTCAACCCAACTGCTGAAAGTCTCCTGATGCTGATTGCTATTAAGCACTTTTCAATTGTGATTGTTTTTCAACTGCCATTTCTACTCAGAAAGGGTAAAGAAGCTTGCAGGCAGCAGAAGGAATATCAGCTCCCCATGTCAGCCTTAGCAAACAGAAGCTTTAGCAGTTTAACAAAATAATACTTACCAGGCTAAGGGGTGAAGAGATGAAATGTCAAGGCTGTGGCTTCACAGTACAACATCCAGGAAGAAGACCAGATAAAAGCACTTATTCCACCCCCATCACTTCTGCATCTCCTTCCCGCCCCTGCGCTGCCTGTGGAGCAGCCAACCCTGTGTATAGGTTTGCACGCTGTCTCCCTTTAAGTGGTGAAGAGAGCTGGCTGTCCCCCGGGTTCTCCCCGATCCAGGTCAGAGCATGCTGCCACACACGGATGTTGGCACTGTCCCGCGTTGCCCGGGAGATGGACGTACCTTAGGCTGGTATTGCTGCCAGCCGCGCTGTAGCGTGAAATCACAACTGAAGTGCCTTGCAGAGAACCGCAGTGAACGTGTCTGAAAATCACAAGGTCCCTCCCCTCCTCAGCCCCACTTTGGTTGTACTGAGGCACCACAGTGTGACTGCTCCCTCGCCTACAAGCACAGAGAACACGAGGTTCGGTCTCAGTGTTTTTTCTAAAGCAGTCACCTCGGGCAAGCTGCTTCCGCAGGGGCAGGCTGGGCTGCTGCCAGCGCAGGCAGTGACCTGCTGGCTCAGCAGCGCCATTTGTCATTTAGCCTCTGGTAGTGCAACCCCTCCCCAGGAATGCTGACGTCCTCCATCTGGAAACAGCATCGCATAACCAGAGGGCAAAACCTTTTCAGTACCAGACCAAGCTAGCAGTTATTGTCCTCATGTCCAGATGCCACTTAACGCATTGTGCATGCGTTCACCCATCACCCGTTTCCCTGGGGAATTCACTCCTCACCTGAAGTATGCTGCAGTGCTAAGGGGACGGAGGGGGGGAGAGTCAGGCTGTCAGCCAGAGCCTGCCTGGGTTACTCTTAAGTACAGCTGCTGCGGAGAAGGCTTAGTGGCAGGACGGGAGGATATGGAGGACCAGGTGGAGACTGAGGGAAAGAGAAACAGGGCTGCAGACTGCTGAGGTCAGAGGAGAAAGTGCAAAGGAGAACAGATGGAGAAGGGTAGAAGTGCCCAGGGAGAGTGAAAACAGCCATGCTTATTCTGTCCACTTGTTTTGCTGAACACCATGGCTGACTACTGACATGCTATATCAATACGGTTGATTTTACTTTTAACTAAACTTTTATGCAGATGTCTTAATGGGAAAAGAAAGAGCTGAGGTTAGTGGGGATGAAGGCTAGTTCTTTCTCACAAGGAAATCAGAAAGGAGATTTTTGCTCTGTCTGCACAAGACCTTGCAGGAACTGCGAGGACCTTCTCAGGTAGGAAATAAAATACTCTTAGAATATCAACATCTGCCATCTCTAATTAAAGTTTTACTATTACTTTTATTCCATAGCAAAACATGTAGTTAGAGAGCTAATGAACCACTCCCAATTTCCTATGAGGTCTTCTTAATAGTATCTCTGTACTCCCTCTCACCCCACTCACTGCAGGGAGACTCTTTTTGCTTTTGCAGAACGGGTGCTTGTCCCCATTTATCAAGGGGGTGGGGGATGTACAAGCAGGTGATTTTCAGCCCCTGGCAAAACTGCTCCTCTAGTTTTGGGAGAAGCAGACAAACATAAATGGCTGAGGCACATTCAAAATAAAGGCAACTTTAACATGAAATGAACATTCTGCTCACCCACATGTGAAACTGTCCCAGGGCTTAGGGACATAAGAAATAGCAGAGAGAAGAGGAAGGACTTGGAAAAGGTTGTAGCAGCTGTGTACATTGAATCCCATCCTCCAGGGGTGCCAAGCTGTTTTCCCTAGGGCTAGGGAACGTATCTAGAACGGCCTTGAGAGAAGCAGGGAGAGCAAGCCCTGGCATGACTGGGAGCCCGCATGTGCCCATAACCCTGTGTTTCTGTGAGGTACAATGCTCAGAAAAATTGGTGCCATGTCCCCATGCATGGGCAGTTCTCATTTGCCTGTTGTCTGGCCCCACTGCTGCCGCCCCATGTTTTTTCCATTTTCCCTCTTAGCTCACCTTCTCCATTCACGTGTGCTCTTAGTCCTGCCATACCCAGATGCTTTTCCCCTGCTATCAAGCAACAGACCATGTGAGCTGCAGTACAGTCTAGTTGGATTGTTAAGCTATAGCTCAAACACTACAAGAACTCTTTGCCATTAGTGTGCCAGAAGGTGAGGACTAGGCAGACTTCAGCTAGAGCAAGGAGAGGCAGGAACCTGCTCTGCAGGATGCAAAGAGCCAGACACATCCTGGCAGGACACCCGATCCAGTGACCCACCCAAAGTGCGGCCTTGTTTGCCTTGCTCTACTAACCTGCCCTATGTTGAAAGTCAACGTGATGGCATAATAAAAATTGGAGTTGGCACTTCCTGCATAAATCCATAGATGCCACAAAACGGGGAACAGGAGGGAGCAGACAATGAGCACACATGACAGGATGAAGATGTTCCGGAGGACTGCAAAAGAAAACCAAGCTGTTAGAATGATGCATTATTGAACAGCCATGCTCAAGCAACCAGCAATGGTATTTAGGGTATGTGCAGTGGGGGAGAGGCACTTGCCAACACATACTTCTCTCCAACAATCTTTCACAGTTTGCTTTAATAAGAAATCCCTTTTGGCGCCCTTTCCCTTTAAAATAAATACTTCTGCCTTTGCTTGAGTGTGAAATCCTCATTTGTAGCTCTTTCCTTCTAGGTCCTGCTTCCAAACGCTCTTCCTCAGAGGACTTTGGCTTTTTGTTGTCTACACTACAGTAACTAGCAGTTTTGAGACGGGCCTTTCCACCAGCATCATGATTCAGAGAGCAAAGTACGCCATTCCCTAGCCTCGTCAAGCTGGCGACAAAGGAAAAAAATGAACCTGTGGGCCATAGGAAAAGAGATACTTTCTCAGGAGGTGGTAAGGAAATGAAAGCACCATAAAAGGAAGAAACTCATATAGGTCAAATGTATTGGCAAACACATGACCTCGGGAGGTGCAAGTGTGACCAGAATCCATTAGTCTGCATGAATGTGTGTCAGATGGACAAAAATCAAGCACAATTTTGTCTAAAAAAGCTAGGAACTACTAGGCCAGAAGAGATTTTGTTTTCTGTGAACTATATATGCCTGTCCTTTGGCAGCAGTATTATAATTCATCCCAGAACTTGTGTTGCTGTGCTTGGCTATAGCTCAGGCAACGTCCCCGAAGATAACTGAAAGAATCCCAATCATTCTGCAGCTGAAGGGAGCATTGTCACATCCAAACCTGTTCACACCTATCTTTTTAAACTTCTTGTTCAGTAGGTTTATTCACTCACTGTGGGGTGGGAGCATGTGACAGATGACTGTCCCTCTCACTGGTCACAGTCCCCTTATCTGCGTGCTTGGAACGTGCAACTGGACTACGCTGAGTCAGGATTTCTCAGAAGTACATCACCTGCTATGGCTGCAACATGCTCAGGGCTACTGGGGCTTCCTGCCCTGTTTTATCACCGCTGCTTTGGCCTTAGCTTTCCTTAGGCTGAAACTAATAGAGCAGATGGTCTCCAAGTCTCTTGACTCTTGATTATGTCCCCTGACATCAGGCAGGCTAGCCGTCCATAAACACACTTGGCCTGGGTTAGAGAAGACTGCAGTAAAAGGCCCGGACAACCTGGCAGGGTTGGTCAAAGCAGTTGGTTTAAGTAAGAAACACCAGGCAAAACTCAGCTCTTCCAAATCTCCCCAGTGTAGCAGGTTCTAAGAGATTGAGTTTGAAAATGACGTGATTTAAAGAGCTAAAGAGGTTCTTTGTGAAGCGTTTAAGAAAAACTGGACAATTGCTTGGAGTAATTCAGTTACTTTCACTCTAAGCAAACAAGCAGATGCAAAACAAAGGACCACTGCAAGGTGCAGGATTTTAAGGCTGGGGGACTTGCCAATTGCAGGAGCAGTGTTCAAATTACACAGCCTTATGTGGGAGTGGAGCATTTGAATGACGGATGTACTTTAAATAAGCCACATCCCTTGCGCAGGACTGTAAAAGGTTCTTACAAAAAAGTCAATCTTCAGAACAACTTGGAGAGAGGGGGAAGATGAGGTACAAGTGAAAATTCCCTCCTCAACAAATTTCAACCCAATTTCAACACGTTAGAGACTTTATCACCAGAAAAATCAAGCCTCCTTCCAGACACCCCAAGGAGGCCACAAGAGCCTGCAAGCATGGGCCTGGTTTGGTTTAGTGGTGACAATTATTGAACAGGCCCTTTCCCATTCCAGATAAGGAACAATCAAACACAAAGAACTTACATCTGTAAAGGTGGCTCCAGACTGGAAGGAAGGCCATGTACAGTGCAATGTCTCCCACAGTGGGATAGGACTTGAAGATAGAAATGATTGCGATCTGGACAAACATGAAGAACACTGGGTGCTCCCTAGAAGGGGTAAGACACAAAGGATAAGAGGATGCGGTAGAGCATCTGGAAACTGTAAATAAATATCAGCAAGACGAGAAATGTACTGTGGGACAGACTCAAGAGGCTCTTGTAGCCCTGTTCTCTCCAAACAAGCCTCTGAGTGATGGGTGGGGTAGACTGAGCTGCTCTGCAGAGAAGCAGTATAAGGGGATGCACATCTGCTCACTGCCCTCACACAGAAACGTCGTGCCTCAACTCAACATACATTTATACAGTTGGTCATCTGGGCTGCTCTTCCCCAGCTCTGTCTTACTCACTGAAAAGCAATCAGCACTTCCTCTCTGAAAGCTATTTGGAGAAGCCCATAGTTATCCCTCTGGTATGTCATTCCAAGTCACTGAGAATCCAGGCGTGTTAATGTGTATTTTTATCAGAAAGAAGGGTAACGTTGTCAGCACAGTCCGCTAGGAGTGTCCCCAAGTTTTCATTTTTTTTCTGAAAATAAATTACTTTAAGTTCCAGCCAAGAGTTCTTGCTTTCTGACTACACTGGCTCATGCTGGCAGGGAGCAGGCACCTCTATAGCCTAAATGTCTGCTCTCTCTTTTGATGCCTGTAACACGTCTGTTGCATAGCAGAGCCCAACTCACTCTATTTAAGAGGAATAAAGACTGAAACTTTGGGAAATGAGGAGGATAGGCCCTGTTAAAAAAAAATCTATCTTTTTCAGGCTTGTAGATTCAGACATCTTCCACTGGACAACTGAAAGTAAAAAAACTAGCAGAGAAACATACTTACTTTAATTTTATTGCCAAGGGAATGGTGTAGAAGAACACATTGATTTGAAACACGCATACGAAGAAAAGACTAAAGTGTTCAAACATCTCTGCAAAGAAGTACCAGAAAAGGCCAATATTGGGTGTCAGATCTGGAACGGAAAGGCTGAAATTTGAAAAGAAAAGTCAAGGTAACATTTTTAAAAGGTTGTTTTTCACTGTCCTGCTTCTGTTACATTAATTAATCATTGTGTGCTACTGGATAGAAGACCTATATTTTAAATCTGTGGAAGAGAAACCAAAGGGGTGAAAACCTGGAGAGAAAAGCAACTAATCCTTCCCTATGCCCCAGCAGGATTTAAACCCTAACCCTTCCCAAGCAGACATTTCTCCAGAGACAAAAATTTCACAGCCATGGTAGCTCAACGATCAAATCCATTTCCAATCAACTCAGTGGAAAACATCTCCTGTCTTCTCTAATTCTTGCTGTTACTTAATTAACAGAAGTTGGTTAATGCCTGCTCTCCTCCTCACACTCTTTCTTTTCTTGCATTGCCAGTAAAATTACAGATCATACATTCCTTAGGACAGGGAGTGATGCGCAAGAAACAACATAGTGGGGCTAGACAGAAAAAAACAGTAAGAATCCTTATACTTACATAAACCCGTAAACAGATGGGATAAAATCCCAGGAGTTGAGGAGGAAGAAGGAGAGGCAGATGATCACCACCAGGCTGCACAGGTACAGGGCTGCATACTGCATGGTGTAGAGCCAGAAGCTTTTACTTTTCAGTTTTATTGGTATGAACTGACGCTGAAAATGAAATACAAGCAGGCAGATATCCCTCATCAGGTGGAAACCCACAAGAAAGCCTGAGTGTTCAGAACATCATTTTAAATCGATGAAAGAAAACATCAGACACTGGCACTATGGCACCGGAAGGAGCAGCTCTCAAGCACAATTTGCTTGACGTTCTTCACTCTGGCCAATTAAGTCATACACATTGCACGTATTTCCAGAACTGTGCTTGGAAATACTGCAGCTAAGCTGGTCATTTCTGCTTGCAGCAAGTCAAGTCTCATGCACTCAATGCAAGATTTACACACACCTCCTCACAGCCACACATGTGTCTTAGATGTCTGCAATACTGTACTGCTGCCTGCCTTCTCCTGCATGAGCCCACGTCAGCCGGGTGACCGAGAGCCCGGCTCCACGACCCACCACCCTGTGATGCCGGGTCTCCACCACAGGGGCTGGCACTCACGCTCTGCTGAGGTCGGGGAACGAGGACATCCAGTGGGCTCCTAAGCACAAAGGAGCCCCTCTAAAAGGTTGCCTCCTCAGACAAAGACAACGGCTGCAGTCCTGCCACTACCACGTGTCCTGACAGGTCAACCGCAAGCCCTTGTCACACAACATGACATGTGGGTATCTCACTCCAAGAGGTCCCGACTGCATTTGTAAAGACAAATATACACACAGGGGCAAACACCTTTGGGAATTGCTCAGAGTTCTGCAGCTCCAAGTCAGTGATGTAGCTTTTCCATTTGGTACTAGAGAGCCAGCTCTAACTGATGCGGGCTCTGTGTAAAGCACACTCTGTTTTCTCAGTCACAGTGTGTTTAACGCCACTTGCTGGAACAGTGTAAGCAAGTTTACCAAGGATTTTTGGCAGGACAGATTGGAAAGTGCTGGAGAAAAGCAATTTAATTCTGTACAAAGAATGAAGGAAGGTTCATTTACAAATCTGGATAAAAGAACACACATTAGCATGATCCCCTTTAAAAGCTGCAAATTAGGCATTCATATATCAAAGCATTTGTTGTTGCTTGTGAACACAATGCCTGTGCTTTACTGCCACTTTACTTTGACTAAAGTTAAAAGAGAACAAATGAGACCAAAAAATAAAATATATAAAGTAAATGCTCCTAAAAATTACCAAACCAAAAAAGCAACACTGACTCTGCAGAAGTTCTTGTCTTGCAAAGAGTAATAATAATAAAATTTCTGAAAAAAGTAAGAGACATTCATGTCAGATAGTCAGGGAAAGAAAATGGACTAGAACTGACTCTCCATTCTCTTTTGAAACTCAGAGATTTGAGAATAGGCTGTAATGAATCTGTAATTAATATTACCTATAAAAATCATGAGGGATACAGGACAGAAGCAACCAAAACTACTGGTAACAGTCAGGACTTTCAGAATGGCAAAAATAATAAAAATTATCACCAAGTGATCTGTGAATTGGGGTAAGAGTCCTCTGCTAGTGGTCACAGTCTCACCTTGCTCCCATATCAGAATAAGACTAGCAAATGATCAGTTTTCATTAAGTGCATTACAATTTGGACTCTCGGTTAAGACATTGTTTACAGTATCAGCACAAGAGCTAAGAAAGAGACCAGCTGGAAGCATGCAAGCAACCCAGTGATGAATCCACTCACTAGCAAAGAGCTGCCTCAGCTTTAAACCCTACTCCTGCCTGCAGACGTGCCCACCGCTGGGCTAGTTTTGCCTGGAGCAGTGTCTGCCCGTTGAGGCACTCTGCACCCATGAATGATCAAGGTCAGCCCTGCTGGAGTTCAGGTCCTGTTAATGGGAAGGGAGAAAGGACAAGGGCAACCATCCACTTTCACAAGCACACGCCTTTTGCCATTAAACTCCAAATTAGCATTTCCGAGTTTGAGTGACTCAAGCATACAGCTCCTCATTCCTCCTCTCCAGGTCTAAAATCCTCATTGCTATTCACACGACACAAAGAACAGGACTTATTTTGGGCAAGCTAAACACCAGCCAGTTCTGTAGACGACTTTCTGCTCCCTTCTCCCTATGCACAGGCATCCCCATTAAGGCTTCAAACTTCCCATGGCTTGAGGAGAGTCACTTTTTCTGAAACTCAGGCCTTGCCCGACTACCCTCTCAATAGCTAAGGACTGTCCATGCACAGCTACAAGAAGACGGCAGGTACCAACAGTCAGAAATCATCTACCTGTAGAAGGTAAAGGAGTGCTGGAGCAAACAACGTGAGAGGGTAGAGTGACTGGTATGTTGCTAAGGCCAGGAACACAGCACTGAGGAAGGCACTACCTGCAAAGAAAAAAAAAACGTTCATTTGTAAGGAACATTTAACATCAACAGCCTTACAGACAGGAAGTCCAAATGGGAAGAAATGCATAACTCTCTGCAGGGGCTTTACAAAGATCAGAACTCCACTTAAAGGCGTTTTTAGCAGAATGTGTCCTGCAGAGTGTCCTTTTCTTAACTACATTTTGAATGGAGAATGACTCATACCAAGGTGATTCTCCCACATGAAAGAACTGCTGACTGGTTTGTATCTCCTGTCATTCATATGCAGAAAGAGATTCATGTAATTCAGTCTATATAGAGACCATGCTGGCTGCTGTTTATGCATGGGAATGCATTCACTTAAGTCACATCCGCATGAAACAGCTGTTATACTCATGCTGGGCATGCTGGATAGCCTCATCACCAGAATGTGTCAGGGTGCTCAGCAAAGCTCTCTGAAAGAGAGCAAGCAAACGTCTGCAGCTGAAGGAATGAAGTGGCATTAGCCCTACTTTACAGACACCAAAACTGAGGCATAGAAAGGGTTAGCACAGCTTTTCCAAGTGGTCTTAAAAACATGAATGCCTTTATTGAGGAAGCTTTATTTGGTGTCTCAGGTTGAGCTAAATGCTGAGTACTCACATTGCCCAACTACCAACACCAGAAATCAAGTCCAAAAGGTCCAAAGTTAAACAATCAAAATACAAGCACCCAGTGCAGTAACCTGGTAATAGCTTTTAGTCTTATGTGACTTGATGGAAGTAATGTGTAAAAATACAGCTTAGACAGCAAGAATCCTAACTCAGTGCATTGGACTAATGGTCAGCCTACTGACATCAAACACTCGGTAAGCTTCTCCCTGCTTCCATCTTTTGAAAGACAAAATACAGGGTTTACCTGGTGATGAGCCTTCTCCATTCTTCAACTACACTCTTCTAGACAGAAACCTTCCTATCCTCTATTTTATTGAGTGTTCAATTCTGCACAGATCTAAAGAATTGGTACCCAGAAATCATAGTCATCATCTGATATCCTCTCTTTGCCCACTTTAAAACCTAGAGGCTGCCACGCTCCTAATCAGGGAAAAAACACAGGGGACAGCCACTACAGTTTTGTCTATGACTGAACTATTCGTCTTATGGTATCAGTGAACAGTTAAAAATCAGTTTAACTAAACAGACCCCACTTGTTTGCTTTTGCAAATGATTTTAAATCAAAACCCCTCCTGCCTCAATTAGTCAATAATTGGAGGAAAACCTTCTTTTGGAAACACTAACAAAACCAATCTATATCAGCTTTCTTTGCAATGCCTGGATCTGGGCACTGCTGGAGACAAGAGACAAGACTAGATCCAGCATAGTGCTCCTAAAACTTATGTGACTAGTACAAATCACATATGCTAAAAGACTTTAGCACTGGGGAGTCATAAAAGAAACAGAAACCTGGCATTATGTACAAAATGAATGAAACAGCTATTCTGTCACAATCTATTCAACTGTGCTAGTATGGGTCTTTGGTTACTGTTTCTGCTTCCCCAAAGCTCAATTAGCTAATTTCAAACCAAGGTTACAACTGTGAGTGAAAGCCAAATAATAGCTGCAGGCAACTGCTTGCTTTTGAAAAAAAGTTCAAAGATACACTTCGAAAATAAATTGTATACAACACTTTAAGTGCATATTCATGTACAAAAGGAAGAGCAGCAGAGCATTATGCCCTCCTACACACAGACACGCATTTCTTCATAAACAGAAAACTATTCAAAGTCATTCAGGAAAAGGAGTAAGTTTTTAGAGATTAAAATCCTAGGTACAAGTTTTGACTTGACTATAAAGTCTCTTGATCTCTTGTGATTTCAGGTAGAACTTTGACCTTGCTCTAGTCCCCGTTTCTGATGTGTTTCACTGAGATCTTTGTAGAAATCATGTTTGTAAAGTTCCACCTTGGATTTAATTTCTGCTAATTTTCTAATCTTTATAGAAAGACATAATGAACCATTGTTTCTTCATTGCGTTACCTTTTATTGTAGCTAAAATGAAGAATGCAATGACAGTATTGTTGATGGCACAGGTGGACTTTGCCACACAAGACATCACAGTGTAGGGGTTTAACAGATAGCTGAAAAAGAGCAAAGCTCAAGTTACATTCATGCCATTCAAAGGAGATACCATCTAATTAAAGGAAAAACAGCTGCAATTTGCCATTTCTTTTTGTTTATTTACATTTGATGAGATCCTCTCACCATCAAATTAATTCAGCTGAACAGGTTCTTTAGTCTGGAAAACAGATCCTTGGATTGTAGCCTTGGACACAGTGGCCACAGGGAGCACACTGAAGAAAAGGAAACGGTTGGGAAGATGTCCAAAACGCAAGTTATATCCTAGAAAATGACTACCAAAAATGTTCCTTGCTTTGCAGAAACTTTGTGCATTTATTCAGTCAGACCTAGGAACACGGGGTCCAAAATAAACTTCTGCTATTCACATCTACTGACTCTGAGAAAGTAATAAAAATAAGAAGCCAGCAAGATGGAAACAAATCCTGAGACATTAGCAGAGTTTCCCCCAACCCAATTGCACCTGCACACTCCTGCTATGGCAGAGCAATCATTTATGTTCACCACCACATGATCTGAGCACAAAACCTAAACTATGAAAATCTGGCATATTTTAATTGGAATTACAGAAAGAGAGCAAACTCTGAACACCTTTATCTTCCAGAATGCAGCCACACTTTAATTAGTAAGGATAGCAGCTCCTTTTGGAAATTAGAATGACAATAATCTCAAAAGCACAGAAAGATGTTTGGAAGTATTACCAATACAATAAGCAAGATAATGTATTGATCAGCCTTGCTAATAACTAAATCAACCATCAGAGTGAGTAGATAGAGCTGATTTCCTAATTATATCTTTACATAAACATTTTTCCTACTTCTCTGAGTCACAGTCTGCCTTTTTTTTGTGTTTCCAGAGAGACAGTCTACAGCAGGGTAGGTACAACTTAATGCCAACTTTGCTGTGGTAATGTGAAACAATGTTAAATACAAAACAGTCTAAAATTTACAGACTCTACCCTTCTCACCCTGGGGAATTTACCATTTTACAAAATTCATATGAAAATAAGAAAATAACTTATCTAATTGAAAACTCTCTCTAACACAGAGTAATTCATATAATAATTTATTCACGTCAAAACCCCAGTAAAAAAATAATTCTTTGACATTAAGTACCTTGCTTGTATTTTTTTTTTAGTTGAAGCTTTCTGAAGTAAAAAAAAAAAATGTTTCGCATACGGAGGAACACCAAGACATGACATTATTAAGATGACAACCTGAAAATATCTTTGAATTATTACAAGCAATTCTGGGATATTCAAGTTGTGATATTCAGCAAACATTTTGTTCGACTGCTCAAAAATTCTCCTAACTTTTCTGAAAAGACACATGAGACATTTGGGAGGCATAAAATCAGTTTTGATGACATTAGCATACAGGCAAAACAAAGGGGAATGTGACCTGTGCAGACACAACTTTCTTAATGACCTTGGGCTGTTGAGCCTGTCTTAGAGGGCCTGAGTGAATTTACTTGTTGGCAAAAAACATTTGGAAAAGCATCTGCTTTTCACGTGCAAACTGAGTATTCAGAGCTGGGGGGATTTTTATGTATAATAGGAAATTCAGAATTTCTGGGGGGTGGGGGCAATCTTCAACAGATGTTGAAGCCCCAAATCAGACAAATAAAACCCAAAGGGAACTGAGGAACAAAAGCAGCCTACAAGAAGCAATACTTACAACAGTGCTACCTTGAGGGGGATGTAGTGCATTTCCATGGGTGTCCGGATGAGTTCAGCCACATCTGGTGCATACTTATCCAGTTCTATTAGGAGCTTTTGCTTTTTGAACTGAACAAGGGAGAACGACCAAAGACTGTCAGATAAGGAAAGTCAATATTTCTTATTACTCAGGATTTCCTTTAGTGTGGAACAGTATATATGACCCCCAGGCGTGAGCCAAAACTCATGTTATGTGAGGTGTTGTACAAACAGAACAAAAAACCCCTCTGTTTTCTCAAATACTTAACAACTGAAGTGGAAGTCATGAGGAAGCAGATAACCTCTACTTATTTGAACTTCCTTAATTACCTGTGTCTAACTCTTGACACAGCTGACAGTGAATTCACCACACTAGAGTTTAATACTTTCAATCTTTCTAAAGCTTGTCTGGATCTCCAATGAAAAGTTGACTTTATGAATTCACTGTTCAACACACAAGCCCCTAAGAAACCAAGTCACAGAAGTATGCGGTCTTTGTTATTTTGAAGATGGATACCTCTATGCCAAATCTCCTTTAGGGACCCAAGATCTCTCTCTTTAATCTATCTTGTTCTATGATGCTCTCTATGGAGACAAAAGAGAAATCTGAATGATGAACCTACTGAACTATGTCATGGTGAGACAGGAGGAGAGAGACGCTGGCGATAAATTCTCAATGAGCAAAGTAACTCACATGCAGGATTTTTACATGGCTGCAGTTCTATCATGAGTTATTTCTTCAGCCTCAAAGTCAGAGGACAAGGAGCAAGTATGTAGCTGGATGGGAGACCACACAGATGCTGTAGAAAATGCAGCCTCTCTGTTCATGTTGATACTGAATCACTGCCCCTCTAGGATCGCAGAGAGCACAGCATTGCTTACACAAAATGTTCTTTGAGCTACTTCTGAGAGAGAGCTGGGAGGAATCACTCACCTCGAAATACATGTACTTATAATCTGAAGGGAACAAGTAATATTTGGTGTCAGACTTTCACCTTGCTCAGCAGAATGATTTATGTCACCTCAGCATCCTTGGAAGGTTTATTCCTTCCTTTACACATTTCCAGTCAGTGTATTAACTCATGCTGTGTGCAAACACAAACCGTGTTCAGGGTAAAACATTCCAGGCTCTAGCTACAAAATGTACAGAAGATTGTAGCAGAAGCAGAGGTGAGAAAAGGGAGCGCTCAAGTCTTGCCAAAAGTCTTGCCAAATCCATAGTCCAGTAATTAAATTCTGCATACTGCAAACTACCACAACAACTCAAGGTGGGTTTTCAGTACACGTTCTAAAATCTCACATCCCATCTTGTGTACTATGACCCTAGACGTGTCTGAATTTCATTGGCTATTGAATTCTCACAAATTTCTCAAATTCTTTATACTCCTTTTGGATTAAAGAATCTACACTGCTGTGATCATCATTCAAGTGCAGTGTGGTAGCTATGGACACTGATTTGTTTCATACTGTAACACTGCCACGACAAAACTTAAAATACCTCTCCTGTTTGCCACATTCAGTCCCCATGTTTACTGATCATCCAGGTATGATCAGATTTACTGCAACAAGGACTGGTTGATACTGCATCCTCTGGCATGTGTTTTCTTTGGTACAAGATATTTATACTTGCTGGGAGAAGAGAATCAGCAACACTGGCAAGTCAGCTTACCACAACTTTGTTGAAGTCCTGAATGGCCAAGTAAAGGGCAACAGCAGTTAGCACATCAGTTATCTAAAAAAGCAAGGCATAGACAGACTGACTGTTATCAAAATAAACAAATGGAGAAAAAGATACTGGACAGTACTGCAATACTGAATACTTTGATCTGATTCAGCTCACGAGAAGAAAAAACAAGCTTTAAAAACACTAGATTGCCGATTTGTACACTGTGCTCACACAGCACTGCTTAACCTTGAAGCCATGAGCTGTATCAAAGATATTAATATTTACAAAACAAAAGAATGGGGAATTAAGGGGAAAGAAGTATGCAAGGATAATAGAATCGCTGGTCTAATTAGAGCACAGGCAACACCGGGGCAGGGCCCAGCTGGCTAAACCCACCTGTCCATTAATCCAGCATGACAGTGCCTTGAGCTGTCCCAAACTGACCAGAGAGCAGTACGGTCACCTGAACAATCAGCACCAGCACAACGCAGATGGCTGACAGCTCTGCAGGAGACCTGCCCAGCAGGGATCTGGGGAGAGAGGCTCCACCAGGTGGCATGTGCAGCCAGCTACATGATTTCTGTCCTTCCGAATTATGCAGAACTCGTTTACAAGAGACGTTTGGAGGACTAACCTGTTTGTGCTCTCTTTGCAGGCCTGGGGTTTGGCAGTGGGTTTTAGTGAAAAACACTGCACTGGAGGGATTAGGCTGGGGGCACAAAATATTCTGACCTTTAAGAGGTAACCTTTGAAATTTGAAATCAAATACCAACTTTCTGCCCCTCTGCGGGGATACTTATCTAACCAAGAACTGACAAAAAAGAAAGAAGGGAAAAGCCCAAATGTGGGTTTGTACAGGCAAAGCTGCCTTTCTAATTAAACTGTTTGCTCAGCAGGAATCTGAACTACAGGGAGGCTGAAGGTCCCCAATTCTTGTGGGAATAAAAGGAAAGTCATACTCAGCATTTCACAAAATGGGACCTTTCAAGATGAGCTTTCCAGCAGCACTTACCATGAACACCAATTCAGCGTATTCAATCAGGAAGTGGAAGAGATATATTATCAGCGGGGTCTAAAAAAGAGCAGAAGGGAAACCCATGTCAAATACTGTCCAGATAAAACAACTGATGATTTGATGAGAAAAATGGAGTAGTACTATGACAGACTGCGAAAGGCAATTTTCCTTAGCCTCTTCTACAACACTGTTACTTCAGAGCAATGTGATTAAACAAATCACACTTACTGGTCTTTTCCTTGCAAAGTTCCCAATACATTTTATAAAGGACACCATCAACTTTGAAAATTATACTCTATTCCAACTTCTCAATTCTACTAGTACAGTGGTAGAGTTACAATAGAAAGCATATAAAGAACAGCTTTAGAAAATATTTTTTTCTAGAGAATCTATTTTTTCAGGTTGTTTGCAGATGCTTTTGAAAGTATTTCCTACATAGCTGGTTTCATTGTTCGTTCTGTTGTTTAGATGAGTCTTTTATACAGCAAAAAGAAGAAAGCATCTTAAAAACATAAAGCAGTAAGACTACAGTCCTATCATCCTCTTACTCCCACATCTTTTCCCTTCTAGGGTAAGAGGAAGAGCATGTTTCTGAATTATTCCTCTGACAGAAAATTTTAATCCGGAAGTACTATATTTACATGGTGTAAACTCAGTCTTCACTGTGAGAAAATATATTTATTTTGAAATACTTCTAAAATAATGTGATGGTATAAATCAGCATGGGAAAATATTTCATAGTCTGGGAGAAAATTGTGTTTAAAGACGGAGAATTCATTGGAGAGAAACAAGTTTTCAGAGGTACACAAAGTATCTGCCTCACCCCTGGGTGACACTAGGTGTGAGTATACCTTCATATCAGTAAGACCTCTCAAGGGCACAAGAACTCCACAGGTGCTTAAGTGTTTGGAGGAACAAGGTGTTTTCAAGATGAGGAATAAATGTGCTGCATGCTTGTGCAAATGCAGAAACTCAAGATGCTGCTACCCAGTAAAATTGTGTTCAGACTCACAATGACACTGCCTCTCCCTGCTCCAGCCTCTGCTGACAGAAACATCTGGATGTGAACAGAGTATTTTACGTATTACAGATTTCCCCTATTTCAGACTGTCCTTATGCGGTCACAAATACTACGATGTCTATCATCTGCACAGCAACGAGTTGTTCCGTGATGAACTGCATTTCCTCATTGTGCTAGTCACTACATAAACAACTATTGCACAGAGAACTACATGACTCCAAGTCCTCTGAAGTCTTTGGGACAAGGCAGGTCCCAGCCTTTGCTAGTCCGTGAGCAGTAAGACTAAAAAAGGTGCCACTTGAATATCACGTTTAAAATGAAGCATGCATACCAACCTCATGAAAGATAGCTCCAGAATATGGCGAGACCCCTAAATCCAGTAGAGCTAATCCTTCGACCACTGAAACACACAAAATGCCTGCATTAGAATCCTGTACTGTGGGAAGAGAAAAATCTCATGATGGTAAAACTATAGTTTTTAAAACACCCATGCTCATAAGAATCTCACATTGAATGACCATCTGAATGGGTGACATAAAATCTCACAAAGCCAACAACCAGCTAGCATTGATTGTATTCTTACTTCTGCCGTGCAAATTTCTTTAGTAACTGAATGGTCAGTTATAATCTATTTATTTGTGTCAGCTAAAAATGTTATAGCTGAAATGTTTTGCATTTAACTATATATAAATCACATGTATGATATTTACTGATTTTAAATCACCTATTATGTGATACATAGTATCTGTGCTGGAGAAATACTTAATTCTAAGAGGACAAATCACAACATAATATACAATTTGAACTGTTTTGCCTAATTAGATGTAGAGAGACCTGAAACATCCAAAACCACAATAAAATAGGAGAAATTAATACATATTACCAGGCAAAGCTTAAAGCTGTATCCGTTGTTGAAACTTTCTGACATTTTGCAGCCTTAATTCAGATCCTTTGCAATCATGTAATTACAGCTTGCACTGCTATGCATGCACATTTTTCCATAGGATCTCCACCTTACTGAGCACAAAGGTTCCCAGGGGATTGAGCAGCATATGCAGTGAAAGAAGCTATGGGAAATGGGTCCATTTGTTCAGGGGGAAATGAGGCAGGAGACGGCAGGAAGCAACAAGAGGTTCTCAGTTCAGCGATATGCTGGAGAAGGAGATTCTGTCTCTGCCACAAAGTTCCCGTACGATGACTAACCAGGCTTTTCAAGGTGATCCTAATTGTGCTCCTTACTCTCTAGATGCCTACCTTGATGCTCTAAGGTAAGATTTACAAAGTATCCATTGCTGAAAGGGAATTTTTGGGAGCTGTATTTTGAAACTATGAAGTGTGAAGTGCTACACACTGTCGAGCAGAGGCCTTAGGTCATCAAAAGCATTCATGCACCTTTATTACTCTGTGCCACTGTTTTCCACCCCAAAACTGCAAATAATTTTACCTGCATAATAACTGGATGTTATTTTCCCAAAGGGCTGACTTCAAAATAAATTAAGGTTCCTAACGGGCTCACATGCTATAGAGATGAATGCCACCAAAAAGCCTCGATTAAACTGTACTTCAGTCTTCAGAAGAGAATTTGAATCGTGTTGGTAACAACGTGTGGGGCCACAAACTGAACAAGGACAATGAAATGGTGAATAGCTCTGCATGAGCTGGGAACCACGCAGTCGTGCTCACACCACGAGACAGTGCTTGTGCAGTTAAAGAGTAATGAAAGCCACTCAATCAAGGCTGCTGAAACTACATATTCAGTGCCAGATTTTGTCATTCTTCCTCTGTGACGCAATCCATTTGTACAAGTGCAACCAAGCCAGCTGCACACAATGGCTAAAGCCCCGTCCTCCTGCCTAAAGCCTTCGGTCCCGTGTGCCCCCCGTCCCCTTGCAGCTGCCGAACACTCGCTCTTCCCTCGGGACAACCGCCACAGACTATTTCATGCAGCTTTCGGGCGGGCCCAGGAGAGGAGGGGCCCGTCCCCAGCCCGGGGACTGCAGCCCGGCGCCCTCCCCGCGGGGCCGTGCCCCAGCCTGGCGCCGCGCCGGGGACAGGCCCCTGCCCGCCTGCAGCTGCGCTCCCGGCCCCTGGGGGTCTCCAGCCGCGGGCGGCCACCGCCCCCGGCCTCCTCACCGCACCCCCGCGGGCCTCGGCCCATTCAGCCACGCCGGGGGAGCGGTGCCCCGGCCCGGGCCCGCCGGGCCTCACCTCGCTTCCAGGCGTTTAACGGGGACGCCACCTCGACCCGCTCGGAGATGAAGGCGGCGAGGCTGGAGCGGTAGAGCGCGGCCCGGACCGTCACGGCCACCAGGACCACCAGCACCAAGGGAGCCGCCATCCTCGCGGGCGGACACCGGCTGCCGCCGCCTGTAGTTCCCGGGCGGCGCCGGAGAACGCGTCGCCAATGCCCCGGCCCGGCCGCGATGACTACACTTCCCAGGAGCCCGCGCGCCGCGCCGCGCCGCCGCTTCCCGACACCGCTTGAGAGCTACGGCGAGCGCGGTGGCGCGAACTTAGCCGGAGCGCGGAGGCGTTGGGCTGCTTTCCCTGGCCCGCATGGCGAGGGCGGGAGCGGCCGGGCTGGGGCGGCCGGGCCCGGCTGGCGGGGCTGGGTGTCCCGCTTTCCACCCACCGAGCTGCCCCCTCCCCGTCAGCTTTGCTCTCCCTCGCCGGCCGGTGCCGCCCGGGGCCGGGCCTCTCCCTGCGTCTGGTCGGGGCCCGCAGCTTCTGCGCATCGCCTCTCGTCCTCCCGCCTCTGTGGAGCGCCTGGCTCCTCCCGCCGGCCTTCCCGCGGGCGGCTGTGGTGCCCCACGGAGCCGAGTGGCGTCCGGCACGGAGCAGGCCCCGCTGCCTCGGAGCTCCAGCACCTGAGCGTCGTGGCGGCCCTGCGCGGAACTGGGGCAGGACTGCTAGGAGGGGTTCCGCCCGCTCCGCTGCGGGACACCGCATGTGTCCTTCTCGAGTGCCGTCAGGCTCCTCTGGGGCCACTTCTCCAGGCTGTGGCGGTGCCTCTGGATCGCAGCTCTGCCCGCGCACATCGCGTTCGCTTCCTCACTCACTGGGTTGCCCAGCTGGAGCAGAGGCTGGCAGGCTGAGCCCAGCTGCACGCTCAGGCGTGGAGCATCGGTGGCTTCTGGGCAGGTGTTTGGAAAGTCCATCAGACTGTTCTGTGTCTCATCAGGTATGTATACCCCTGTAGTCCTTGCCTGCATGTAGCTGCCACCACCCTTTTGGCTATGGTCAGAGTTACACAGCTGTTGTTGACGGCAGTGAGTGCTGGTGGCCTTGTACGGTTTCACAGGCTCTTGGCAGACTGAAATCGTCAGTCCGTGTGGTTTCAACAGGACCATCAGTCTCCAGAGCTTACGAGTTCTTGGAAGACTTTCACACACCACCTTCCCAGCACGTGCTTCCCTGCTGTTTTCCGCTAACTGTTCCTCCATCCACATCCGTAGGAGCCTATACAGCCCACTCACACAAACTGTCACAAAAGTGGCCTTTACAACATTTCCTCTGGCGTGGAGATAAATGGAAGGAACACCTGGTAGTCTCTTAAAAAATTGAGGGACAGAATGAAAACACACACTTCGTATCATGGTATGTGAAAGACAACACTTATTTTCATGTAACAAATCGATAGGATTTGCTGACAGTACTGGGGTTGCCATTTACAAGAGCTGGATAACATCCAAGTCACAACATTTACATGGGATTTATGCAGCTTCAGAGCTGTAGTGTAGACTTGCACCCACCTGCAGGAATGGAGAAGGGCTGAACGCCTCTGGGACTTGGCCCCTAAAGGCCCAGATGGCACAGCATATACTCTCCCTAGGACTGGAGAGACTGGTGGATTTAGCTGGTAAATCATGTGCACTTTCTGGACCAAGGCCATAGCTACTTCGAACAGCATTAATCCTTCCATGCTACAAAACAAGCTTCAGATGCTCCAAGGAGTGTTTCCTACTGTGCTTGCTCCCTTGCCAGGGTGAGGCAGCACGCTTGTTCAGCTGCTGCCTTTGCAGGGGTTTACTCGTATGTGGTCCTGTCCACTGCCGCAGAACAATAAAGGTAGTCCTGAAGCAATAAGGGGAGGGTCAGCGTTCAGTCCATCATGTGGCAACTCTTCTGCTCTCAGGCTGCTGGCGTGAGGCACTGGTTGCAGTGGTAAAACTGATTTCCTTTAGCATGGGCACTGGCTCGCCGTGGGACTTGATGGCACCAGGACTGACTGGGCTTGGCACATCCTCTGATTAATCAGAGTGGATTTGTTCAAGTTAACTTATTAACTTGACATCTGTAAATATGAAGCCAGAAATGGTGATTCTTCTTCGCAGCTGTTAACAATGCTCTCTTGAGTTTTCTGATCAGAAATGCTTTTTTTTCCAGCACTGATTGCTCTCCAAGTGGCAGATCCAGCGTAATTGACAGCAGTTGCCTGAGAGTGCCACTTTGCTGCATAATTGGGGTACAGTTGTGTGGTTAAAGCTGCACTGCTCCGGGATGCTGATTTTGCTAGTCTGATCTGTGCCATGTGCTTTCCAGCACCATCTGATGCAGCACAGGGAGATGGAAGCCCTGGAGAAATTCAGATAACCTATGAGGGCCCCAGGAATCAGGTGTGAAATCATGCCACTACAGTTGTTCTGTGTTTAATTGGAGTGCAAAAGCCAACTAAAAAGAAAGGTCAAAAGAATAATTCATGACAAAGGCAGCAGTTATTTCTGCAGCATAAGTTTGCTCAAATATTTCTCCAGCAGGAGATCCTGGGGCTAGCAACCGAGTCAAGTTTATAAGCTAAGATCACATGTTCAACCCCCTCAAAGTATCAAATATGTAAGGCAAATATGAGTGGGTTAAGTGCTAGAGTCTTGGTATCTGTCTACAGACTGACACTAATTTGGGGGGTTAGACATGGGTCTTTAAGGAGTTGTGATAAGCACACACACGCTGTGTGGTGCTGCCTTTTGTCTGGCAGTAACTTTTAAACCCACTTTCAGCCAGATGAGACACAGGAGCAGACCTCTAAAAACCTTGGGGTTCCTACACGCTTTGTGAAAATCAGAAAGAGGTTAAAGAGACCCAAACTAGTGTGGGTTTGGGAAAGGCGATAGTCTGAGATCACCTGGCAGCGTGGACTGTGCAGCCAAGCAGCGTTGTGTAGCTCAAAGCCAGCGCAGTGTAGGTGGCCGCTTTCCCAGGCGGTGAAGAGGCAGGGAGGGACGACAGCGGAAGCCATAGAGAGGAGGTCTCAGGGGCTGTCAGAGATTGATACAGAGAGTTGAACGGAGACTTGAAGCAAAGAGCTGTAAGGATACAAACAAAAAACTCTGAGAGATAAGGGCTTGCTTGGTTCATGCAACAATTTGGATTTTTTTCAGCAAAGGCATAAACCTGATCTATGTCCTGGTGTTTACCCCAAACTGATGGTAGTTTTTGCAGCGTAGGTTGTACGTGCTATCCTTTCTTCCTGAAATTCCTTGCTATGCAAGTGAACTGGTGCTAACATGCACAGAGGGCTTGGTAAACTGAAGCATGGCAGCAGTTTAACCATCTGAAGTGTGAGTATCTGCTACTGTGGAGATTCTCCAGTAGTAGTACCAGTAGTACTATCTCCAGTAGTAATACCAGTAGTACTATAGTGGGACGGTGAAGTGGTTATTGGTCTACACAGGTAGGGGCAAATGCAGCTCTGAAGGGGACTTACTCTCACTGCCTACCCTGAAGCCTCCACCTTTTGTTGCCTAACAAAAAAGTGCAGACCTAGATGGAGCCAAAAAGGCAAATGAGAGCTGTGTTGGAAGCTTCTTCACTTCATTGATTGCATTGCCTACATAGGGCACCCACGCTGATAATTTAGGTGATGAATACAACCTGGTGATGTTGCATCACAGAACTTTCATAAAAGACACTGTTTAAGACTGAGCCAATTCAGGGATGATTCATCTTTGTTCCTGCAAACAGATGCTGGTTTGGGCACTTTTTGTGTGCCCTGTTGGAATTACGCAATGGTGACATTTTTCTTGGTAAACAAGCCACTCCTTTTCTAGCTTCACTGTATAAAATAGGTGTTCTGATTCCTTAGGCACCCTACAGCCCTTCCTGGCAGCTCTTCCAATCTAATTCAATCTTTTTGCACTTGGGAGACCACAGCTATATGTATTATTCTAACTGAGATCTCATCAGGGCCCTGTGTAATGGTGTTCATAGTTTGGAGATGCTTCCTCTTCCTGTGGGATCTATTCCACCCCATCCCCATGTCCCAGAGGGATAATTTTCACTCACCATTTATTTTGGCCAAGCTGTCGTGTTTTATTTCCTTACAGTCAACCACTTCAGTGCTACACCGTGTTCTCTTCTTCTGCCTTTTCTACCACAGGCCTTACACAGCAATGGTTGCAATGTAGTCATTACTGTTCCTCAGTGATTTTGGTTTTCCTGTGAAGTCCACTTTTACATACTCTATCTTACATACCAGGATCCTTTATCGATAAAACACTTCAGTTGCTTTTGCCTCTTCTTTTCCAAGTTGCCTCCTGTTGGAATTTATTGGCTAGAACACCTGCCAGCTTTTGGTTTTGCCAATGAAAAAATACCCACCTCCCAGTTCATATGCATTTAATTTGTGTGGGCTACATGAGTTCTCATTACTTTTCTTCAGGATTCTTGGGTAACAACTGCTGTTAAATTGAAGGGTATTGTTGTTTTTATAAATCGCTGGGAGAAACGTGCTTGCCTTTTATTTACTAGCTTGGAAAACAACAGATTTTCCTAGCAGGCTGGAATAGCAGTACTGTAGGTATCTTCCAGTCTTTCTGCTGCTGATGGGCAGAAGACAGCATGTGCTTTATGGTCTTTTATGGAGGTTAGCAGCGGTCTGTATAAAAAATGGACTCTGAGTGATCAGCTCTTCTTCTTTGGCTTCAGAGAGAGGAGTGAATAAATTGCACTTCAGATTTCTCTGAGTGGCTTCATATGCCAGGAGCTTCCTTTACATGAAAGACAGATCTCTTTGTAGGAAAGGAAATCAGGTTTTCTCAGCCCCCAGAAAGACTATATTTCTGGTGCCACATTGAACATTTTCCAGGGTGAGTTTTAGATGGCAACGTTAAAAAAATAAAAATACCCAAAGAGGAAAGCTGCCAGCTAACTTAAGCCAGCTAATCATCTAGTGGAAGCTTGTCATCTACACGAGGGAGAGATGGGCTTGTCTGGAGAGCTAAAAACTTGCTTCAGACATCTCTCCTAGGTGGGGAAGGGCCAGCCTGATTACGTGAACTGAACGCCGAAACTCTGGACAGCTGAAGTTAGACAAGATGAATCTAAAGAGTCTGATAAATAGCACTATTCAGCTTTTGGGCTTTGTCTAAACAGAGCATTACAAACTACTCACCTTGACAGTAGCATCTTAAAAAATGGTCTGTCTCATCAGCTGGTGTTGACTTTGCCGTCATTCCACTCAGCGTACTCAGGGCTGCACCACCTGGGAGTGTGATCAGCTCCCAGTAATAACATCGTGATGGTCCTGGCACCCTTCTTCTGGGAAGGTCCCTGGTTAAAATCCCGTGCTGGGTTGCAGTGATGGTTGTTCATGTGAGACTTGTGAAGGTTTATGGATTTGATTGTTGGTTTCACTTCTCATCTTAGTAGCTGCCTGACAGTAATCTGCTTTGCACCTTTCGTGGCAAGTCTGAGGAAAGACCAGAGGTTAATATGGTCTTATGGACCAGTGGGTGTTCTAGGTCTTTTTTAGTATGATGAGAAGCACTTCAGGTGTGATGAGTTCATAGGTCACTGGTTTAACAGTTCAGAGTACTTCTGTACCAGCATTTCAGCAGTGCTTTACTTTTCCACAGTATTGCTCATTCAGAGGGTTTGAGAACGGTCTGCAACACCCACTGGCAGAGCAGCTAAGGGCTACGTCCAGTTTGTAACAATCCCTTACACGTACTGTGCTCACCAAGGCCCCAGACCCATGTGCAGAGACCCCCACAGTGGTGGAAGTGTGTCCACCAGCTGGGCTAAAGAAAAGGAGAAGCAGAAAGGAGGAGAGGAGGGAACACACAGGATGTGTGTGCACTGCCAAGTTGACAATACAGGTTTCCAAATCAACATGATTTTCTTCATTTCTGAGGAACTCGGTTAAAGAATTGAAGCCAACAGGGTGTGATGGATGGAAAAGCAATTGTTAAAACTAGATGTTCTTTTTCCTTTGCCTTGTTCACTTGGCTTGAGGAATGGGAACAGGCAGATGAGGGAACTCGGAGAACGTGCTGTGCACCTGGAAGCTTGTCAGCTTTTCGCAGTTAGACCTAACCCAACTTGTTTATCTCCATCTGGGATCTGCCATACAATCAGATGGGAAAGAAGTGAAAAGGGATCTATCTGTGCATTACCAAGACTCTTTGCAAACCAGCCCTTGCCCAGGTTGCTGCCCACCCACCCTCCTCTGTATTTCTCTTCTGTTCTCACTTGATCATTTCCAGGCTGCGTTGCTAGTTGCAGGAGCAGTGTCTTTCCCCCTACCAGACCCGCGCCTTGGTACCTAGTTCACCTTTTCCAACTGCAGTAATATGCTGGAGCACAAACATCCCCACCGCAACGGGGAATCACAGGGTGTTTGCTGCAAGGTTTGGATGAATTATTTGTAGTTGTTCTGTCTCTTTTCAGCTTTGGGAGCAGTCCAGCCAGAAGGAAATCGTTAAGTGTTGGGAAAGAGAATGTAAGTGTTTAAAATTTGGCTGTTCGCTGCAATGGGTCGTCTGCAACATCAACCGGTGAAGCTGGCAGCTCTTGCCAGGGACAGTGGAGCTCTGCCTTCCTAGAGACGTGTTTTCATGGAAAGCTGCCTGAGAACTGTGTGCTTCAGCAGTGACCTGTCACAGAGGCAGGGGACAACGTGCGAGCCATTACAAAAAGCAATGCGTTGGAGTGAGTCCAGAGCAGCTGGCTCTCTGCTCCCAGGCTGCGTGCCTGGAGCAGTGTCACATCCTCTCTTTTGTGCAGAGCCATCCAAGGCCTTGAGCGATAGGTAATACACTGGTCTATATACAGTATATGTGACTGCTGCTCCAGAGGTCGTGTGACCGTGAAGCGGAGGCATTCAAATAATTACATTTGCACAGAAATCCCAGGAATTAAACTTTTCTTTTAAACAACCAGTGTAAAAGTGCTGAGCCCACAAACCTCACCTCTTTTGTCTTCCTAGCTAGCAAAGATTTTGCTATGCAGAGGCCCATTTTACACAGCACCTCTCAAATCCTTCATTTAACCTCTGCCTCAATCTTGAAGTCTAGGTGAAGGCAACAGGGGCAGACCAGGGCTCCTAAAACAGCAATGGGGATATTGAGCATTCCTCATTGACCCTTGTGGTTCAGGGAAAAAAAAGGATACTTTTTTTGTGGGGAATTTCAGTGGTCCAAGATGTCGCAGTACCAAGGCATTCACACTGTCCAGGCTGGGGGAGTATGGTTAGCAGTGAGAAACCCATCTGTTTCCATTTCCACTGAAATGGAATTATTTCTGTCTCCCCTCCTTTGCATGGAGGCACTGACTAAGAAGTCAATAAAGATGGTACAAAGCTTTTCCACCTCCAGCTGCCCACCAGTTACTGACGTAAGTCCAGGTCATCTACTCACTGGTCAACAGATCAAAACCACACAACCATCTTCACTGATTACTCCTTCAAAGACTCATTGTTGACAGAAACCAAACTGAAGAGGCTCAGGCTCCCAAATTCTCAGACTGCAGCCAAAAATAAAAGCAACTTAGATTTAGTGATCCAGTCTCAACAAAGCTGCATTTGGGACAAAGCTTGGTTAATATGTCATTACGGTAATAACAACCTGGAGCTGAGAGGAACTGAAGCACTCAGTATGGAGGGATTAGTCCAAACACAACTGCCACATGTCGTTGGGAGCCCCAGGTGCAGACAGAATCTAGCCAAGGACAGCTCAAACCCTTTCTTTCAAGATTTAAGACAAAGTCTGGCCAGAACTGCCCATTCAGAGAGGAGCGAGGAGCTGAGCTGCCTAAAGATACACAACATCATCTTGTAGTTTAAAAAAAAAAAGAAGAAAAACAAGACTTAAAAAGGAATAAAAGGAGTATGACTGCTGTGGATCTAGGTGGCTGTGGAAGCCAGCAATGAGGCTGTTGGAAAAGCTTTTCAGCAAAGCAGGGGGGTCAGTGCAATCCCTGCCCTTTGCCATCACCAGAGGTCCCCTGCTCTCGTAGCCAGAAGTGCTGCAGTGACTGAGCCAATCTTGATTAGAAAGTGACCTGTCAAGAGCTTTCACAAATTTCTTTATTAACTTTTTTTAGGTTGCTGCTCTAATTGTCATAGTTAGATAAGCCCTGAAGCAGTTAATGCTTTTCTGGACAATGGGATCACACATGTGGACATGACATCGGTTGCATCCTGATGGCAGATTAACCTGGCTAACAAAACAGGAATGAAACGTCGCTATTGATTCCCTCCCTTCTCCTTGCTGAGGGCAATCACTTTGTCTTTGCTGTGCTAAATGCATTCAGCACTTTGACTTCTGCATATCTCTGTGATTTTAATACATCAAAGAGCCTAATAGCAATTTTAATGTGGCAGCAAATTTACAGCCAGATCTGCAGTATTCTAGACAAGATTTGCAACTGAATACACTTGTGGATCTTCTAGATTCATTCATTTATAACAAACACATGGGGTTTGTTCTGATCAAGTAGAATATTGGCTTTCAAGTCCTTTATACCAAAAGGTTGGGTCAGATCCAGGATCCCGAGGACACAGGCCAAGCATTCACAGCCGACAGCCCCGTTTCCTTCCTCCTTTTCAAGCAAAGAAAACCAGGCAGGTCTGTAACAGCTGGAGCAAGGAGAGACTGGAAAGGCAAAGTGGTTTATGAAAAGCAGCTCTGTGTATCACGCTCTCTTTTATTGTCCACGTTTTCCTCTATGGGAGGCCAGTGGGACAACACCGTCTCGAAGGAAAACAGTTCTGTGAGTTCAGCTTGGGTCTGCCTCACCCGCCTTTGCAAAGAGCAGTGAGGGGGTGGGTCACCCAGCTCAGCACTGTCCCAGCTGAGGAGGGGCTGCTGGTGAGAGCAGGACAAGGAAAGCGGAGAAGAACAAAGCACACGCGTCCTCGGGTGGGCTCCTTCCAGCCACCCAGGAACTGCCAGTCACCCACTGCCTTTGGGAGCAGGAGATGCTGCTGCTCAGCGCCGTGCCTTCCCCGGGCGTCTCCCACGCCCCGCTCCTTGCACAGTTCTTGCTGACAGGCAGCTACGGTGGTAGCACACACTGTTGTTTTGACACACGAGGCTCGTTCCTTTTGTTTCAGCCTTTGCTGCCAGTGTGATAAAGCAGTTGGTTTGTATGACGGATGCTCCCTCTCCTTGTGCGGTTACACAGGAGTGTTAGTGTGTTTTAAGAAAACAAAGCTGATTTTTGGCTAGCAGCTGCTGAACTGTATCATGCCTTTGTGTGCTGCGGGGACTGCTAGAGCAGAGTGTGTTTTTCTCAGCCATTTCATTAGATTTATTTGTTTTCAAGGCAAGTGTGTGTTTTCAGGCAAAAAGCAGATGCAGAGAAGCTCTGTGAGCAGCCCTGGTCTGACCCAGGCACTGGAAACCCATTTCCACTCCATCCCTGAGCAACGAATCCCACCCTGCACCCCCTTCACCACTCATGCGCTGGACTACGCTTCCTCCAGCCTCAGGGACCAGCTTGCACAGCAAAGTGTAGGGGTGAAAAAACAACCTGTGACACCCCCCAGCCAGCTGGGACCTTGGCCTCGGGAGGGTTTTGTGCAGAGGGATGTGTGTTGGTCCTATAGAGCACCTGAGCGGCCCTTCCCGGCTGCTGAGCTTTCCTGGGGCATCGTGTCCACCCACAGACCTGTCCTCTCCCGGCATCAGCCTCTCGTGCCCGATCCATCCCCGGGGCACCGCAGTGGAGGTGTCTGAGGGTTTGTCCTGTCTTTCCCCTTATCTTTCACCAGGAATGTGGAAAAAAGGTACATGGTGTTGTATAGCGCTACACACTATAGACGCCACAGCGGTTTCCTGTTATGTGGGCTACTGCAGACAGTGGAGGTGGCTGCAGGGCCCTGGGAAGTAAAGTGGCACCGCGTGTCAAATCTTGCCAATCTTTTTGCAGAAACTCAGTCTTGTTTTAAACCACTGAAGTATGAATTTAGATTCTGTATTCCTTGGAAATAAAGGTAGCAAATAAAGAATCCACTTCGCTGTGTGCAGTTTTAGTTACAGTGAATATATTTATTGGTTTGAAGTCATGGAATTGCAAATTCATCCTGTGACAAGTTTTCTGTCTGTCCCTGCTGTGTAACAGAAGACAGCAGGGCTGTCCTTAGAGCAAGGAGCAGCCTTCACTTGGAAAGCCAATGTTAAGCTGAAACCAGGTGAGAGTCTGGATCAGTATTTTTCCAGCTAATCCTCAGAAGGGACAAGAGAGAACGGGCTAAATGACGACATGAAAGATTTAAAGTCAGGTGAGTTGCAACCTCCTCCTCAAAACATCAACCATCAACTGCCGAGGATGCTGAGGAGGGGATGGGGACAGGCTCATCCCCCACCTGGCTGGGGTCGGAGCTCACCCCCCCACGGTGATGCCTTCTTGTGGGTGCTGCTTTGCCTCTGCCAGGCTGCAAACAACGTTTGCTTTACATTTGAATTAATTCGTTCCTCTTGATGCTAACGCTGGAGTTTGCAGGGAGTTAAACGAGGGCTGAAAGCTTCCTCTGCGGTGGGGGTGCCGCAGCCTGACCCACAGCGTGGGCACTCTGCTGTGACCCCAGGTGGGTGCAGGATGTCCAACATCTTACTGGGACCATCGGCTGGGGCACCGCATGGACGCACGGACCCCTGAGCTTCTCCAGCTCTTTGAGACTCCCCCAGGCACGGCCATCCTGCCACAAACCTGCAGGAAAGCGCTGCTGCCCACAGCTGCAGCTACCCTGACCCGCCGCCCTGTTTCTGTCCTCTCGGGATGAGGAGCAAAGGAGTCTCCCCAAAACCGCATTCCCACACAAATGGTCCTTCACTGGAGACTTTTCCCTAGCCCCCGCTGCTTCCTCCCTCCTGGAGAAGGGGCGGCCCTGGGCTTGAAAATATGCTGTATTTTTTAATTAGAAAGGTTTGCACACCAGGGTACAGCTGGGACAGTCCCTCTGTCCGCCCGCGTCACCCTGACATGCCAGAGCCCCCCGTGGCCCCAGCTCTTCCAGGTAGTGGGTGATCCCAGGGCGCTGGGACCATGGTCTGTGCAGTGCTCCGGGGCTGCGAGGAGCTCCCTTCCCGCTGGCGTGGGTTGCATCAGCCGGGCTTCCCTGGGTGACTGCACAACCTCCGGGATGGCAAACGTCCATCTTGCCTGACAAACCCCACCAGACCCTGTGGGCAGGGCCAGAGCCACATGCTCATGTTTTCTTTCCCGGCAGCAGATGCAGCTCAGGATGTTCCTGCTTCATCCCAAGGCCTTGTCCAGATGCTCCCAGGCTTTTAGGATTAAAAAAAAGAACTTTGCCATCCTCCAGCCCTGGTATGAGGTGGTGGCCATGAGCAAACCAGCTCAGGGAACCACCTGGGATTGTTTTGCCCAGCATAGCCCGTACCGCTGGCTGAGCCAGGACAGGAGGTGCTGGCACCACCGTATGTCTCATGCCAGCTCTGCCACGGCTGGGTGCCTGCTGGGCCCCGGGTGGGCTGGGACAGGGAGACAGCAGCGTGGGTGAGGTGGGCTGTCCGAGCAGAGGACTCCCAGCTCCCTCTCCTGGTGCCAGGCGAGCACTGAGGGCTGGCTCCTTGCAGGGCTGAGGGTGATCCTGCCCGGGCACAGGTCACCCCAACCCTGAGCACTCCTGGAGGTCTCCCTGTGGCACCAGCGTGGTGAGGATGGAGCCTCCTGTCACAGATGAGGGGTGTCAGCATGAAAAGGAGGGGGACAGGCATTCCCAGGGAGAGGGCAGAAGTTGGTCAAGGTGGGTCGGTGCTGGCAGAAGGCACTGGGCAATGCTTTGGGGAGCAGGGCTGGAGGGGACCTGGTGGCAGGTGCTGAGCAGCGTGGTGCTCAGACCTGCCGGTGACTCAGCCGGTGACCTCTGGTCCTCCTGCCTCCCCAGGCCTGAACCTGGGGCCATTCGTGGTCATGCAGGAAGCCTTCGTGATGCATAACTTGCCTGGCCGTGACTCCGTCACCGCTCCGGATACTCAGCATGGCTGCTGGGTGCTCAGCCTTGTGACCGGCTCTCCAAGAGGAGTCACCCCCCGGCTGTTTTGTCCTGTGGGACCTGGCTCTTTGAAGTCCACACCCAGCCTGTCCTGTGGTGCGTGACTCGGCTGCCGGCCGCCCCGGGGACCCTTCCCTCGTGCCCGTCACACGTTGCCTGAGCTGCTGACTGCAGCCCCATGCTCTCCCCACCCTGTGGCCGGGCGGCGGGTGCAGGGCCTGGGGTGCTCAGCAAGGCAGAAGGTTTTGCTGCCTCTCCAAGAGGAGGCTGATGACCCTGAGGGCAAGCCCCTGCCATTGCACGCTGGGCAAAGGGAGTGTTGGGGGTCTCAGACCACATCGAGGGCTCCCCGCCCCTGAGCTGTGAGCTCTGGGGAAGCAATGGGGTGTTTCTGGCCAACATATGGAAAACTGCGTCCTCCCCATCACCGCCACATCAGAGCATCCCTGCACCCAGAGCTGCTGTGCCCCAGCCCTGCCCTGCACCCCTGCCCTGCCCCGGTGAAACCCCCACCCTGTGTCCTGCCTGGTGAGGGATGAGAGCACCGGGGTGCATCCTGTCCCACCGGGGTGCACCCTGTACTGCTGGGGTGCGCCGTGTTCCCTCTGGGATGGACCCTGTCCCACTGGGGTGCACCCACTGCCTGCCTCTACCTGTAATGGCTATTCCTGTCCTCTCGGGGAGGGACCCCAGGGTGCAGGGGGGAGCGGAGCATCAGCCCCCACGGGGCTGGGGCTCGCAGCCCTCGCCAGGTGGGGGGCGGTTTGCAGTCTGTGTCGGTGCCACCCCAGCTACCTGCGTGCCAGGCACGCTGTGCCGTGCTCCAGAGATCACTGGCATGTCTGCCACAGTAACCACGGTGGTTTGTGGGGGCCAGAGTGCAAGCTGGGCACTGCCCCCCCCAGCCCGGCATCCGTGTGTCCTCCTGCCCTTGCACCAACTCTTCCCACATGCTGCAAGCAGCAGGTTGGGGCTGCGCTGGGCAACATGGCAAGGAGGACAGATGGACAGATGGACAGCTCCTGGGGTCCCCTGCTCTGCTCCCCCGCCCTGCACCTCTTGCTTTGCTGTTCCCCCCGAGCAGCCACAGGGCAGCGGTGGGTTCGACGGCCACGGCGGGGATGCACGTCCGGGCGATGTGGCTGCAGAGAGACCGGCCCAGGCTGCGCAGGGTGTTTGGAGGAAGATCTGAGGAGGTACTGTCCCTCTCCCAAACCTGTCTCTCCGGCTCTTCGCCACCCCCGGCTCTACTTGCCCAGCCGGATTGCTCGGGCTGGCTCTCCCCAGTTTTTGTCCCCAGGGTGATCCCTGGTGTTTTGGCTGGCCCCTGCCCTGGCTCTGCTGCCTGCACTCATGGTGGCAGGAGGCAGCGGCAAGGTCTGCTGGACGTGGTCCTCGCTGCCGCGTGGTGCCCGCACAGCCCCAGCCGTGCCGTGCCGGTGCCACCCTGCCATGCCCGCAGCGGGCGGGTGCGGAGGGGATCCTGGCTCGGGTGCTGACCTGCTTGCTCACCTCTGCCGCTGCGAGACCTCAGGGAAGCAGGGCAGGGGATGCACCGCCCTTCTTGGGGTGTTGGTCAAATTAATTCATCTTCGTTCCACTCCAGCTTTATTTCTTCAGATCGCTGATGGAAAGGGTCAGCGATGAAAACACCAGCTTTAGCTTCCTGGTTATAGGGTGGCACAGGAGCAGGTAGAGTCCCACTGACTTTGGAAGTATCTTTCTAAAGAGGAACATGTCCGTGAGTGCTCCTCTATAATGGCAACCTTGTGAACCGGCCCCGCTGACGCCAGCCCCAATGGTGGAATTACGATATTCTAGCTCCACCCCAATTGCAGCGTTTGGGATGCTGAACCAGGCACATTAAAATACTTTATCACAACCAAAAGCCTGGTTTCTATCCTCCCCATCGCATTTCCACATCCTGCCCCCCCGGCAGCAGGGGAGGTCAGGCCTGGCAGCTGGCTCTGTCTCCAGCTTTACCTTCGCACCAGTTCAGTAAATCCTCCCTTCCACAACACCCTGTGTACCTGGGGCGGGAGAGCGGAGCTGGCACCGGTGCCTGTGCCTACCCCGGCTGCAATTGCAGCCGGGTCTTGCATCACCTCACCGGCAGCCTTCAGTTGCAGAAAAGCAGGAAGTAAAAAGGTTTTTTTTAGAGTTATACAAACACACAAATTATCCAACTGGGGCAAAATGGCATTTTCAGGAGAAGCAATTCTGCAGGAGCCTTTTATCTAAGTGTGTGATGGTTCAGAGGTGAAGAGGTTTGTAGCCAGAAAAGCAGTAGCGCTCCTAAATATGCTCTGTTGCTGCCCTGGTGTCATTGTTTTCATTTGAATGAGACCAGGAAAGAGCTTACTGAAATAAAATTCCAGTCTCTGGCCTGCCTGGGAAGCGATGCTGCAGATCTGCCTAGGGGAGTGTTGCACGGACTTGGGGTTGCTGCTGCAGGGACAGGAGCTGGGGTGAAGGATATGGGGGTGATTTTTCCCACTGGACCCATGCTTTGGTCCCCCTCGTTGTGGATCAGCCCCTAACAACCTCACTGGTGTCTGTCCTTGTTCAGGGGAGTGTTTGCCTAAGGTTAACCTGCCCCTGGGCACACGGGCACGATCCCACACTAGTGGTGTCGGGGGGAGTTATTCCCAGTGCTGCCTGCCTTCAAGCCAGCTGGCTCCGAACACCAGCCACGCATGTGCTGTGCTGGATGAGGGTCATGGTGCCCTCAGTAAGGCAGAATCAAGCCCCATAACTTTGAGAAGTGGATGGCTCAAGGAGGAGGGGGCAGAGCTCTGGGCTCTGGTCCCTGGACCCTCTGCCTGCCCAGGTCACAGCTAGCAGGCAGGGTGGGCAGAGCCGTCCCTGCCCGCTGAAGCACTGCCAGCTCTGCCGCTGAATTCCACAAAGCACTGTTTCTTCTTGGTCCATCTCCAACTGCACTTCCAGCAGCGGGTGGCCCCGCTCCTGGGGGCGGAATGGAGAAGGCTCGCAGGGGTCATGAGCCCCCGAGGTTACCAACTCGTGTGACTGCAGCAGTTCCCCATCCCATTCCTCCTCCATGTCATGGGTTCTCCTTAGCCACCAGCCAGCAACCTGCCCTGCACACCCGCAGGGCGATTCCCTGCGCTGACCTCGCCTCTCCAGCCCCTTCCTGGTCTCAGCTATAATGATGGGGTGTCATGGTCCCGTGAAGGACAGGTGAGGATGGGAACGCCTGACACTATTTGTGAGAGCTTATCTGTACCATACCATGACACAGTTTTTATGAAAGAAGTGATTAAGAAGGTCTGGGGCATCGGGGAAGGTCTGGTCACAGATCTTGGAGGCGTGTTTGTGTTTCTGTTGTTGCAAAACCAGCTTTCTCGGTGGCCGAAACCAGGCTGCTGCAGCTGGAGGTCAGGAAGGGCTGACGTGAGTTGGGAGCAGAAATGCTGGGGAAGCACCTTCGCTCCTGAGGGCAACGCCGTGGGGAGCGGCGCCTCTTCCCGAGCCCCATGCGCTGAGCCGGCTGCGTCAGACGTGCCTGGCAAAGTGTGTATTTACCGAAAAATCCACGAATAAAGTGCATCTGCAAGCATCAGCTGATGAAGCCAGCCTTGTGCTCCAGGCGTGACTGTGTTCCCAAAAGAGACACCCCGCTGCAGGTGGGGCTGTTTCTTGGCAGCGTGGCTCTGCTGCTGGCACTGACAGAGGAAGGTGCCAGGCTGCCAGGGCTCGCCCAGGCGGCAGTTAATGAGCTGTAAGGACTTCAAAGGATCTTGGACCTTTTTCAAGGAGAGTTTCCTATCTCATTTCAAAAAGGTAGCAAAGCTTGGCCCTATCAGACACATTTTATGAGCTTCCTTCTGCCTTTGTCTCAGTCTTCGTGCTCAGGGGAGGGTTTTTTTTAATCCCAGGAGCTGGTGACCAAAAATCACTGAATCTCAGAAACACGCAGAGCTGCTGGATCCGCTTTGGTGCCTGCCCAGAGCTCTGGAGATCTTCTCCTGGGAGGACAGTCCTCCAGCGCCGGGGGACTGCCTGCACGGGCGAAATCCCCTTCCTGCCCTCCTTCTGCCCACCGGCGTTCACCTGTGCTCCCCCTGGCCGTGCTTGTCCTCCTTGGCAACTTATGTGCCCGAATGGCTCGGTCACTCCTGCACCTCAATGGGCCGGGAGGTGGGGAAGCGGCGTATTTGTCAGGCCAGGATGTCGGCAGGAGTCTGGCAGGCTGCAGGAGGAAAAAGCACCCCCAGACCTGGCTTTAAAGCCCCAACCTGGGCAAGCAGAGACCCACTGGGGACATCTCAACTGCAAAGTGCCGAAGGCAGCAGTGCCTGCTCGGACTGACAGACGCTGCTGGGCTCAGGGCTGCCTGGACCCCCCGCCCCAAAAGCTTTTGCAGCAGGTTGCCATTTCACACCGTGCAGGGCAGAGGACAGGGCTGTAAAGTGCCAAAAAACTGGAAGGTTTCCCACTCTGTGCTGTAAATGGAGCTGAATGACCTGCCTCAGATGAACGAGTCCCTGCCTGCACCTTCCCCTCTGGGTTAAACCAACAGCAAAGCCATTTCTGAAGTTCAGGTTGATCTGGGAAATCTGGTGGCCAGCGGAGATGCTTCTTGTCAAACTGCTGTCACGCTGCGGTGGCAGCAGCGGAACCCGGCTGATACCACCCCAGCAGGATCACTGCTGGTTATTAACTGGGGTTGTTCAGCCTGGAGAGAAGGCTTTGGGGAGACCTTATAGCCGCCTTCAGTACTTAAAGGGGGCTTATAAGCAAGACGGGGACAAACTTTTTAGCAGGGCCAGTTGCGACAGGACAAGGGGGAATGGTTTTAAACTAAAAGAGGGGAGATTTAGACTAGATATAAGGAAGAAATTTTTTCCGATGAGGGTGGTGAGACACTGGCACAGGTTGCCCAGAGAGGTGGTAGATGCCCCATCCCTGGGAGCATTCCAGGTCAGGTTGGACGGGGCTCTGAGCAACCTGGTCTAGTTGAAAATGCCCCTGCCCATGGCAGGGGGGTTGGACTAGAGGCCCTTTAAAGGCCCCTTCCAATCCAAACCATTCTATGATAAATCACCTAGCGCCTATGCCTTCAAAAAGCCCGTGCAGATCCACTATGGAAATCTCTTGCACAGGGGATGTGTTCCTGCCTCTGCAGGCGGGATGCTCACCCTGGGAGCATCTGCAGGGATGATAATCTTGGTCACCCACTTTCTGAGTGCCCTGACAGCCATGGCAGAGTGACGTGGGGTTGTATCCAACTAAGGTGTGACATGAACCCCCTCTGAGCCCATCAGCTGGGACGGTCGTGGACCTTTAAAAAGCCTGTCTGTCTGCAAGTGACACATAGCTCTGCGCTGGGCTGGCCAGTGCTGCAGCTGGGGGCCAAAACTTTTTTGTCTATATTTAGTGCATTTTTCAGATAACCCTCTTGTTCTATTTTTGGGCCATGTGCTGACTTAGGGCCACTTTTTGCTCTTGTGCTCAGCTGCATCACAAGTTCAAAGCCTTTCCGTTTCCAGGATCTTCACATACCCAAATGTTTGGAAGGGGTTTGAGGACAAGGCAGGCAAATGGACTTTTTGGCTTCTTTATTAATATTCAAAAAAAGGTGAGAAAGTTTTTTTTTTAAGCATTTTGATGGAGCAGCTAATCCTGGAAACTGTGAAAGGCCTTTGACACCTTTCCCTCCTTCCAATGAGACCTTCGGAGGAACAGAAACCTGGGCTTCACATGTGAGAGAAGGGGAGAAGGTGCTGAGGGCATCTTCTGCCTTGGGTGGGTTTTGAAGGTTTCATCTCCATGTGCATCACGAGAGAGCAGAGGGGTCCGAGAGCGGTTTCAGTGATGGGTCCTTATAAGGCTGCTGTGGCTGGGCTCGGTGAGAGCCACCGTCCCGGTGGGAGAGCTTGGCCGGCAGGACCCGGGTGCCTGCCAAGACCCAGTGGAAATGCCTGAGAGCAGAAACCTTCAAAGCAGCCTGTGTTTTGCTCGTTTTAAGGTCAGCTCCTTGGCAAGTGCTGTGCTTGTGCAGGCCACCGTTCGAGGAGCAAACTGACAGGCACACGTGTCCCCAGCAGCCCCGTGCCGGTGTGACGGGCCCTGCCTGCTCCCGGGGTGGGCCAGAGCAGCGTGTCGACCCGAGCGCTGGGGGAGCTTTACCCCCTCGAGAGCTCGCTGTCTCTCCCCGTTATGTCAGAGCTCTCCAAGCTACGGCTCCGGAGGCCACGGGGAGCACAGCCACCGCGCTTTGGCGTGGGGTCGGGCACAGCCGGTGCAGCGCTCCTGCAAGTCAAACCGGACCAGTCCCACCACCGTGCCTGATCCAGGAAGGGCGAACGCTGCAGAGCCGTGTACTGCTGTGTCTCCCACCACGCTCTGCCTTGATCTGCAACCAGGACCCAGACGGTGCGACCCAGAGGCATAGGGTGACCAGGGATTGTATGTCTTCTAAAACTCCTGCATGTGTCAGAGGTGTTGGGATGGTGCCCAAAGAGCAAAGGAAAAACTTTCCCCTTGTCCTCTCCTCAAATTTGGAGTCCCATCTCCAATGTCACTGCGATCCTACCTCCTCTCCCGGCTCCCGGGGAGGGTGACACGGTCTTTCAGCAAGGTGCCAAGGTACACACGGCGAGACTCTGCCTCGCATCAGTCGTCTGGGGGAGGATTTTCGAAATGCCACAGAGTCCTTGAGGGCTTTCAGTACTCTGTCACCAAGCCCTGCGCTGTTTATCGCCACCCCAGCCTGCGCGCGTGAGACCGGCTCCACACAGCCGGGGTCAGCCCAGGGCTCACGGAAGGGCAGAGCCGCTGTCTCTCGCCCGGCTTGGGGGTGACCTCGGTCCCAGCCTGCAGCACCCAGCTAGCACTGGCAGAGCCCAGCTCACCCAGCGCCCAACCGCGGCAGGACCCCCCGCCTGGCCCCCGCGCTGGGCTGCCGTAGGGTGCCCTGCCAGCACGACCAGATGCTTGGCAGCACCTGGAGCAAACGTGGCCATGAACGCTGCCCATCCATGACTGCAGGCAAGTGGAAGTGGCTTGTCCTCAGGCTTTTAGGAGTCTGCTGCTCACGAAGCACAGCCCTGTGCGGAGGGGCTCACTCCTGGCCACGCAGAAGGCAGCACGGCTGTGAGGCTGTGGTGGTTTGGTGCCTGGGCACAGCCCGACTGTGGGAGAGGTGCAGCAGGAGGACAACCAGAGCCACAACCAGAGCCAGGATGAGACCAGGACTCAGCCCTTCTGCTGGCTCTGAACGTCCTTCACTTGTCCCAATTCATCTGGGACCTATAGGCATCGCAGCCCAATGCCTATCAACTCATCTCATGTCAGGCACAAGATGCACAGCGGTGGGTAGGAAGTTTCTCTGCAATGGCCCTAATGTGGCTGTGCTCCGTGGTGCTGCCTCCCCCGCTCCCGTGCATCTGGCCGTAGCCCATGTTCCCGTGCACGTGGTTGTAGCTCAGCCCAAGGGACTAACTAGAAACCCTGAGCGTCCCCAGGAGCACAGAACATGGAGCATGGATGTTTGCAGCTGGGTTTGCAGCCCCTCTCTCCAGATGCCCATCCCATGCCCAGCTCTCTGGAGCCATGACCCCAGATTTCACACCGCTCCCGTGTGGGAGCTGTGCTCCTTCTCCGGGCTGGGGCCTTGGCCGTGGCTCAGCCATGCTGCTGGTGTTGCCACCAAGCAGTGTTGCTGGCCTGGCTGAAAATAGCCCAAAGCTAATTTTAACCTCAGCGGTGTTGTATTTTTCAGGTGGTTGGGGTGGGTGGTGGGGAGGACGGGGCGGGGGTGTGCTAGGGGCACGGTGTGCGCAGGGATGTGCGCACATGGGCATCTGCGCAGGCATTAAAACTCGGGGGAGGCACCCTGGGTGTGATAACAGGGGATCTGTTCCTATCGTCTCAGCACAACACCAGACTGCGGATTAAGAGAAGACTTTAGTGTTCCCTTCCTCCCCTCAATATAGCGAAACTTGTGCAGGGCAGGACATTTATAGCTGCCCTCCCTTATCGGGGGCTCTCTTGGGTTTCACTCCCGGGTGACACCTGGGAGCGAGCTCTGGTGCTGCGGTAGGAGGTTGCAGAGTCTTCTTGCCCTGCACATGTTGCACAGCCCCCGGGGGCCCTGCAGTCTGCAGCCAGCGTTGTGCGAAGTGGGGGGTGTAGCCGTGGCGCTGGGCACCTGCAGCACCCATCTCGTGCTCCTCGGAGCCACCCCATTTCTCTGTGAGCAGCAGGGACATCTCTTGGCCTGGTATCATGCTACTTCTGTTGGTATTTGTGCCATAAGACTCCAAAGACTTTGCTCAGTTCTACCATAGCCTTTACTGCAGCCACAGGAACTTGACAAGGAGGAAAATCCCTCCTTTGGAGAGAAGCCACGTGCAAATCAGTGAACTTACTCCAGGCTCTCCATCAGTTCCCTGAGTCTCTCCTCTCCGTTTTTCACACCTGGCTTTACGATCCTGCTTCCGTAACAAGATAAAGAGCTGCTCAACAGGGTCCCGAGAGCAAGGGACTCTCCAGGGAGAGACTCTGAGCCAAAGTGCCAAATGGGCAGGGGGATCCCAGGGGGGCAGGAACCCTCCCAGCATCATGGACCAGCTCATGGGCAGCACTTGGGAAAAACTGCAGGCAGCCATTCCCTGTCCCCCAGGGCGAGCCAGGCCAGGGCTCGGGGCTGCAGCACAGCAAGGTCCCTCCTCGCCCCGGGGCAGCTGCAGAGAGCAGGTCCCTGCCTGGCTGCCCTCTAACCCCCTGGGGACAAGGAGTCGGGGGCTGAGACACCGTGGTGGGAGCTGCCCCCTCTCCTGGCCTGCACATCGTAGTCTGAAGACACCATAAAAAGAGTCGAGGTGACTCACTGCAAGGACAGCCATCGACGCAGCTGGGACACTGCCTGGAACAGATCCTCCAAGACTGTTATTTAAGGCTGAGGGTCACACACTGAATGCTGGATAAACCCGCCCTTGTCCCAGGGATCCTACTCCAGCACAAACTCCTTATATTGCAGAAAACTCACATGAGGAAAGAGAAAGTAGAGCAGAGTTGGTGCTGGTGACCTGAGTGCAGCGTGGCCGTCCTGAAGCTGCTCCCGCCAGCCGCTGCCAGCACAAGTCCCCCGGCCCCTTCCCGGGATGCGCTGGGGAGCCCTTTCTACCCACATCAGGACAAAACCAAACTGCAGGATAGAAAACTCCTGTGGAGGGGGTGATGGGTTCACTTTTCCCCACTTTATCCAGACCTTCTGGGATGAGGATGCCCATGATGAGGCTTTGGTTGTGCGGTTTGGATGGGAGCATGGGCGTCGGGAGGAAAGCCCAAGGGAGCAGCTTTGTCTCCATGCCAGAACCAGACCATGTCACCATGTCACCATGTCACTATGTCACCATGGTGGTGGCCAGCAGCAGTGTCCCCTGTGGACACCAGCTGCTGGGGAAGGTGTGGTGTGACCCTGTATGGTGAGGTACAGGGACCAAAGGGAAGGGCATGTCTGGATGGCACCAGCAAAGTGCAGCAGAACCGGTCCGCCTGGGACATACCGCTCTGACCACTCTCCAAAAAACCTTAGCTGAGCAAGCAAAGCTGGGCACCCACGGAAGAGTGATCTTCTCCCCTATAATTTTCCCATCCCCTGAAATGGAAGACCCAGGCTTCATTTTATTTGCTCATAATTGTCCTGGCTTGAATTTGAGTGTAGTAAGTTCCTGCCTCTTGTCCTAGGGAATGATTTAAAATAAATTGATACAAAAATGGGACCGTGAGCAGATGAAGCTGATCTGTAAAGCCAGCATGCTGCCGGTGCCCGCCATGGGCTGTAAGCATGCGAGGGTGCTGCTGCCATGCTACGTCCACCATGATCACCACTGCTGTGTGCCTCAGCCCAGCCGGGGTTCACATTTAAGTGTGTGTACTCCCAGGGCTCCAGCTCGAACAGGCAAGTAATAAGCAAATCCATGCTGAACCATGGAGCAGCCTGGCCGGGCGATAGAGGGGTTGCTCTTTTATTCAGCTGCAGCCCAGCATCATTTTTCACCCTTGCCAGGGGAAGGCTGAGCCTCCCCTGCCTGGAAGGATCCCCGGGGCTCAATGCTGTTCTCACTGAGGATGGTCAGCAGGAGGTCAGCAGGACTGACAGCCAAGACGTCGTCTTGCACAAGACAAATACGTGGCAGGAGTCAAAAGAGCCAGAAACCCTCTTGTGCGAGAGCTGACAGCTTGCAGGTTGGTAGATTCACCCAGCCTGGACAGGCACAGGGCCCCAGCAGCATCCCGGCGTGACCTGCCCTGACCCAGCAGGCTGCGGCACCTCTGGTGACCCAGGCATGGCCAGGCTTGAGCTTCCACTGGCCCAGGGTCAGCTTAGGCAGGATTTAACCCTGGCCTTAAAGAGGCCCTGAATGCTGGTTCAAATGCTTATCCTCCTTTTGCGACACATGGCTGAGCTCAAGGATTTGAGGGCAACCCGGGAGCACCCTTGAGTAAAGCATCACTGGGCAGAGCACTGGCCACCTCATGACACCTATCTGGAGGAGCTCAATTCCAACTTGGGAGCAGGCAGAAGAGCCAGAGACATGCGTGATCCAATTCCTGGAAAATCAAACTGCCCTGATTTATAAAAGCTGCAAGCCCTGCCATTGCTCAAGCCACTCAGTGGGTGTCAGAGGTCTGGGGGGACTCTATAGTCCCGAGGCACCCAAGGGCCTCCGGGGTCCTTGTCCAGACTGGTTGGAGTCAGTAGGACCATAGGAAGAACAAGTCTTCAGCTGGGGTCCATTCCTTACCTCCACACCATGATGTGCCCTCTGGGGCACCGGCCCCTGGTGCACACTCACTCCTCTATGGAGAACACCCAGCCCTCATGGAGAACACCCCCCCGCCATGGGGAACACACCACCCCCTACGGAGCACATACCACCCCCTACGGAGCACACCCCTATGGAGCACACCCCTGTGGAGCACATCCCACCCCTATGGAGCACACCCCACCCCTATGGAGAACACCCCACCCCTATGGCTCGTGGCACGAGCCTTTTGGGNCCCCCCCACTCCGCCCCTCCCACCCCCCGTGGGGCCCACCCCTATGGAGCACACCCCACCTCCATGGAGCACACCCCACCCCTATGGAGCACACCCCACCCCTATGGCTCGTGGCACAAGCCTTTTGGGGTGAGGCTGGGGGGGCCTGGGAGGTAACTGCTGTTGCTGGAAACCACACGTGGAGCCCACGCGGGGAAGGGCGAGCCCCGGGGGGATGCAAAGACTGAACTGATCAGGGAGGAGGAAGGACCGGCCACCCCCTGGCAGCGGAGGGGCGCGGGGCGGCAGGGTGGGCAGGCTCCTTCTCTCGGTACCGTGGTGAAGGTGGAAGCTGGGTATCAGCCACATTTGAGGGGACCCATCGCCGAGGTACTGCTAAGGATGAGATGACCCATGGCCAGTGGCTGTCAATGGGGCAGCAGCTGGGTTGCCCCCTCCCTTTTTCTGCAGCGCAGGCAGGGAGAGGGCAAACCCTTGCCTGCTCTCCTTGCCCGTGAAAGCTGCCTGCTCCCTCCGCCGGGCTCTGGCAGAGGTGCTGAGGCTGCTGGGGAGGTGGCAGTGGCAGGGGGTGACGGGGCGCTGCCGTGCCCGGTCCCGTGCCAGCCCCTTGCTGCACGGCAGTGACCCTGACTGCCTGCACCCAGGCCGGCAAGGTTACTCCACGCTGAGACACACACCCCAAAATCGCCCCAGGTCAAATTACTGGGCTCATCTCACCAGCTGCTATTTCCTTCTGTCCCAAAGCCAAGCGAGAAGCTTGTAGAAAACAAGAACGTGTCAGTCAAAAGGCACACTGAGTCAGAGAGCGCCCGGGCTCGGGTCACGCGGGGCTGCTCGTGGCAATGGACTCTCTGCAGCGTCCCCAGCTGGGAGGGACACCCCATCCTGGCCGGGTGCTGCTGCGGAAGGTGGCCAACTTCTTCCCTGATGACTCCCCCAAAGTATCTGACTCCCTGGGCAGCCTTCCCAACGGGACATCGCTGCCTGGCTGAGCGCCAGTTTGCAACCCTGGTTTCAAAAGATGTTTTGGTGTCTCCTGGCAGAAAGCTGCTGGTGACCCAAATTCCAAATATAGAAGCAAGTCCATTTTTTTGTAACAACGAATGCAAAACATCCCTACCACGTTCATCTTTGGGAAACGGGTCTTTTTGTCAGAGAAGTGTAAATATAACACCCAGATTTCTTTCAAGTGAGGTCATCTCCTGGCTGTGGTCATTTTCAGAGTGCTCTCACGGTTATTTGCTCTAGGTAAACTCCTCCATGCTCCTTCACTGTTGGAAAGTCACGCTCAGAGCCTCCGGCAAATCCCAGGCCTGGGGCTGCAGCTCCTCATGTGATGGACCATCCCCATCTCAGGTGACGGGCAGTTCCTCCAGGATGAAAGTGCGGAGTGTCTGCTGCCCACTCCTCGGGCAGAGCAGCTGGGAAAGGCTGGCAAAGCCAGGCCCCCATCTCTCCCCCGTGCCCTTGGGTGCCATGCGGGCTGTGGGCATCTACTGGTGGCACAAGGAGGTTTCTTGGGGCTGGAGGGCTGTGGTTGCCCCATAGGCGTGATCAGCATCCATCCCCTCTGCACCTCGCTCAGGCTGGCGTCTCTTGCAGCACAGAGCAGCTCCTGCCCACTGCAGAGCACATCGCCGTCCCCGTCCCACAGGCAGACGAGGTGTCCCCAAGGGAGGATCTGTCCCCAGCCTTGAAATAATCACAGGTTCCCTGAGTGCCTGGCTCCTCGCAGAGCCTGAAGAGCCTCACAGCTCTTCTCCAGCGTGGGCTGGGCGGGTGGGCAGAGGTCTCCGCACCCACCCACCATCAGCTGGGAGCTGATGCCAGCAGTGGAGCAAGGGCAGGATGAGGCTGCAAAGCCCCATGCTGGGAGCACTGGGGTCCCAGCCACCAGGCAGCAAGTGACCAAAGGTCGTAACAACTCCAATTTAATGAGTGTCTGAGCCACACCATGTTCACACAGTCCTGGCTCCTGCAGGGACTGAATCGAACCCTTTGTGTGTGTGTGTCTGGCCAAGCACAGTTGGGTTTCCCTGCCAGCGGCCCTTCAATGCCAGCGGGGAGGAGAAGGGAGGAGACACTGCTGTGGAGTCCTGTGGACCTGGGACGGAGCCCACCTCGGCCAGCCAGGTCTTGGGTACCTCTGGGGGAGCAGGGCAGTGGGAGAGACCATGCTGGGTCCGTTACTGATGGATCCTTCTCTGGCCACTAACCCCCAGCAAGACTCTACTCAGATTTTCTCAGGGCCTGGTAGTTTTGCCCATTTTAAGTGAATTTTGAGAAGAGTGAGTAGAGGCAGAGCTGACATCCACAGGCACACCTCCTGTCCCCGGTGCCACCGCTCAAGGAGCCAGAGCTGCTCACAAGGAGAGCAGTAAGGATTTTTAGTGATGTAAAACAGCGTATGTTGCCTTTTCTTGATCTAGGACACAGAAAACCAACTTCAGGCAGGAGCTCCCAGGCAAATCCATCCCAAGGGACAGGCAGCATGAAAATAGCAGCCTGAGGAGCTGAAGCATGGCAGACACCCGGGCACCTGAGACGTGGGTTATCGGTGGCACCTCCCAGTCCGCTTCACTGGGGCTGGATGGGTGTCAGGGTTTCTGGGCACACCCCGGGTGCCCCAAGGGCTAGCAGTGGAATGGGGATGGCCAGGACAGGGTGTCCTCTGGGGAAGGAGAAAGAGCAGCTACTGCTCATTTTGTTTTCCTGTTCTCTGTTGTTTCACACAGAGTGTACGTTTAAGGACCGTCTCTGTACATTGCACACGTACCTCTTCATTAACTGCTCTTCCCAGCCCCAACTGACGAGCACACAACTCACAAAATGGCAGCAAGCCACGTGGCTCAGATGGATTATGGCCTGCAGGCACCTGGGAGCTGCGAGGACTTCAGCCTGCTGTTGACCCATACCCCCAGGACATACAGGGCCCCGGTTGTGAAATGCTTCTTCGTGGTGCTCAGCAGTTACCTGTGTGACCCTAGCATCAGCAGGAGCAACGACTGGGGCAGTGCTCCCTGGGCTTGGGGAAAAGCTCATGCCAGGGATGCCAGGACCAGCATCTGCTCGGGATGCAGCGAGGTGACCCCAGGGACCTGCAGGGAAACTGGAGCAGCTGGGGCTGGAGGGACACCCTTGCTCAGTCCATCCCAAATGCTGGAGACATGTTCTTGGAGGGCTTTGCAAAGATCCAGTCATACTATTATTTCCTGATCTCTTATTTTTTTTAGAAGTTTTGGGTAGCTGGACCCAGCATCCATTTTTTTTTAAATAAAGGACAGGTAAATGATGAAAGCCCTGACTGATTTGCATGCCATTTGTTGGGTGAAACGAAGCACGTGCGTTGCATGCCGGCCCTGCACCTTGCCAGGAGCTATCAGTGCTGCTTCCCAAAACCTCCTGGGTGAAGCAGAAGCCAAGGTGAGCACCAATCCTATTTTCAACAGTCATCCAAATAGACAGAGTGCCTCTGGTTACGCATCTGAGCAGCAGAGCCCAAGGCGCCTGCTGGTGTAGACTCACGCTGTGACGTACCACGGCTACAGCTGACTCTCCATTACCTGCGGGCAGGTGATGCGCAGTCAGCTGCCTGCTCGTCCTCACCGGGCACAGCCACCTCGAGACTTGCAGGTCAACTCACCGCAGCGTGACTTTCCTCAGTGTGGTGGGCTGACCCTGGCTGGACGCCAGGTGCCCACCAAAGCCTCTCCATCACTCTCCCTTCTCAGCTGGACCGGGGAGAGAAAATATAGTGCAAGGCTCATGGGTCGAGATAAGGACAGGGAGATCACTCAGCAATTACCATCATGGGCAAAACAGACTTGGCTTGGGGATAAATTAATTTATTACCAATCAAATCAGAGTAGGATAAGAAGAAATAAAACCAAATCTTAAAACACCTTCCCCCCACCCCCCCCTTCCTCCTGGGCCTAACTTCACTCCCGAATTCTCTGCCTTCCCCCCCCGGCGGTGCCGNGGGCTGCAGGTGGGTATCTGCTCCATCGTGGACCTCCACGGGCTGCAGGTGGGTATCTGCTCCATCGTGGACCTCCACGGGCTGCAGGTGGGTATCTGCTCCACCATTAACCTCCACGGGCTGCAGGGGCACAGCTGCCTCACCATGGTCTTCACCAGGGGCTGCAGGGGAATCTCTGCTCTGGCGCCTGGAGCACCTCCTCCCCATCCTTCTTCACTGACCTTGGTGTCTCCATAGTTGTTTCTCTCACATATTCTCACTCTTCTCTCCAGCTGCAATTGCTGTTGCGCAGCAACTTTTCCCCCTTCTTAAATATGTTATCCCAGAGGCGCTACCACCGTCACTGATGGGCTCAGCCTTGGCCAGCGGCGGGTCCATCTTGGAGCCAGCTGGCACGGGCTCTGTTGGACACGGGGGAAGCTTCTAGCAGCTTCTTACAGAAGCCACCCCTGTAACCCCCCCGCTACCAAAACCTTGCCATGCAAACCCCATACACTCAGCGACCTGATGGCCAGAGCCAGCCTGGAGCCCAAGTCAGGTCATCCCCTTTGCTAGGTGGGTGTCCCTGCATCCCACCCCAGGATGCCACAGAGAAGTCACTCTGGTTTTCTTTCCCTTGTTCAGTGTCACCAGACACTGCTGTCCCCGGGGACTGCAGAGAGGGCCACTCCAACACCCGCAGGCTCTCCCTGCTAGCTCTGTAGCACAGCCAGAAGGCAGAATGACGTGGCCCCCCAGCTCGGGGTAGCAGCTCGGTCACCACAGGCTCGTAGGCACGCGAGGGCTGGGCGACCGCAGCGTCCTGACCGCTGTTCCCTGCGCTGGCAAGATTAAAGTCACCGTTTCCCGCTGCCGCATTGGCACGGCTGTCAGCCATCGCTTGAGCCCACCAGCCGCAGCACCCAGGGCCAGGCCCAGCAGCTACCAGCAACCTCTGCTGACTGCAGGCTGGTGCAAAGCTCACTCCTCTGCTTATCGTGTTGGCAGCAGCTTCTCCCCAGCAATAAACCACTGTGGCTAATAACTGCCCTAGGAGGGGGGCTGCCTCCCTTTCTTTGCAGTAAAAGAGCTGGGCAGGGTGCAGCAGAGACCGAAACATTTCCCATCCCAAGGGGGAGAGAGGGTCATCCCATTAAATCAGCCCTTCCGGGGACATGCCTGAGCAAATGGGACAATTTACCCTGGGATAAGTTTAACCCTAACCCTTGTTCTGATGCATTAATTTATATCCACTCCTGTATGGCAGTGGGATTAAAGGTTAATTTCTGCACCTCTGCTGCAGCTCATAAGAGCCATGTTGTAATCACTTTGTGCGAAACAAGTACTAATAAAAGCAGCAAAATGAAACCCCACCGGCAGTGTGAACTGTTGTCTTCAAGCAGGGACCAGATCGGGGGTCAAGCTTGAGCTATGCCATAATTTCTGGATGTCTCCTGCAGATGCCTCCACTGCTATGCCCAGCGGTGCTGAGCATCTCCAGCTCTTTGTGGCATTAATTGAAACTGCTGTTGCCAGCTGGAAATGCGCTGCACGGGACGTCCCAAACGAGTGAATTTTCTGCTTAGAAATGTTTCAAGCATCACGGGCTTCTGCTCCCCTCCCTGCAAAGCGGGGTAAGAGCTCTGCCAGATGGCAGCTCTCCTCCTGAGATGGTTTACACCCTTCTGCAAGATCCTTCAATTACAGAAGACTAAATGTTATTTAATTTGTGACTGCGGGTTGAATAAGACTCAATTAAATTCTGCCTCTTGTGAATTTGTGATGGAGAATTCTCACCTGTGATGCCAGATGAGTCCTAACTGTACCATGCATGACTCAGACACAAACTGCTCTACTAATGACGGTTTTCATAAATGTTCTATCTTTATACGGACAATTTCCTGCCGTGTGACAAGCTTGGCACGATGTCAAACCAAACCTTGGTCCCATGGTCAGCTCATGCTGAGGACGAAGGCGAACCTGGTGCTGCCGAGCATCTTGGGGGCTGCAACACTCATGGGATGTTCCCGGTTAGGGCCTGCAGGTCCCAGCCGTCCCTCCGAGCCCCAGCTTGCTTTGAAGGCGGGGGAAAGGCTGGGTGCCACGGCTGGGGGCGTTCAGCCGCTCACTTACCTTCAACCCCCTTATTTGTGTCCCATCGAAGTTTCTCTTTGAATGAGGCCTTGTCAGCGCCACGGGGAGAAGGAAACGGGTGTCCGGCTGAGGCCGGGGGCCGCACCCCGGGAAGCCTCAGGCCTCTCTCCCTCCCCACCCGCTGCCCATCCCTTTCCTCCGGCTGGCGGTGCAGCGCATCTGCCCCCCGCACCCTTCCTGCCTCCCCCCTCCCTCGGGGCGCTGGGAGCCCCGGGAGCGGCCCCACCGCCTCAGCTCTTCTGTTCTTTTCCTCGCCTCTCCTCCCTCCCGCCGCTCCCGTTGCGCCCCGGCTCCGCAGCTCGCCTTTCCCCCAGCGCACCCCGGGGCTCCCCAGCCTCTCGCCGCCCTCCCTCTGCCGCAGCCCGGCCCTTCCCCGCGTGGGGGACCTGGGGGCGAGGAAGGAGCCCGGGCTGACCCGGCCCCGGGCACTCGTGTCCCCGCCGGGTCGCACCGGGCGGACCCCCCC
>VZTQ01004994.1:0-10555 GCA_013400755.1 Pelecanoides urinatrix | reverse complement strand
ATAAACTCCAATTATACACTTATAATATTGTTTATTGTATTACAGTCTACTGCACTGATTCAAAGATTTTACTTGACCAACTTATCCTATTAAGCTGTGTCCTAACTGTCTTCATTCAAAAGGCATATGGTTAACATATAGCACAATTTTTTGAGACAGTAATACATGGCCTGAAATAAATGAATCCAAGCAGCTTTAGCTATGAAAGGTTTCCAAATCTGATACTCAATCACTGATAGAATATTCCTTCTGAAAGCCACGCACATTAGAGCTTTTTATTTTATTTTACTTTAGTATCATCAATCACTTCATGTTTAAAAAGCCCCACAGATACTGATTTTGAAGAAAAGTTTCGTGCAGTTAATCTTCATAAAAATATATTACAAAACCAAAATATTTCTAAAAGAAACAGTCACTTTTGAAAGACAGATGTTCAAATACCAACAGAAATTACTTGGTCTCACTCTAAACTTGTCTTGTAATAACTCTTGCAAACACATTTTTTTTTATTCTTCCCTTCTCAGCAACATTCTAACAAAACATTTCAAATGCTAAAAGAAAAAAAGAATTCTCAGTTTCCAAAACACCCTCTCTAAGAGCTGTAGATATTCTTAGGTTCCATCCTCCATTGGGGAATAGATGCCCACAGGAGGACTGGCTTTTGAATTTACTTTCTTGCAGGGTTACCAAAACAAAAACCACACCAAAACAAAAACCACACCAAACCAAAAACCACACCAAAACAAAAACCACACCAAAACAAAAACCACACCAAAACAAAAACCACACCAAAACAAAAACCACACCAAAACAAAAACCACACCAAAACAAAAACCACACCAAAACAAAAACCACACCAAAACAAAAACCACACCAAAACAAAAACCACACCAAAACAAAAACCACACCAAAACAAAAACCACACCAAAACAAAAACCACACCAAAACAAAAACCACCACCACCACCTCCCCATCCCCCCCAAAAAAACCCCACCACAAACAAAAAAACCCCAAAAACCACAAACAAACAAAAAACCACAAACAAAAACCAAAGCATGTATAATACAGGACATACACTGAACTGACAGCTGTGTCACATGCATCTCTCTCTCTCTCTCTCATGTCTTCAGAAGAAGAGCAGAAAAGTAGAAAAACATTTGCCTTCATTTACACTTGTGGGTTACTCAAATCCATGGTTGTAACAGGCTGGCCCCTTTTACTGTACTTGCTGAATAGCAGCTATGAAGAAAAGCTAGGAAGCATCATCTGGGAAGAAATGGTGATAGAAGTGGCTAGAGCAAAAGGCAGGAGGAGTGCAAGAGTTTGTTGGCCTCCAGATATCCTCATTTACTCTTACATAACTGCACCATACTAACAAAAAATATTAAGACATTTGGTTAAGGTACTTGAATAGCTCTCCTTCCCTAACAACATGAACAGATCCCCTCCAAGCCCCGATATCTCACTTTCCAGCAGATCCCCAGTACATTAAAAGGAATATCAGTCTCCAAAAGCTGACCTTTACCAGCTGCTCACAGATTCCCACCCAGTCAGATCCCCACGTACCCTTTAAATGTCAAGTTTTAACATGCTTAAACAAATCATCATATGAAACAAGATAGTGCTTTGTACACACAAATCCCAGAGGGCGGGATCTTCTTATATGAGACTGCCAAGTTATTTGCAGGTGTGTATATTAGTCCATTAAATGATTTACATAAAATACAACAACAGTAAGCACAGTAGCTATGCACACAGAAACCACCTCTTCAGTGAGACACACAACTGGAAAGCAGGCCTCCCTGTGTGCAATTTCACATTAAGTAGAGAAGTACATAAACATTGGAGTTGTTGGCTGGGCTGCCTAGAAGGGGCTCTGCAACACCCAGGCACATCCTCTTGGTTACCAAAATTTTGCGGTCAATTTTGTACCAATGCTGAATGCATCTCATTCATAATCATCATCTAGGTAGCTGAAAAGAAAGAACAGGTTTTATTTCTCAATTTCTGAGCTCAGAAACAATTCTCTTAGGGTGAAGATGATCAAATCATCATTATATTTCTACCTTCAATATGATGCAAAAAAATCTAAGCAAGTCTAGCTACTTGTTCTGAAGTTTGCTTGAACATAATTTGTTTAATCCTAGATTTAGTATATAGAATTCTATGTCTCTGTTTCTTTATTCTGCAGTCCTAGTCTCTGGGATCAAGGTCAATAATTAAAATCTAATGTGTGTCATATTTCTCTGATTTTATGATTTGGTACTTGTTTATAAAGAAGATCACAGCAGCACTACACAAAGTCTGGATTTGTGGATAACGATGAGAATTTTTTGGTGAATCAATACTGAGACTTGTGTGTCTCTCCCTGAAACATAAAATTTTCATTAGGCCAACAATAAACTTATCATCTGGCAGAATCAATTTTACATGTAAGTAAAAATGAAACCAGGAATTTTATAACTTTATTGACATATTGATGCAAAATCAGCAGACTAGCTTCAGTTCTTTCTGGTCACAGGGAGAACCCTGACTGTCACATGGGAGAGCAGAAAATACAATAGCTCAGGCAAGACCTGCTTTATGCTTTTGATATCAAGAGTGATCTCTCTCAAGAGTACTAAATGCCAAAATGCTGGAGATGAGGGCATAACTATCTGGATTCACAAATCATTTGCATTCCTGGGGACAGCAGCCTTTTTTTTATTTGTTTGCTTCTAATATCTAGCATGCTACTTAGAGCAATAAAAAGCCCTCTGACAGCTGTAACAGAAGCCACCGCTGAGCACCTTCTTTACCTTACACATGGACCTATTCACTCGTCACAGGTACCTGCATGATACAAATGCAAAAGTATATGTTCCTATGAAAATGTTTTTCATAGGAAGGTGTATTCACTGCTGTAGTTTTAAATGAAAATTAAAAACAAAAAAAAACCCCAAGCTGTCACTTTGAAAAAATAACCACAAAACTGCATATATACTTTATTAAAATTAGAAACCACCAAAATAGACTTATACCTTGTTTTGAGACAGTGGAGAAAGAAATGTCTTACACTGGAATTGAAATATCACTAACCTGTGCATATATCTGATGCATTACATGATCAAATTCATGGAAGTAAGTCTTTACTTCATCATGTCGCAGCAATGATGGGCGATCTGATGCTGGTTTTGTGAAGTTGGTTACCAGAGCAGCTACAGACATCATTCTGCTGCCATCAGAAAGACGACAGCTGCGTTGGTGACCAAAGCATACTGCATGCCCATACTTTCCCTCTCTGTATAAGAAAATATAGCAGACACCATCTTCAAACCACAAGCCTGCTCACCAGAATAGCAAAGCCTATTCAAGAACAGGGACAATCAGTCAGTGTCTCTTTCAAGCTTTACACAAAGAAATTATCATCCTGATGAAAAGATGTCATATAAAAGTGTCTTATGACTTCTAAGGCTCACTAAGTTTAAGATCCTGTTAAGAACACAAGGGGAAAAAATCCAGTATTTAAATCACATCAGTTTAAGATTCACAGCAGCATTTACAAGAATCTGATTTTTACTCAAATACTGAAAGAATATATACTTTAGATGTCAATTATATTTTAAACTACTAGAACACTGTAACAGGAAGGACTAGTTTCTGTCCTCTGAAGCAGTATTTTTTCTTTCATTACAGGAGACAAAAGAATACAGTTTACTGCATTTTCAGTGTGATCCAAAAGTTTAAAGAAAAATTATTTTGAAATTTTTGCCCTAAACCTGAGTAGTTAAGTGGGTAGTTAAGCCAGAAAAGTCTTACTAACAAATATCTTCAGCAATTCACATGATATGCAGAAAGGGGGGAGCAGGCAAACAGGTGAAGAAGATAACCTGTGCCTATCTTAAAAAGAACAATTTATGTACTATTGTATTGACTAACCTAATTTTCTTAACCCAGAGAAGCCTTAAATCAATTTATATTAAAAAAGGGTATCACTCAATTTATTAATTGCTAAAGAATAATTCAAAAAAACCCAGAAAGAAACAGTCAAAAAGGACTAGCTAAGAATAAATCCTGTCAAAGTCTCTTAATCTGTGACAGAACACAGATGATGCTGTAAAGAGCTACAAAGAGAGCTAGAGAGCTACAGAGATCAACCTGGAAGTACATTTCAAGGTGTGTTCAACAGGAATCTATTATTGGTCCTGATCTATTTGATATTTTCTTTAGCAGTCTGGACAATAGGGTACAAAATACACATATAAAGTGTAAAGAGAAAGAAACTAGAAACACTTGGCAGATAGGAATATAATTGATTTTAACAGACTGGAGTAACAGTTCAACATAAATGAAAATTAAAAAAAACCGGTATTACAGTTAAGAAGAAGAAAAGTTCAGAGAGGCAAAAATTACAGACAACTGACTAGACAGCAATACTACAGAAAATGTACAAAGTTGTAATGCTTCATAAACTGAATAAAAGCAAGAAATGTAGTAGTACTGCAAAAAAAGAAAAAGTGTAAACAGTCTGAAAATAGTACAGAGGACAACTTAATGAACACAGCAATACTCTTGCCAGTGGGACAAATATTTACTTCCAAGTGCATTTAATTTCAACCACACCAGCAACCCGCTAAGACCAATTCCATTTTAAACACATAAGTAAAACACTAAGTCATAATTACCTAGGGTAAAGGTCCAAATAGAACTGCCCTAACATTTCTCCTGTTGAATTATCTTTTACCATATGAAGAGTAATGCTGTCGTGTCAAACATGAGCACTTTCTACTTGCTCAAATACAAGTCCAAACAGCTTCTGGTAAATATTCAGTAAGCCTTCTATAACAGCCTCAATTGGGAAGTATTCCTTCAGCTTTTCTTGATCTATGGAGTACTTCAGCTCTTCTGTTTTGTTCATATAATAACAAAGATCCCATGCATTGATTATTCCATCATAATCAAAGTTTCTTTCTTTACACTCCTTTTTCTTCAAATTTAGAATGAATTCTCTTTCTTCCTCGGCTTTAGCTTCTTACTCAAATCATCTAAAACAAAGATTGCCTTGGAATCAACTTGTGCGTTCCTTATTATAACATGTTTTTCTTCATCGTCTTTATTTCCTATATCGGGTATAAACTGAACTTAGTGGAAAAACAAAAGATCAAACTTGTCAATTACTACCCTCCACATGAATAGTATTTTACTTTTTCCAGCTAGGCTCTCTACTAGCCTACAGTGAATATCAGCATTGAGCAAGTAATACACTGTAGGTAGAGTCATACTTCACTCTCCCTCAGTCTCACTTTTACCTTTCTTTTGGTCCTGAGCAATATTGTTGCCAATGAACCCTGGGTCAGGGCCTAACCTAAATGATTCTATGATTCTACAATTTGAAATTAAAATAGCTGTGTCTTTCTAACAATTATGACATACATACTTCTGAAACTTGGACTCTCAATTAACATTTTTGAGAGGTCTCTTGGTTAGGAATCTAATTTAGGCATCCTCTGTAATCAGAAGCAAAATATATAGCAAAACTCTTCCACATAGGCTTCTTTTACTCTGGAGGGCTAAGAGAGGTGATGCATACCACCTCTATCCACTGAGTACTGTGGGTGTCTAACAGATTAATTTAAAAACCTTAAAGTGATTGAAGTTTAAAGGATGGATCTGGAACTAAGAACAGATAAGATTAGAGCAGTAATTAAGCAGGTCCAAAAGCGCAAAGTACAAATATATGCTTAGTACAGCTATACAACCATAATTTCATCGCTTCAACAATTTGTCCCCTTTGCTTTATAAACTAAGAATTGATATTTACATTTTGCAGTTCTTTAGGAAGATGGAGTCCATTCCTTTTTCCCCACTTGAACCGATTTCTCTAGATATCACTTTGTTTCAGTCTTTAAATTTTCAAGATCACAGGTTTGCTGAAATGACAGTACAGGATAATTGAATTTGCAACATGGTGTGAGAAACATACCAAGCATTAGAAGGGTCTGAACAGAGTTTAAAAAAGTTTAGTCCTCATTAAAGGGAGCAAAAACATTCAGGATGTCACTGAGATCTAGCAAATTTAGTAATCTTTTAGTGGACTGACTGTATTATAAATAACATGGGAGTGTGAGGGGCCTCATTCTCCTCACTGCATTTTAACCTGGCCCTTGTGTAGGATCGTGAAACTGAATTCATATATCTGGATTATGAAATCCTCCGTGAGGCCATGAAAAACCTAATTTAATCAAAATGTTTTACCGGCTTGTTTAAACTAATAAAATGATTTCAGCAAAACATTTGTTTGTGGAAATCCTTTTTTTTTTTAATGTGCTCCTGGCACCTGACTTTTCAACCAAGTTTCTAACAGGAGGTGGTGTTAGAAATTTAGCAAAAAATAACAAGAACTTTGTGATTTGGAAATAGCAAGTCTATCAGTTTGGTTCTATTGGCAATTTCTCATCTGTTATACTGCGACAAGTGCCGCTACTTTCATAGTTATTATGAAGTTGATATATGCTCAGATCTTAGTGCAGGTTGCATCTCTGGAAAACTAATACTAAAACATGCTTGCATGGTGCAGTTAAGCCAAGAAAAATCTCTAAAATTAAATGGAGATTTAAGCAACAGTTTTAACTGTTATGAAAGCCAAATATTGCTGCAAAGGAAAATGAAGTAGGAAAGCATCAAATGAAAAAGATTTTAAAAAAAAGATTAAAAGAAAGTAATACTAGCAAATAATAGCAATCAGTTTTCACTAGCTACTATTAGAAATTCCTATAAATGAAAAATAGATAGATATACAGATATGGTAGATTAGCCCTAAATGTATCTGTGTATACTATACTGGGGATGGGAAAAATCACAGCAAATAAAAAAAACCACATCAAACCATTTAATTAATAGCAACAGAGCAGGGGAGAGGGAAAAAAAAAAAATCAACATAAGGCACTATCTGCCAACACACAACAGAAGGTCCTCAAAATGGGGCTATTAAATATCTACACAAACATGTAAACAACAATACCCAGCTAGAGGAGAACACTTGAAAATGTGCCTAGAAAATACAGCAATAGAAGACAATGGTATTAGAAGGCACTTTAATAAGGTGCTGCAAATATTATTCTGGTTCCTGGCCAACACTGCAAAAAGCACGACTCCAAGAAATAGGGCTCCAATGTATTATCAGCATCACAAGAAGGTTAAAAATCAGTGGGGTTGAAAGGGAAGATTCACATTCGGAGCATGGACAAACGTATATATTTGAATTATTCACATTGGATAGCTTCCTTGCATTATCTTTCAATTACACTTCTGGAAAATTATTACTAAATGTCACTAGATGCATTTGAAGAAAAACAAACATTCTTCCTGTTTGAGCTACAAAATAAACAGTACAAATGAAGAATACAAGATACCTGTAGGTGCTCAATTAGAAGGGAAGCTAAACAGAAACACAAAGGGATAGAAACTAGTTCAACAGCAAATGTATGTTTTGACTTAGTTTTATTTTGAGGCTTAAGCAACTTACGAGGAGTATACAATATAGCTGTCTATAATTAGCAGATCAAAAGAGGTAATTTCAGAGGTCACTCCCAGTTATATGTACTCAATAACTTTTATAACTTAAAACTTAGCTTTAAAATTTAAAATTCTCAACAACTTCAATAAAGCACAACTTTGGACACAAATTCGAATGCAGTATAAGCCAACCTAAATACACTGTTATATTGCCTCTTTTCTTCCTCCCCACTTGGTGATGCTCTGGGCAAACCAGTTCAGGGAGCTTAGCCAGCAGAAAACAATTAATTTTATTTTTCCTGACGGGTTTCCTTCTGCTGGTTTAGCTTCCTTGTACCAGCTCATTGGAAAATTAGACAAGTGTCAAAGCTATTGCAACGGAGAGAGAAGGAAACACACCAAGACACGAGAGGCAAAGAGTAGGAGCACCAAGTTACATCGGCTTAAGTTTCTGTGGAACCATAGTCTCAGTTTGTATAGCTATGTGTCACTGGAAAGATCTGACTGGTATGGACACAGGAGAAAAACACAGTTATAAGGATCTTGAAAAGCACTGTGCATACTAACTTCTTTAGATAAAAGTTTTTCACTGCTGGAATTTTATCTACATTTCCACAAGTTATGCAGATATTGTGATTTACTTGGAAATAAAAAAATCTTCTGAAACACCTCTCCCATGCTCATCTCCACATCAAAATTAGAAAGCTTTTTGTCAGCTTCTGTACTTGCTAAGCGTACTTCTTTGTCAGGTGAGACATGCCGGGGAAAATCCAACATGCTTCTTTCCACTGTTTAAATAAAAGGCAATGAACACTTACACAGAAGGCTAGAAACACTTTAAGGATAAGGAACCTTCCCCCCCGCTTCTGATATTTATAGAAGACATAAGAAACAAGTGCCCAACGCAACCTGACACTTCAGATCAGGTGTGAAACAAATAAAGTGATTACAGATAATGTAAAAATGAATGGGTGAAGGGACAAAACTGCATACCATTATAACAAATAGACATTTTACAAAAAACTATCCATTACTCAAGCCTAATTATCTCAACTTCATACTTCTACAAAGTCAACTGAAAGGTGTATAAATATGATATATGATTTTTTGAAAGATGAACCATTTGTAAGTGAAGACTGACATTGTTTCATACCTGGCACAGATGCTTCCATGTTAGTATTAAAATTGAAAAGCTCTGAATCTTTCTAACAGGCCCATCTGTCCTGAAGTTATTTCTACATTGGTATGAGAGAACAGTGTCAAATCCCCATCTTCTCTTCTGTGTTTAAGGAAAAACAATAAGGCAACCACAAAAGATGCTGTCTACGTATTCTGAACTTCTAGAGATCAGAAGCTGAGTAATACTACTTTTTTAGAATATACTTTTGAGATTAAGTAAATCCTTAGTTATTAAAGGAATATTGCATCTTTATAATGACATTGAATATAAGTGCTAAAACAGAAATAAGTCATTATGACCAGCTGAATTAACTTAATACAAAAATAATTATAATTTTACTCCCCTCCCCAAAAGCACATTTCAGAGCAACAATATCTTCAGATGATTTAAAGCTTTGTAATTTTATGTAAGGTGAAGTTGTTTTATCAAACCTGTCGTGGTTTAACCCCAGCCAGCAGAAAATAAACGCCACGCAGCCGCTCACTCACCACCACCACCACCCACCCCCCCCACGGGTGGAATGAGGGAGAGAATTGGGAAGGGTACAAGTAGCAAAGCTCCCGGGTTGAGATAAGAACAGTTTAATAATTGAAATAAAACAGAAGTAGAACAGCAATAATAACAAATGGGAACAACAACAATAACAGAATATACAAAGCAGACGATGCACAATGCAACTGCTCGCGGACCGCGTGTCCCGAACCGGAGGGCGAGCCCCCCCCTACACACCTGGTTTTTATACTGAGCATGATGTCACATGGTATAGAATACCCCATTGGCCAGCTGGGTGCTCCCGCTGCCCTGGTGCAGGCATCACCCAGCAACAGCCAAAGCATCAATGGGCCATTAACACTCCTTTCATACCAAACCCAAACACAGCACAGCACACCCCCAAGCTATGGGGAGGAAAGTTAACCCTGTCCCAGCCAGAACCAGGACAAAACCCTGAGGTATTCTCAGCCCTTTAGAAACTTTTGGAATGCAAACATGGGCATATGGTTCTTCTTGAAGTCCATAGGAAACTTTTTCCCTCCACTCCTGTCCTCATGCCAAGATAATTCAAAATGATGAAGTGAGTTTTGGCAGCTTCCAAGTGAAACGTAAGGCCTGTTGTCATCTGTGTCTTTACAAATAATGAATTCCAGTTACTAGGGTAGCTCTTTCATGTACATGTGAAAGGGACACACAGGACTTAGAAATCCAAGGTTTTAATGGAAGTCTTCTTGTGGTAATACAACCTTATCATATGCCATGGGCTGTTTCACAGGTAAGTCACGGTAATTTCACATACAGCTTTGAAGATTAGCATTAAAAGACTAAATATGATCGACTACTGCAATGGCATGTAGAGAAAAAAGAACATCTTGGAAGATGCAAGTTTTGGTGGCTATGCTGAGAAGCTGATGGCCACTATTTTCTGATTCAAACACAGATTTCCTTCTAATTTAATTTAAAGCAGAGAGTTTATGCCTTGGTAAAAAGGCATACAATAATTGTACCAAATACATTGGTACAATTAAAACTGAATCTGACAGGAAGCTGTTAGGATGAAGATTACTCAGTCTTTCTGCAAGCATCAATTCCAGTCAATTCACTGGATGTGCCCAAACTGTAATTGTAAAGTAATGTGAAAGATAGACTAATATTACAGTACAATCATTTGAGCTGCAGCCTGCGCTTCATTGCTAGGTGAAGATTTTGCCCCAAGCCAAGGTGGCTGTATTCAGCACTTCTGTTGCTATTGCAGATTTTTTAGAGGACATAAGAGAACCTGATATTTTATTACACCTACTACTTTTTGAGAGTCATGCAGCTAACATGTGATGGGTTTTTCAAAACAAAGCCACCTGTCCTGGCTTTGTTCATGCAGTAGCCCTTGGG
>VZTQ01004993.1:0-21592 GCA_013400755.1 Pelecanoides urinatrix | reverse complement strand
CTGTTTTCCGCAAGTCACTACAATGGAAATGGGGAGATTTTTCGTTGCTGAGGTCTGAATAAGCATTTCAAACACTTTTGGCAAGGCTAATCTTAACACATTCATTTCTGATTCAATTATAATTTGGAGGGGAAAAAAGCTATGGAGCTGCCAGCAGTATGAAATGAAATTGTGATTATGCCTTGATTTGTATTACCTGACCTGTGGGTTTCGAACTTTATAAGAGATGCTCAGTGACCTTGCTTACTTCACAACAAAAGGGAATCACAAGATGAACTGGTAGATGGTGTTATATATAAGGGCATAGAGGTATATATATGTTGTTTGACTGCAGGAATGTGATGCTACTTCTGGGTAAAACATTTCTCTTTAATCTACAATTAACTGAGAGTTAATCACTGATTGGCAGAGATGCTTCCCACTGAAGTGTTAAGTATTTTACTTGTATGAACCTGGGGAGGAGTGCTATCAGTCAGAAAGCTGCTACATTACTGATTTTGACTGTCTGGAAACAGTCTTCACTAGTGTATTACTACTAAATGTTTTGTAAGAAATGTTATTTTTAGCAGGCCAGTGAGAAAGTGTCTATTGTTTGAATCCCAGAACTTCTCCGCCTCATTCCAAAAAATTTCAGTGAATTTTAGCAAATATCAGCAATGTCCTTTTAAGCAGACACGAACAATCAAACCTTTATATTCAGTGCTATTGAAAAAAATCTCTCTGGAACATTATATCTACTATTTTAAAATATAAGAAACGATAAAAAATATAATAAAAGTCATATAGCAATGAAAATAATCATCTGTTGTTAGCATTCTGCATAATTTTTATTACAGAAAATGTGGGGGGCAGTTTATTTTTATTGACATCATAACATTTTTGTCAAACTATAAGTAGGCAGTTTTTCATGTTACTTCAAAATATTAGTGGATCTGCAAATGTAGGAATTAAGAAGTTATGATTCAGTTCTTACTAAACAATTAGGACTTTTAGAATAAAATTATTGGAGACATTTTTAAAGAACCTTAAAAAGCTTGTTTAACAACCAGAGCAGTCTGTATACAATGTTTACTCATAAACAGACTTGCAACACAGAAATACCTTAAACTAAGTAAATAGATATTCTTTGGGGTTTTGTTTTGTATTCTATGATTTAGGACTCTAGGTAAGTGATATGACTATACCCAAATTTATGCAGCTGGCATCATCCTGACATATTTTATTCATTTGTCATTAATTTGAGAAGGAATTATCATAGAATCATAGAATCATTTAGGTTGGAAAAGACCTCTAAGATCATCAAGTCCAACCATTAACCTAGCACTGCCAAGTCCACCACTAAACCATGTCCCTAAGCACCTCATCTACACGTCTTTTAAATACCTCCAGGGATGGTGACTCAACCACTGCCCTGGGCAGCCTGTTCCAAGGCCTGACCACTCTTTCAGTAAAGAATTTTTTCCTAATGTCCAATCTAAACCTCCCTTGGCGCAACTTGAGGCCATTTCCTCTCGTCCTATCACTTGTTACTTGGGAGAAGAGACCAACCCCCACCTCACTACAACCTCCCTTCAGGTAGTTGTAGAGCGCGATGAGGTCTCCCCTCAGCCTCCTCTTCTCCAGACTAAACAATCCCAGCTCCCTCAGCCGCTCCTCATAAGACTTGTGCTCCAGGCCCTTCACCAGCTTCGTTGCCCTTCTCTGGACACGCTCCAGCACCTCAATGTCCTTCTTGTAGTGAGGGGCCCAAAACTGAACACAGTACTCAAGGTGCGGCCTCACCAGCGCCGAGTACAGGGGCACGATCACCTCCCTGCTCCTGCTGGCCACACTATTCCTGATACAGGCCAGGATGCCGTTGGCCTTCTTGGCCACCTGGGCACACTGCCGGCTCATGTTCAGCCGGCTGTCAACCAGCACCCCCAGGTCCTTTTCCTCTGGGCAGCTTTCCAGCCACTCTTCCCCAAGCCTGTAGCGTTGCCTGGGGTTGTTGTGGCCGAAGTGCAGGACCCGGCACTTGGCCTTGTTGAACCTCATGCAGTTGGCCTCGGCCCATTGATTCAGCCTATCCATATATATATACACATATATATATACAGGTGTTATTAAAAAAGAATCGTGGAATATTATACAGACTGAATTAAGATTGACATGATACTGAGATACCAAGTCTGCCTCAGAAAGAAAGCTTTCTTCAGGTGATTAGCCTCTTCTGTCCCCACAAAGCATCCCCATATTTTGTGCTTAGCAGTCATTGATTACATAGCCATTGACTATGTACTGAGAGCAATGAAAGAGAAATGCCAGTTGGAAAACTGGTGGTAACAAAAGTAGGTTGAGGGAATTAAATATAATTGTCTTAGGCCCTGATCTAAGTATCCCTCTTGTCTGACTCACAGCATGGTTCAGAGTTTTTGACTAATGGATCTTCTTGGATCCATAGATATACATATATCAGAACTCTGTACCAGAGTCTGCTGACCAATGATGTCTTAATGAGCTAGCTTATCAGAAAATGTGCATGTTTTTACCAGAGTAACTCATGACATTCATGATACTTTTTTTCTTTTGTACTATATTCATTCTTGACTGTGGTATTTTTTTCCTTTCATGCTAACTGTTATTTTCTACCCTCTCTAGGGTCCTCCAGGAGGTGGAGGGCCACCAGGAACACCTATCATGCCTAGTCCAGCAGGTATTGAAATCCACTCAGAAAAAAATGAAAAAAAATTATAAGGGATTTTAGCAAGTACACAAATTCTTTTTTTCAGATTTTTTTGTGCTATTAATGCAGACAAAATGATAGATCCAATTGATACATTTTTCATGAAGGATCAGCTAATGAGAAGGTATTAGTTTTGTACTTTCTGTATCAGTTTTTTTTTCTGCTCTTTCCCTTTCTTTCTCTCCCTGCTGTGTTGCAGAGATACAAAGCCTTGTATCTGTGCAATTCAAAGCAATTAATTACTATGGCTTTTGAGCCCATCTTTTCTTGCATGATTTTAGCAATAGCAAGAAAAAAAAGAAAGAAGGCAGAATGTGTATTTGGTTTTGCTGATGTTTTTCAGGACAATTCTTCCAGTTCGGAAATCAGGAGATTTTTGAATCCTGTGAAACTTCCTCTATAGTACCCTATGTGATAGACCTTACCAATATATGGCTCTTTAGCTATGCATGACTCAGAAGCATAGCTGCATCACATGGCTATGTCATCTGACTGACAGCATGGTTATGCTGGACAGACTGCTCTCTTCTATCCTGCAATGAAGCAATAAGGCCCCAGAGGAACCACTGTCATGTCCTATTTGTGATCTGTTCCCAGAACTTCACTGTCCCATTTTTTTCTACAAGTTACATGATCTGTATCTTGGAATTCTGACCACATGGAGATTTTGGCCATACAGATTGGCCACCATTCCTATTAAGGTTTAAAGAATCGAGGAGGAGTATGGGAGCATTCAGGACAGCTAGCTAGTTTCTCAAGGCTTAAAGTTGATCAACTAGATGTAAGTATTTCCCTCCATGGATGTTCAGCAAAGTACCTGACATGAAGGAGGAACTGCAAGATATGGAGGATGCTCTCCTCCCATGGATATCATCAGATATCTGCTAAAAAGAAACTAATTACTTTTTGTGTAACCCAATATTCAGCAGATATTTAGACTCCTTTTGGCCAACGTCTGTCTTTGTAACCCACTCTGACCAGCTAAGAGGGACCTGTTCACCTCAGTGATGCTATAGCATCCTCAGTCCTCACATCCTACATATTCTTGCTGTCCTCTACAGCACAAGAGGGTAGGGAAGTTTTCTAATTTCCCATGAAAACTTACTGCACCGATGTAAAATCTTAATTAAATACAATTCCAGGGCTGTAAAATGTGACCTGAAATAAAAAGTAGGGCTTCCTTGTTCGTATCATTAGTGAAAAAGATAATTAACATGAGCTGGCAGTTAAAAGGTAGAATCTCTTTTAACATAAAAACAAATGCACAGACAGCCTGCACTTTTAAAAGTAGTCAGCACTGTAGTTATAGCATGTTTTAAGCTGTCTGTGTGCACTTAAAATAAAGCATCTATTGAGGAATTGTTTCTATTTTCAATTAAAGAGACTCTAACGTGTTTTAAGGCCTCTGCTTTCCAAAGTATAAAAACACTTAGACATTGGCCACCTGAGAATTTTGCAAAGGTACTCACTCACCTCTGAAAAAACCCTTCCAGCTCTGAATGTTTCCATGGCCCAATCAATCTGTATGTGTTTTTACAAGAGGCAGTAGAACTTAGGGTGAGCCAGGATCTGGTGGTTAAAGAACTTATTGTCTACCTCCTTGAACATTAAAAATAAATTTTTATATGCTAATTTTACTTTTGCTAACTTTAGGCTAAAAGCTTTTAGTTTCCCTCTTTTTTAAACAATATATTTGAATGTCCTAGTAATGCATAGTTCTTTGTATATAATGGAATTATTTACTCACCAAGGTTACATTAATTAATGCTTGGAAAACTGTATCAGAAAGATAAAGGAATAGACAAAGACCTTGATTTTAACTGCCCCGAGTATGTACAAATATATTTTTGCACGAGGTCAGGCTGCATTCCCAGTTCCAACACACATCAGTCTGGTCTAGACTTTCTTGCTTTGACTACTTCTGACTCAAAAGTCCCTTGTTTTGGAAAAAGATTTACAGCTCAACAGTGGTTTTTTGTGTCTGCTGTTAAGCTCAAAACTCACAGTTCAAAGTGATGGAATAGTGTTTTGGAGGAACTAGGTATAGAGCTACTTAGCTATTCTTTTACTCTTTTTGTAGATATTATAGAGGGTAGTGTTTTTCCAGAGTTGCCTAAATTTTTTAAAGATATGCTGTCCCCTTTGGGATTTATTTAGACTTTTCTGAGGTCATTCTCCTCTCAGTAAAATTTTTTGTTACATGGCCTATCTCTTGTCAAGTTCCCTTGTGAAAGTTGTTTTCCTAATTTGTCTACCTATCTATCATTTTTTGCCTTCTCCTTCTTACAAATATTGATGAGGGGTATTAAGACTTTGTGTGTGTTAGCAGTAGGGATAAATTGGAGCTGGGAATGAATAATTTGTATCTACTAGTAGTTTTCAGGCATTGATTTCCTAAGTTCAACCAGAAGAGTTATGTGGGTTTGTCCTGGTTCTGGCTGGGNGGGGGGTGAGCGGCTGCGTGGCGTTTATTGTCTGCTGGCTGGGGTTAAACCACGACAGGGTTGTATTCTGTATGTCATTATTTAAATCTTGCATTTTGACTCTGGAGGTGCTCCAGTCTGAAAGTTCATGTACATTGATTGGAGGGAAAGGGCATATCTGTCCTCTGGTTCTATGTGAAGTAATCCCAGACTGAGAAGCAGTATAACTTTGTCAACTTCTGGCAAGGCCCAGTGAAGCTCTTGGCAGAACTTATAGCTTATGCATCACACTGAGACAACATGGTTTTGTTGTTTTTGGATTCAGGTTGGTTTTAAAGCATTGCACCACACTGTACCATGAAGATACATTAGCTAAAGCTGTCCTTGGAGAGGGGATCTTTGCACAATGTTCCACTGAATAGTTAGATCTATTCAAAATCTAATAGACGGACACAGATGAGAATAAAAGATTTTAATTCACTACACTAACCTGAAGGCTATATAAAAGAAGCTATTTATTGGTTATTACAGATGGAAAACAAATTACAGGAAGTATTGATAAGAGAGAAACTCCTGTTTTATAGATTATTGAAGATGAGTGAAGTAATTTGGAACTCCAGGAAAAAGGGTTTAAGGAATTAAATAGTTACAGATACTTGGTGATTTATAAACCTTTTAACAGTCATTCATAAAAGTAGAGTCTAGAAATAGTCACGTAGGGACAATTGCAATTATTTCTTTTCATAGCTCTATTGTGTGGTAGAAATAGATAAAAAGGGAATTAAATCTTCCATTATATTGCCACTGTGTATCAGTGATTCAGGAACAGAAATAATATGAACTAAATGAAAAGAAATGTATTAGGTGAGTAGTTTTATTGAAAGGTATATATTAGCACTTAAAATAATCTCTTATTACAGATTCCACCAACTCTGGAGACAACATGTACACTTTAATGAATGCAGTACCACCTGGACCCAACAGACCTAATGTAAATATGAATCTAGTTATATACTTCTTTGAATTACACAGCCTTTTTTTATTGAAACACTATGTTTCCATCACATACCATTAATACTAAGTTTTCCATTTTTATGGGTGACACTTCAGTTGCTTATCCCCCACCATGTACTTCTTAATGTTTCCCACATCAATCATGACAATCCAATAATGANGAGTAGTTTTATTGAAAGGTATATATTAGCACTTAAAATAATCTCTTATTACAGATTCCACCAACTCTGGAGACAACATGTACACTTTAATGAATGCAGTACCACCTGGACCCAACAGGCCTAATGTAAATATGAATCTAGTTATATATTTTTTTAATTATACAGCCTTGTTTTATCCAAACCACTACATTTCCATCACACCATGTCCATTGTAGTGTTTTTAACGTTTTGCAAATCGATCATGCCAGTACGTGCAAAATAATGATTGGGGACTATTTTTCTACACAGAAAAGACCTGAGAAGCATGTGCATGTGGATTATTGGGGATGACTCAGTTTGTCATACTGCAGTGCAATAGATTTCTGTACAATATGACACCATCCTAGGAGCTGCCACCAAGCATTAGTTTCTGCTGGCTTTAAACTTTCATTATAAAAAAGTCTCTATGACTGAAGAGGGAGAAGAAAACTGTTGAAAGTGGCCCAGTATTATGTTTCCCTGCTATTCTGTAAAAAAGGATAAAATCAATACCTTTAAGAAGAAACAAACTTCCCTGTTTATCTAAATAAGGTGTCAAGAATGAAAGCTAATGATAACATTTAGGTATTTGCTTCGTTAACTACCAGACTGGTGACTATTTTAGCCCAAACTTCAGCAGTTCTAGAACTGACAAAAATTGGAATTCTTAGATAGAACTTGTTTCTTTTCTGATCTCTATCTGTGCCTTCAATTTTATTGTATTTATCTGATTACAACCATATTTCATCTAATTACAGTCCATATTGCAGGCCTTTTGAAAAAAGGACAATAAAACTTTAAGAATATAGATACTTAGATATTGCTAAATTGGTATGCAGTGAATTTTAGAAAATGTTCTGTAATGCTAATGCCTTTAAGTTTTTGAAGAACTGAATTTAAGGTTAATATCCTAAATCTGTAAGAAACTGATCATATTGCAAAGGTAATGCAGAGTAGTCTGACTGTCAGTATAGATAGGGTGGGGTTTGAAAACTGTTAATCACCTACTAATTGAAGTGAATAGTAAAATTCTCTGTAACTTCAATGGGAGTAGAGTTAGGTCAGCACTTGCAGGTTTGAAAATCATGTACAAAGTATTAAAGTAGATTAGCCAGCCTACAGAAATGAGTTTCTCAAAAAATGATGAAGGTAGCATTGGAAAAAAGTAAAAAAAAACAATGACACTTTTTACAATCATCACGTGGAAGACTTTCACTTGACTTTCACATTCAGAGATGGGACTGTGCATTTTTCCTTTACCATTTTTTTTCTCAGGAATATTTTTTTTATTAGATTATTGTCCTGGTCTAATAAATCTTAAAAAAATGTGCAGTAATATTTTTTAATGTCTGATCCTTTTATAGTTTCCAATGGGGCCAGGGTCAGATGGACCTATGAGTGGACTGGGTGGAATGGATTCACATCATATGAATGGATCATTAGGTAATAATAGTAAATATTATGAACATTATGAATTTACAATGACCAGTGCCATTTTCTATGACTAGTTCTCTAAGTTATATGGGAGACTGTATGTTAAAATATTTTAAAAACTAAAAAAGCTGTATATACATTAATAAGAAATATTAAGATACTTTTTAAGCATATGAATTGGATTATATAATGCACCTCTGGAAGAAAAATACTGTGTTATTTATATAACAGAGTATAATTTTAATCCAGTTGTTTCAAACCACTCTATAAGCATACCATCACAGTAATGTAGAACTGATGGCATAAGACCCATTTTTCTTTACCTCTCTTCCTCTTTCAAAAACTTGAGAAGGTGTCATTATGACATGCTGGTTTGAGTTCTTATCAAGTACATGGAAGTAAGTTATTACATATATTGATGTATGTGTTAAGCTGGTTTTATCCCATATTTTGATATCCTTATTTGTTCTATAATTAGCCTTCTGTCTGTTAAATATTAGTTTTATTATTCCATCCCCATAAGCAGCTTCAGACAGTTGCCATTTTAGTGCACCAAGAAAGAACATGCATTCTTGTCAGGACACACAGAGGCAGGAAGAATAGAGTACTTCCTGTCTTTCGACACTGGTTTTTGACTCTTATCTAAGGGAGAAGCCTTACACAATTCTAAAAAACATGCACTGCTTTATCCCCTGACTATCCTAGCAAACTCTGCTCTTTCTCTTTGCTGGATGGATGATANGAGTAGTTTTATTGAAAGGTATATATTAGCACTTAAAATAATCTCTTATTACAGATTCCACCAACTCTGGAGACAACATGTACACTTTAATGAATGCAGTACCACCTGGACCCAACAGGCCTAATGTAAATATGAATCTAGTTATATATTTTTTTAATTATACAGCCTTGTTTTATCCAAACCACTACATTTCCATCACACCATGTCCATTGTAGTGTTTTTAACGTTTTGCAAATCGATCATGCCAGTACGTGCAAAATAATGATTGGGGACTATTTTTCTACACAGAAAAGACCTGAGAAGCATGTGCATGTGGATTATTGGGGATGACTCAGTTTGTCATACTGCAGTGCAATAGATTTCTGTACAATATGACACCATCCTAGGAGCTGCCACCAAGCATTAGTTTCTGCTGGCTTTAAACTTTCATTATAAAAAAGTCTCTATGACTGAAGAGGGAGAAGAAAACTGTTGAAAGTGGCCCAGTATTATGTTTCCCTGCTATTCTGTAAAAAAGGATAAAATCAATACCTTTAAGAAGAAACAAACTTCCCTGTTTATCTAAATAAGGTGTCAAGAATGAAAGCTAATGATAACATTTAGGTATTTGCTTCGTTAACTACCAGACTGGTGACTATTTTAGCCCAAACTTCAGCAGTTCTAGAACTGACAAAAATTGGAATTCTTAGATAGAACTTGTTTCTTTTCTGATCTCTATCTGTGCCTTCAATTTTATTGTATTTATCTGATTACAACCATATTTCATCTAATTACAGTCCATATTGCAGGCCTTTTGAAAAAAGGACAATAAAACTTTAAGAATATAGATACTTAGATATTGCTAAATTGGTATGCAGTGAATTTTAGAAAATGTTCTGTAATGCTAATGCCTTTAAGTTTTTGAAGAACTGAATTTAAGGTTAATATCCTAAATCTGTAAGAAACTGATCATATTGCAAAGGTAATGCAGAGTAGTCTGACTGTCAGTATAGATAGGGTGGGGTTTGAAAACTGTTAATCACCTACTAATTGAAGTGAATAGTAAAATTCTCTGTAACTTCAATGGGAGTAGAGTTAGGTCAGCACTTGCAGGTTTGAAAATCATGTACAAAGTATTAAAGTAGATTAGCCAGCCTACAGAAATGAGTTTCTCAAAAAATGATGAAGGTAGCATTGGAAAAAAGTAAAAAAAAACAATGACACTTTTTACAATCATCACGTGGAAGACTTTCACTTGACTTTCACATTCAGAGATGGGACTGTGCATTTTTCCTTTACCATTTTTTTTCTCAGGAATATTTTTTTTATTAGATTATTGTCCTGGTCTAATAAATCTTAAAAAAATGTGCAGTAATATTTTTTAATGTCTGATCCTTTTANATGTGTTAAGCTGGTTTTATCCCATATTTTGATATCCTTATTTGTTCTATAATTAGCCTTCTGTCTGTTAAATATTAGTTTTATTATTCCATCCCCATAAGCAGCTTCAGACAGTTGCCATTTTAGTGCACCAAGAAAGAACATGCATTCTTGTCAGGACACACAGAGGCAGGAAGAATAGAGTACTTCCTGTCTTTCGACACTGGTTTTTGACTCTTATCTAAGGGAGAAGCCTTACACAATTCTAAAAAACATGCACTGCTTTATCCCCTGACTATCCTAGCAAACTCTGCTCTTTCTCTTTGCTGGATGGATGATAGACACTTGAAAGGGATTTAAGCAACAATCTGCAGCTAAATAAATTGCATTTATGCCTTCCTCTTCCATACCCACAAGGTAAATAAATACCTTGTATTTATTTGTACTCATACCATAACACCAAGCCAGTAACTCTGAATACAGTTTCTGTATTCTGTTCTTCACTTCTATCTGCACCAAGGAGTGTCATTCATACGGGCAACAACAGGGGGAACCTCAGTCTGCAAAGACTTCAGATCTCTTTCCTCTTCTGTCCCCACTGTCGACCAGCAAGGTTTTCTTTTACATCTGGGAGCTGGCCCTATGACACACGGCACCTGCAACACTGCTGAATAGCATTTTTCTTTATGTGGAAAAACCCAAGCAAGCTAAATGCATGATGGGCAAGCAGAAGCCAAGCTGTCACTGTTCCCCCTGCTTCTATCCATACTACCACGGTGGATGGAAAATTAGCAGTTATAGCTGGAGACTGTGAGACAGGAAATATAAACAGGTAAGAAGAAGGGAGAAACTGGAAAAGGCTATGCCAAGATGAGAAAAAACTAAACCATCAAACCTCACTTAGGAGATGTATTCTGAGCAATTAAAATTCAACAAAATGCATCTAACTCCTGATAGAATTGTCTTTTTTTCTTGGCAAGCAGGTCCCTGAAACTCCTATATTACTTTGCATAAGGCCATCTTGTGAGTTTATAGCTTTTCTTTACATATTACAATTCTAAAATGGATTGTTGCTTTAATTAATAATGATGCACATTATATTCAAGTAAATGAAAACCTGTAAATGATGATTGCATCTTTTTCTGTCACTTATTATAGCCCAAGAATTATTTCTCAACTAAAAGAAAAATTAAAATTGAAACAGTTACAGATGTATTTTATATGTACCTAGTTGGTTAGTTATTTTCTCTAGTGAAAATTATGTCATGTTTAGTCAAATTAACAACAACTGTTTTCTAAGGTTAATTTAATTTCTAAAATGGAACCTGAGTTCTTTTAGGAATGTAACACTGGAAGAGATCTCCTGCATTCAGTTCCATGCTGTAGTAGGCAGTTATGTCTCATAATCACAGGCATAAATTGGTCAAGCTCCATCTTGAACTTCTCTAGCTTCTTTAACCACGACCCTTCTACTGGATATCTGTTCATGCCTCTGATGGTTAGAAAGAAATCTTTTTCTGATTTCCACCAAAATTTTTCCATTTGTCCATGACAAAATGACTCTTCCTCTTCCCAATGTTTATGTATCATCTGGTGTATTTATAGTGAGAAATCATATTCCTTCTCAGCCTTAATTTGCCTGGCTAAGTATACCAAGGTATTTCAGTCTCTTCCCATAACTCTATTTTCTTGATTGTTTTTCTCTGACACTATTCCAGTTTGAATTTGTCTTTCCTGAAAATAAGTGACCAGAATTGTTTACTGTCTGTTGCTGCTAGAAATGCTTTTCTTGATACATCCATCCTTAAATTATATTTCATTTATTCTTGACTTCAACCAAGTGAGAGCTACAGCATATGAGAAAAATTCTTTTTGTTAGTCTTGCACTCATTATATTTAAATTTTTTTGGTTTCTATTACTCCAGTCCTCAGGATCACCTACTTTCTTCTGAAAGATATTATCATCATCAGTATTTGTAATGCATCCAAAGTTGATGTCATTTTAGCAAATTTCAGTAGTAGGCTTCTGCTTCTGGGGGCAAAGACATTGATGAAACACACCCCAGCTGACCCTAGAGATATTTCATTAGCAGTCTTCTATGGAGTTTTGGGTAGCTGAAGTTCAGTAAAAATGGTGATCATTTTTGTCAGCAACATTAACTTTTACTAGTTATCCATGATTTTGCTTTTTTTTTCCCCCTCAATCTGAAGCAACATTTTCCTCAGGTGTATGTACCCAAAATGAATTGCAGTACCTGGCTAAAAGGACAGGGAGGTTGGACATATCCTTTTCTGAGTTGTGTCAGGGTGTGTCATCCTAAAGGATGCCATTCAAGGAACTGATACAGATCAGAAATGTGTCCTTCATTCTTTTCTCCTTTTTTTTTTTTTTTTTTTTTGCATTAGGTATGTACACAGAGAAAGGACAAACATTATTCACTACTGACTGTAAACTTTTACTCAGAGAGACAGTGGGAAGGAAGGGAGATCAAGCACAGTTATGTTTTAACATACTGCTGTTACACTATATATTTTAGTATGAAAAATAAGCTCTTAGATTAATTTCAGCTCAAAACTAATTGAATAATTATCTATTTTAATTTAAGGCTCAGGAGACATGGACAGTATTTCCAAAGTGAGTATCTAGTAAAATATTTGGAATTTTTAGAATAATATTTCACTCTAAACATATTTTCATTGTCTCTGTTAAACTTTTTATTATGTATCTACATTTTCTGCTTGTCAACTCTTTGGAGGCTGTGCAGACAGAATTAGCATTAATTGAAAGTTTTAAAACAATATCTATAATCAATAGGGAGTATAAGTAGACTTATTTCTTACTGCATAACAATGTGTATTAATGAATGTGATTAATATATATCCAGTTCATAATCTGATTGATCATGTTATAATCTTCCATACTGTTAAGACAAACGAATATAGTTCTAATAATCAATTCTAGTTGAATGCAAATTTGGGAAAATGTCATTAGGATGTTACTTTTATGCACTGCATGATTCCTTTTGTCACCTCTGTAAGGCAACATTAATATCTTAATCACTAGTCTAAGTCCCTAAAAGCTAGATTAAAAAGTAGTTGCAAAAAAAGCACTGTTTTGATACAACCATTAAACAAACATTAAATAGTAAACACAACCATAAAATAGTATATGCAAAATGAATGTGAGTTTAACCTGTAGGGGTTTTGCAGCTACAAAAATAATATTGTGCTTGAATGTGTCATTTCTTCCATAAAAATAAAAATCTGCTACATCTGTAATCATTATTAATTTAGGGACTTATTCAAATAAGGAATTAATGAGCTTATTCAGTGTTGATAAAGTGGTAGAAATTTGTCCTTGTAAAATACTGTGTTTTGTACTCAGCATCTTCAGATGTAAATGACTAAAACTAATAAAAATATCACTAAAATTGTCTCCCTGTACTTCTGTGCTTTTGATCTATAAATATGGAATTGATGAAGGGCTTGTTTCAGTTAAAATTTTATAACTCATTCATTTGAAATTGCTGTAACAAAATTCTTATCGATCTTCCAAAAAAAAAGGAATGAGAGTTTGAGTGAATTAATTGCCTGCATCTTTTGGTTGACCCAGGACTAAGTGCTACAGCGCTGTGGCTAGATCTCTCTCAGTTCAGACTTTGCCACTTTGAATCTGGCTAAGGCTTGTCTGCACATGTTCTGGTCGTACTAAGGATGTCACTGTAGATGCTCTCTCAGGCTAGCACTGAGATATGATGAGATACAAACACATGTCAAAAGGGAAGAAAATATTGGCCTAAATTCCTGTGGGTTAAAATAGAAGTTTGTAGTATGAATTAATTTAAAATACACTTTCAAATGTTCAAAAAACAGTAAGCATTCTTCAATTAGTGATACAGTCCTTTTAAAATTACATAGGTGATTATAGCCTCAGAACAACCTTCCATGGCCTTTCATGGAGAGTAGGACCACAGCAGTATGCCTCTTAGGCCATTTTGGAGCTATGAGGGAAAAACATCTATAGCAGTGCTACATTTTTGTAAGTTTTGAAGATCTGTATCATGTTCAGACCCTGTGAAGAATACAACAGTGGATTGAAATGACCATGTTGCCTTAGCTGTGCTGTGCTCATGTGTACAGTGGTAGATTCAATATACACCTCCAATAAGATAATAAGCATACAACACATTTTTAATCAGTGCCTATAATTTTTCTTCAGATTTTTCGTTTTTTGCAAAATGCAGCATTTTTAAAGTAGAAAACATTTCCATTAGCTTGCCACTAAAATTATTTTTTAAAACCTGTATTCAACCCACTGGTATTAAGTATCAGTATATGCGCTAATATGATTATTAGAAAACCTGGATCCAAAAATTTACCTGGAAGTCTTGTAATTTGTTAACCTTAATGGAAATTATATTTGATGCAAGTCTTTTTCAAATAGCTAAAAGAAAAGTGATGTTTACTTGGGAAGTAAGTGTTGTAATGCTATACCATTATATATAACAGCTTTTAAATATCTTTTTCTGAGTAGCACTCTGCCCAATATGCAGCCTTAATTGATACTAGTAAAAGTGTGTGGGCAGTCTTGTATATAGCATTAGCAATTTCAAGTAGATAATAGTATATAATACTTTTGGAACTTGTTTGGAAAAGTTTTGCATGCAAGGAATAGTAGATTTCTGGGGTTTGATGCATGCAAAATTAATATGTGGCTGCCTTCCAATTTTGTACATAGTTTACCAGGATTCTTCTTGTTAAGGCAAGAGTCTTCCTTTATACATCACCAGCTAGTTGTTCAACTGGCTTTTTCACAAGTAGATTTCCAGATTACTAATTAATGTGACAGAATTTGTTCACTGAAGTTAACACAGTTTGGGGTACATGTTGCTAGATGCTCAAGGCCAGGCACAGGATTTCAATGGAGTAAAACGCATATTAGAGGAACAGATTATCTATTACCACTGAGCTGAAGAAAATTAATCCAGTCTTGGTAGAATCATTACAGCTGACATAATTCATAGCTACATTTTCCAGAGAAGATTTTAATTTAATTGGCTGAATGACAAAATGTGACTTTTTAAAAATCTATAAATATGAATTGATTAATCCACATAAAGTAGATTGAGATGGGGGAAAGTAAACGAACTGAAATTATGCATATTAAATAAACATTAATAACCAGTGTTTCTTGCAGTGCCCGTGGAATTTCTGCAGTCATCAAAGAAATATTTGCTTTGGAAAAACTCAGCTAGTGCTACAATGCTAGACCCCATACTGGCAATAAAAGCAGCCCAGAGAGTTGCTATAAAAGCATTTATGTCAGGAATTTGAATCTTTGGGCCTGGCACACTGTAGCAATTGCAGAATTTCAAAGCTTAGTACTACACAGAGAAAGATAAAATAGGAGCAAATCCCTAAGGAATGAACAAAAGTCTGGAAGCATCATATAAAATAAATGTGACAAGGCCTTAGTGGGTTTTAAACTATATATTCATAGATTTTAAGGGCAGAAGGGACTGATGTGATTGACCTCCTGCATAACACATGCAACAGGACTTCCCTGAATTAATTCCTGCTTCAGGTGCGATAGCTGTGGTTGAACTAAAGCAATAGTTTTCAACCTTTCTCAAGCTGTAGATTCCTAAATATTTGGTATAATAACTTTACTGAATAGCAGACTTAATTGTCTGATGTTAATTAGCTAGTTAATTTTTAGTTGCCTTTGATGGACCCTTCACCTGCTGTCCAGTGATTTCTGGAGATCTGAGGATCACAGTTTGAAAGCCAGTGAACTAGATTGTGAAGAAAACAACAGGGCTAAGGGAGGGGTCTTGACCCTACTCTATAAGCTGCATTTCAGATGCCAATTAAAAACAGTTATGTCTTCATGGCAGTTATGTAATTAATTTTACATTTCATCTATAACTGAAAATAAATACACCAGGCTGAACCCACAAATATATTTGCCCATTCAGGTGGAAATGGTAATCTTCCTTCAGGGGAATATGGTTAAAACTTAACAACAGCCTTTCAGTAAGGAGACTTTCTCTTAATTTAACATTTCCTATTTTTCACTCAAAGTTTGCCCCATTGCAGCCTTAGTTATACTAAATGAAGACTGCAGGCAGGTATTTTCAAATTATGACATATTTTGTTTTTTTTTAAAGAAGCTTCATAAATCTGTAAGCTAACAGAAATGCTGTGTTAGGATTGTAATTGAGAATTAACAGAAGAAAAAGAGGACAAATTCATTTATGATTCTTACAGATGTTCTCATTTGCTCACTTTGATCAAATGCTCTACTTTGAGTTGCATTTTGTTAGCCTACCCATTGACTATACTAGGTTTGTGTTAAGCCTGCTTAAACTTTGTGTTAAACCTGCTCAAACTTTAAGCCTGATGCATTTGTATATGTACAGATATGCATGTATGTATATGCTGTATTTGTAAATGTTGTGTTTAATTTTTCTGGATTAAAAAAATTCAAGGGAAGAACTGTGATAGACATAGTAAATGTTTTATGATGAAGTTCATAATTTCACTCCCCCTTTTCCCTGACTCTTCCTTTTTGCATCACAAAGCCCGTATTAATAGGAGTCTAACTGTGATGGAAAGAGAATCATCCCTGCCCCAGGCATGGTAGGGTACCACAAATCAACTTTGTAAACACACCTAACTACTTGTAGTATTTACAATAATCATGTATTGATTATTGATGCTGAATAATTTCTGTGAAAATTATCTAGTTTTATTCTTTCTGTGACTAACTGAATCTTGAAAGCGTTTTCTGAACATTATAGAGGTGGTTGTGCAGGAGCACTTCCATAAGAAAAGAATTTACCTTCAGGAGTCTTTGTATTGTTATTATTTATTAGCATTTCACTTGCACCTAGACACTGAAAAAGTAGATGAAGACCCTACTGCATTATGCTCTGTGCAAGCAGATAGCAAAAGTACAGCTCCTCCTGAAAATGTTTGCAAGGCCAATCCTGTGGCTGGCTGTTATTCATGAGTCTTTTATCTAATACTCTTGTTAACTCATTTATCTAATACTCTTGTTAACTCATTTATCTATAAACTGTATATAACTGCTCTTGGTGAAGAGCAAAATTTGAACTAGAAGTTATTTCAACAATCTACACACTATGAACAAATACTTCAAATACAGGCCTTGATTTGCGAAGGTCTGTGCAGACCAGATCTGTCCACATGTCTACCTTTAACTACGTATTCTGAACTCACATATTTCAAGGCACATGCTCATATACCACTGATTTGACCGTAGTGATTTAATGTAGTTTCAGAGCTAATACTTATTGCTACCATTTATACTTTTTCCCAACTTTAGTAGGAGAACATGCTGGCTATACCCTGAAAACAAGAATCACAGGTAAATAGTTGTTACTTCAGAGGAGAAAGTACTTCTTTGCAGGTTAAAATTAATAATTGAAACATACAGAACTCTACAGAGACTTATCTTTTAAGTTCAGAAATTCCAGTGCATTGTACAGATACTCTTTTGACATGCTAGGTGAAGCTAGGAAAGGAACTGAACTCTTCAACATTTCATCTGTATTTTAAAATCTTGTTTAACAGAACTCTCCCAGTAACATGAGCATGAGTAATCAGCCTGGTACTCCCAGGGATGACGGTGAGATGGGTGGAAACTTCCTAAACCCTTTTCAGAGTGAGAGCGTAAGTATTTAAGTAGTTTTTTACTTGGCAAAATTTATCCCTGATCTTTTATTTTAAAAAAGAAAAATAACAGCCAGAACAGTTTTGTAGTGTACCTGTAATGCAATGCTGTGCCTTATGTGTTTTTTTACTAGCATCTAAAATTATAGTATTGATTCACTAAAAAATTGTGCCAAATATTTTTAGAAGTTGAGCTGAAACTGAAAAATGTGGGAGGTGTAGATTTACTGCAGAAGTTCTTTTTCTAGATTAAGAGGTCAATTGTCAATGCAAGTTAAATCTGTCAAGTAGTAATAATTACGCCATACATATTCAGTAATGCACAATGGGCATTTGTCAGGCAATATCTGAACAGCCTAGATACACATAGTTGGCAGATCTTTACATCTGAGTGTTTCAATTTTTGGTTTTTCAAACTTTGACTCCTGAACCATGTATTTTGCAGGGCAGTAATGTCTTTTAGAACAGGATTCACACTGAAGTATATAATTAGAGCACCAAGAGATCTTACGTGGAAAAGATGTAGTATGCTTTTAGAGCAGAGAAAGCAAAGATACCCTCTAGTGTTCATTCTGGGAAAAATTATATTTTTTAAAATGGAGAATGTTTGAGGCAGCAAAACATGGTATAAAATACATTACAAAGCTAGACTAGTATTTTAATACTCATGTGCCTGAAGTTGGGTTTCTAAATCCACGTTTAGGTTCCTATATAGAAGTGGCCTGATTTTTCAGAAGTGCTGAGTGACTTCAACACTTCTATTCTTACTGGAAATCACTGCTGTTCAGAAGTGAGTGCAACTCCATTAACTATGCCAGTGGTGATATTTAGCTCAGAAATTATGAAGACTAAACAGTTTCTCTTAGATCACACAACAGTCAAAGCTCATGGCAAATTACATAAAAATCAGATTGGGGGGGCAGTTGCTTCTTAAACTAGTGAAAAGGAAGAGGGAGTATTTTCTGCATGTTAGCTGTTTGTGTCCTCATAAAGAGGGCACATGTTCAGATTGTTTGGAGTATTGGAGAAAATTGATTTGTACAAAGCAAAAAGACTGATGTTTCAAAATCTGCAGAAAAAGCAGTAACCACAAAATCTCCATTAAATGTGATCTTTGGTCATGGTAGTCCATGTTAGTTCTCAACTCAGCATGCTTTACTTGTGCTGAGGACAAACAGTCTGATTCAGCAGGCAGACCAGTTCACCAAACCAAACTCATTAAAAGAAGGACATCAGTTGTACTCAAAAGAAAATTAGTTTTCTCAGATGCTTACTACTTACTGGATTCTAGATACTCCTAGTTTTCCTACCTGAATGAATCTGGGACCCAACTAGTAAGATAAACTTTGCTGGGCCCACTTTGAGAGGGCTCAGCACATGACGGGAGTAATCCCTAAAGCAGACAAACCATCAGAGACATGATATGGGACAAAATGGATTTTACCCAAGTGGTCCATTCTATGCAATTTATATGACAGAGAAGACCCATCCAAAATGCTTTTTCTGAATATGTTTTGACACTTAGAAATGGCCACCTCAAAAATCTAGCTTTGGTAGGTTTTTTTTATTACATATCTGTTTTTGCCAAGGCAAATGAATATCTTTCTCTTTCTTGTATCAGTTTATTTCTATTGTATCACTAATATTACTTGCATTTGAACATTTTCTTCTACTTAGAAGATTTTTAGGCCAATTAAGTATTTCTGCAGTCTATAAGTTTCAATTGAAATACAAATTAAAATAAGCATATAAATGTGCATTTGTATTAGGCATTGTGGTGTCCCATTGATTATTTGTAATGAAGTATTGCTAACTTGAGGGCAACTATAGCTTGTATAAGGGCTGCAGTTCAATTTGTGTTACAATAATAATGTAATATGGTGATTGAATTTTCAGTTCACATAAAGAAGAATAACCATATTACATTATTATTGTAACACAAATTGAACTGCAGCCCTTATACAAGCTATAGCCGTGATGAAGTTCACCCAATTGTGCTGAATGAGCTGGNATGTAAATATATGGGTTAATGTATATGTATGTGTGTGTGTGAGATATAGAAATACACACATACATATATAAACCTGCAAGACATTGTAAAATATTGTCACATGACATCTTAAGTAGAAATGAGGAGTAGGGACTTTTATTCCATCTTTTTTTTCATGTTTACATTTTAATTATTAAAGTTTGCTTTCCTTCTTCCCACCTGAACTGTTTTATGTTGCATATATCACTGCTTTATAAGTTATTTTTTAAGGTGAACTCAAATGATAAATTCTTCTGATTTTGTAAATGTCTGCCATTATTGATAGGAATAAAATTGCTTATAAGAGCTCTCATTAATTTGTGTTTGATACCAGTTACCCTGTGAATCACAAACTGTATTGTCTCAAGAAATAGAAGAAAGCATAATTTCTGGAGAAATTTAATAATTTTCACCTAGTTTGGTGATTTTTTTTTTTATACTTTGCCTTTAAAAAAAGAAGCACTGAAGGTTATTTTTCTTCTTTAATTGAAGCCTAATATCTGCAATATCTATTTTAAATGGAAGCCTGAATTTGATACAAGCTTCTCAGTTTATATAGAGTACTATAAGTTTATTGTAAGTGAGCTCCAATTGTTATAGAATCTAGCAATTAAGTATCAGGGCTTCTGCCCTTGGAAATGAGTTTTCTATTTAGCATGATCTTCCATAGGGTTGGTAGTGGAAATACAGTTGAGTCCTTATTACTTAAATATTTTCTAACAATCTACCATTATGTTTCCCCTTTTCAATGATTCTCAACTGAATCATAACAATCCATAAGCCTGATTATAAACAGCATCTCCAAAGCCCATTCAGAAAATAAGATCACCCTGGTACTTCAATATGTATTTTTTACTAGGTTTATCAGGCTGAACACCCCATCCCCACAACTTTCCAGTAAGCAGTCATTATTGTGAACCAAAATGATCAGGTGAACTTTTTATGACTATTAGCCTTGTGAGGGTCCTATCTTTTGCTATAAACATAAGAGGAACAAAGGTCTGAGCCATTTCATAAAGAGGTTGGCGTATTGAACATGAAAGCTTGGGATAGAATGGAGAAAAGGTATATGGCCTTAAAGGAAAAGCTTCTAGAAGCGGTCCCCTGTCTTCTCAAGCAAAGTTCTAAAACCAAGATTATAGTAAATTTAGTTCCTAAAGACTTCCAGCTCCCCCAAGAAAATGAAAGCTCGCAATTGTGTAGTGGTCAAAAGGTTGATGGTCACAAATGCAGACACAAAGTGGCTGAACTAAAATTCATGCCACAGACAAAGAGCAAAGATCTTACCTTGGATTTTGCATACAGAGAGCCAGTTACATAGGGGAAACAGTTCTGAAATATGATATGTCTATGCAGTCTTGTAAGGAGATTTTTTTTCATGAAATTGTGATGAAGAGGAGTATGTAATGGGCTCATTGTGAAGGTAGATGCACATAACTGTATGTGTAAGGTAAACTACAATCTCCTAATTTTTATTTTTACATATAATATATATAAGGAAATAAAAAGATGTAATACTTTTTACTTTCATTAAGACGATTCAAAGATGAAACTCTTGGAGACAGGATATTAGTTAAAATTATGTTAAAATGTCAAAGATTTTGGTGGCATTACTTTTTTGTTAATAATAACTGCTTTGATCAGTTGTAATCATAAACTAGATAGTCATTATATGGTTTTGTTGACTGTATTCCCAGTGATTATGAAGGTTGAATTCATTTGTTTGTCTTTGGAAAACAGTTTGTTGCTGTCTCAAAAGATGCCAGAAGCCCCTACTATTCATTTGATTTATAAAAAGATAAAATGAGATTTCAGTACCTGAGATCCTGGACTTGACTGTTGTCACTAATACCACTGGTTTCAGTGGCTTACGTCTCATGTGCACCCCAGCTTCTACCATAAGTAGTGCAAAGTTCAGGCGTGCTTGCAGCCTATATTTGGCATCTATATTATCCTTGTTGGTAGCCTTCTAAGAATCATAGAATCATA
>VZTQ01004988.1:0-20015 GCA_013400755.1 Pelecanoides urinatrix | reverse complement strand
TTCATAGAATCATAAAATTATAGAATATCTCGAGTTGGAAGGGACCCATCAGGATCATCGAGTCCAACTCCTTGCTCCTCGCAGGACTACCTAAAACTAGCCCCCCCCCCGTCTCCGGGGGGAGTTTTCTGGAGAAAGGCTGAAACACCAGGTAAAGCGCCTCCCTGGCAGGGCCCTTTCTTCTCCTGGGGGTCCGGGGAGGGAAAAGCTGCTCTCAGTTACCGGAGGTGTGGAAAGAGGTGCTTTCCCATGCGCGGGCACTGGCAGGGCTCTGCCTGCCTTGTCCCTCCTTGCCCCAGGACACCATCTCAATCACGACTTCTCTGTCTTCTGCCAGCCCCTGCGGGTGCCCAGACCCGGGCTGTGCCTGCTGCCACCCTCACAAACTGGCCATGTCACTCCCTCCAGCTGTGTCACCCCCCCGGGTCCCCTCCAAGCTCTGACTGCGGGCTGGCTAAGGGTGTCAAAGGGGGGCTGCGGGGCTGAGCTTGGCTCGGATATCGCTGTCAGCAAACCCAGACCCCACTGTGATGAGGCCTGGGGGTGCCTTGGGAATCTCATTTTCACTGTGCCTGGTCTCCATGGGGAGAAACCCGGAGCTGCAGCAACTCACAGACATGTTGCTGTGCCCGAACCGGTGTTGGACCAACCAGCATTGGTGGCATAGCTGGTGCCAAGCTGCCCGGGGCTGGTCAAGCACCTTGGGTGCTATAGGAGGTGCCCGTTCCTTGCAGGCTGCAGCCATGTCTGGCCACCGTGTTTGCAGGGAGGTGGGGTGTTTGCACTCTGCCTCTGTTTATACGAGGGCAGGCTGTGGCGTGGTTATGCATGGGGCTGCACGGAGCCCACAGCATCTCAGCCTGGTGCGGGGCAGAGGAGCCTCCTGTGGAGCTGTGAGCTGGTGGAGGTCCCTCCTGGGGCAGGGACGGGGATGGGATATGGCCACAATGACCCCCCAGCACCCACGCACCCTCTGCTCCACTGACCTGGCCCTGTTTTGAGGAGTGAAAGGGGCCACGTCTCCTCTCTGGAGAGCTGTGAACCGACCTCGGCAGACAAAGTGGGACAAGAGCCAGGGGACAGGGACTGAGCGGTGACGGCGGGGTTGTGCGCAGGGCTGCATGTCGCGGTGGTGGGTGGATGGGGGGGTGTGGGGTGCGGCAGAGTGGTGGGGACTCCCTGGGGAGTGCTGCTGAAGGCAGAGGCTGCCTGCAGAAAGCTGGGAGAAGAGTGGCTCCGGTTTTGCCCTGCCTCCTGCTCCATGAATTTCAGTCTTTTGGGAACCTCACGGGGAGGGGAAAACTTGATTATATCTGATAAGCCACTTTTTCCCCATCCCAGAGAGCTGTCACGGCAGCGGGGGGAGGAGGATGCTTGGCCGGGTGTGGGCCCTGTTTGTGAAGGATGAATGAATGACTCACAGTGTGGCGAGTCTCCCTGTCATCTTCATCGTGGCAACAGCGGTGGTTCCCTTTTGCAACTGCCAGGTTTATCAGAAGCCGCCATGCCGGGTGGGCACCCAGGCAGCCCACACCTGCATCCCCTGGCCTGCAGGTACCCAAACACAACCCAGACCTTCTTCCTCTGCCCCTCTCCCCCGGCTCACCTGGACCATCCTGAGCAGGGGAAACCGTCACGGATGGGGACGGTGCACAGCACCCTCACCTGCCATGAACTAGCTGAGCACTTGGTTCAAATGCTCCCTTTCCGCTCCAGTCTTGTTCAAAGGCGACTCTGGACTCTTCCTGTTCACGCAGGGCTCAACCTCCCTCCGGTTTCCTGCCGAATGCGTTCCTGGAGAGCTTATTCCCCTGTGGGTTTGTGCCAACATTGTGCTTTTAGTTCAAGACCTCTTCTCCCTCTCCGGTGTTTACCCTGCTGTATTATAGCTTCCTCATTATGTTAAACAAGCCGAGGGATTCTTGCCTCCTCTTCTTCTGCAGGCTTGGCTCTGGAGGAAAACCCCTCGCGAGATGCTTCCCACAGGAGGGGGCAGGTGCCAGCTTGCAGCTCCGCTTTCCTCCCTTCAGAAAATTTGGGCACCTCTCCCAGCTTGTTTCCCCTCTTCTTGTTCAGGCGTGGGAGAGGGTGGCTCTGCCCCTGCCGAAGATGTAGCTAAGGATGGAGCTTGGATGGGATGGGAGCTCTTCCCTATGGGCAATGTGCCGGGGCCTCACCGGCATTTGGAATGCTGATGCAAAGCCAGCATCAGGAATTAGCCCTGGGATGTCTGGGGTGACTCACTGGGATGTTTAGAGAGCTTTTGTTTTTTCTGTGTTCCTGTGGTTACGATAGCATCGCATGTATGAAAATCACCAAATCTCTCCAGCCGGGGATGTAGTGACCTTGCGACCCGAGTTCCTACTGGGAAATCTCTCCACACCTCCTGGTGATGGTTTTCTCCTCCTGTCCAGGCTGTGAAGGTGGGAAAGGGTGCAGATGCCTTGCAGTTGTGGTTGGGTTGTCTTCTCCAACAGCCAGATTCCCATGGACCATTTCCATGGAAAAAGAAAAATTCCTCTGGAAATGAGAAGCAGGTTTGCGGTGTCGGGGATCAGTGTGTTAATAGCAATTATCTCTTGAGTCTGACTGCTTCCCAGGCCTCTTGAGTCACCCTGGCACAGGGGTGGGATGGGGTGAGCTTCAGGCTCCTTTGGATGGTCACAGCACCCATAGTCCCTGGAGCATGCACCGGGCTCTTCGGTACAGGCGGAGGGAGGGTGGACGAGCGGGCTGGGCTGAAAGGTGCAACTCTGCCTTCTATCCAGTGGCATGAGTCTGGAATGTGGGGAAAAAAAGCAAACTGGCAAACATCTCCTCTGGTGTTTGGGGTGGGGAAGGTTCGGGAGAAGAGGGACAAGAAGTCCAACTGATTGTCAAGACCTGACTCACCTCCGTCCTAGCGGAACCGTGTGCTGTGGTCACATCTGACCAGCGGAGCCTGGGCTTGCTCCAGCAGGGATCAGTCCTTGCTGAAAAAGCTTACAAGGGATTTTGGAAGGGTTTTCCAGGAGGGTCTGGCCAAGGGAAGGTAACATCGGCCAGTGCCCTGCTCGTACACGTTTCCCGAAGATGCTTTTGGAGAGGACAAATGGTCTGGAGGAACCTCGGGTGAGGGCTGGTGTGGTCAGACATGAGGCTGACCTGTGCAGGTGGTGATGGCCAGGGGGACCACAGGTAAGACTGAGCATCGACCAGCGCAAGAAAGCACCTGCTGGCAGGAGGGATTAGGAAGATGGTGCAGGTCGTGGGGTTTTCAGCTGACTGTAGCCACCCAGGTCCTCACTGCTGACGGCTCGGTGCAAACGCGTGCGGTGGTGGGCAAGAAGCAAACAGGGCATTGGGCCATGGGGAGAGGGGAGGATGCTGAAAGCGTTTTGGAAATCAACCCGGGGCTCTCTGGAGGCTGCTTGGCTTTGGTCCCCTCCTCTCAATACACAGATGGCTGAAATAGAAACAGCCTAATAAAAACAGTTATGGACCCACAGAGATTGCCTTATAGGGAGAGGTGGAAAATTTAGGGCTCCTTCATCTAATGAAATCCTGATGGTGGAAAGAAGGTCATTTGGGCATCTTCTGCTTTACCCCACCTCCTAAAGTGAAAAGGGATGCCAAGCCTTGTTGAAAAGCTGACACTGGAGATGCACCAAGGGGAAAAGGGGAAGGGAGAAGCCGCCAGCTTCATGGGAGCATTGTCTCTGTGGCAACTTGGGGGGGTGTCTTCAGACTTTGGCAGAAAGGGACTGCCTCCGAGTCCCATCCCACTTTTGGGGAGCCCTGAACAGGGCTTGGGGCTGCTGCCTACCATCCTGCTGGCAGCCCTAAGGGGTTTGGATGTCCCCGCAGAAGAGCATGTGGGAGGCAGTGGGTTGGCACGGCGCCCCTGGAGCACATCCCCGTGGGCTGGCGTGGCGATGCCTGTCCAGCCATTTCCTTTGCCTTCCTGTGCTTTCACCGGCCCCTTCCTTTGGGACCAAAACCCCTGTGTGCTTTGTCCTGGCCAGACCGATAGCCGCAGCTAGAGCCGGGAACCTCGCCAGCCCCTCTTTGATGAAGGTTGGTGTGGGCATCAGTGCTTGAATTCAATAACACTGTGAAAGGCGTGATTCAGCCCTCATCTTCCTGCAAAAGTAGCTAGGAAAAACCCAAAAGTGCCGTCATGTGGGGTCTCTGTTGAGGGCCGGCCCAGAGCCGTGCCAGTGTTGCAACAGAGCTCCTGACAGCTGTGCTGCAACAGCCCTGCAAAGGTCCTCCGGGGCTGGCTCGGCCATGGTGGCCCGGCTTGGCTTTGCGAAAGCTGCTGTCACGCAGGGTGCCCGGACCAGCTGGCATCTTCCCAGACTTTCTTGCAGAGCCAGGGCCAGCCCTGAGCCCCTGGGGAGGTCTGCAGGAGCCTTTCCTTTGCTTTCCATGAGTTTCGCCCGAGGCCTCAAGGCTTAGGAGGAGCTGATGGACCCGACCAGCTATTGCTCCATCCTTGTCTTGCAAGGGCCAACACGCAACCCCGGGGGGTTCCTCGGTGCTTTGGCTGCTTTTGATTTTTGTTTTAGCTCCTGCCAGGCTCCTGGGGGGCTGTTTCATAGCTCCCCCAAGGCTGCTCCGCCCTGTCCCAGCTTTGAGTTTTGCAGCTTTATGGCTGGAGTGTGGCTGCACCTGGGGAAGCATCCCTTTTCCCTCCACGTCCCCAATCCTGTGCCCGGCTCTGTTTCCCCTCTCCATCCGGTGCCATACCTGGGGTCATTGCACCCCCAGCACCCAAAAAACAACTTAGTGCCTCGGGCTCCATGGCTGCCACGTTCCTACTCCCCGCAGTGATGGGGGCAGGTGGTGCATGCAGCGAGCAGGATGCACCCTCCCCCCCGTTGCCCACGACTGTGCGGGGAGCAGCTGGCATGAACTCCGGAGGGGCTGGTCTCTGGGAGCATCCTGTTGACACAGCTCTTGGTCTGCTGCACATCCCCATCCCTCCTTCCCAACCAGAGGCTGCAGCTGGGCTCTCTGGCAGCTCCAACAGCCGGGCGGTTTGCCCCGGAGGTGCCTCGGAGGGCTCCGCTCGGCTGGCGAGGTGCTGAGGTTCAGACTCAGAGCTATCCGGGAGGAGGATGCTGAGATGCCTGGGCTTGGATGGATCCACAGCGGTGCTTGCGCTGTGCCTGGGATGGGTGAAGGATGTAAGCAAGGCAAGGTCTGTGGGGAAGATCATCTCAGTTTTCACCCCTGGGGTGCAGCTGGAAGAGCAAGACAGGTGCTGGGACAGCATGTCCTGCTGTGTCCCCAACCAATGTCCCTGTGAGACATGTCCCCAGCCAGGTGGTTAATAGTGAGCAAGTCTGGCCATGCACAGAGGATTTGTTTCCTCCAGTGCCTGGAAAGGTTCCTGAGGGCTTTTTTTCACTTATTTTCCCCATCTATCAAGGGCGGAGGGACCCTGCAGCAGTGTTTAACCCTCCTGGGGCGCCCTACAGGGGACCTCAGCAGTGCTGTTGGTGGTGTGGCTGCTGAGTCTCCGGCGGCAGCAGCGTTTCAGGGATGCAACAAACGCCTCTCCATCCTCCCTCGCAGCAACCAGAGGAGGGTGGAGCGGAGCCAGAGGCAGCTTTTGCGGCCAGCTCTATGAATTTCCAATTACCCTCTTGCCTTGCCACTGCATGAGAGGTTCCCACACCTAATTTTTGGTGAAATGATCCATTTTTCTCAGTAATTTAATAGCGTGGGCAGGCTGCTTGCTGATGGAGAGCCATCAGCCAGCACTGAGGAGCCTGTGTGCTGGGCTGCCAGCTGTAACCACCTTCCCCGGGCGACGCAGGAATGCTGACCTAATAGAAAAGACATTTAAAGAGAAGTTTTGGAGAGCTGCTCAGATTCGGCTCGAGTGCACACAGCTGCTGGCTGCAGCGGGGTCTCTCTGTGCCCCAGCAGGTCCTGGGGACTGGCACAGGCAGAGGGGGCATCTCCGATGGCAGCCGGGCACCGGGGCACAAGCTCTCCCAGAGGCCCACCAACACATTCCAGGGGGGGTTGTATCATGCAGATGCTTTATTTGCTGGAAAAAAAGGCTGTTTCGAAGAGGCCAGTGCACGTTGTGAGCTGAGGCTGGGTTCAGCGCCAGGCTGCAGCTCTCCCAGGGCTGGAAAAGCCATGGCATTTCACTCTGAAATTTTCCAAATGAGATGTTTTGATTTTATTTTATTTTTTTTAATTTTATTTTATTCTCTACCCCAAGGTAATGTTTGGAAGCCAAAATTAGCTCAGTTTAACTTGAACCATTTTAAAAAAGTAAAACCACTGAAAACTAAACAAGGCCTATCATTTAGAACAAAATGTTTTGGTTTTCATTTTCGTTTTGGCAGAAAAAAACCAAACTTTTTTTTCCTCTTGACCCACAAACAATATTTTTTTTTCCCCTCCTGGTTGTTTCCCAAGACCAACATTGTGCGCTGTGGCTGGGGGACAGGCGAGCCCTGGTGCCGTCCCCGGTGGGACGGGGGTCCCAGGGTGGGTGCTTCCCCGTGGAGCCTGGAGGGGTTTTGCAAAGGCGAGCAGGAGCTGCTCTCCCTGCTGCCAGCACTGACTCAGTTGGGAGCTCCTTGTGGAAAGGGGAGGCCCCTGGGCGTGAGATTTGGGATTTGGGTCTGTCCCGGCTCTCTTGGGGTGGTCTGAGCCCCAGGGCTGAGCCCCACTGGTACCCAGGCTGGGCATGGCCATGCCGCAGGTGCTGTGCCCTGCTGCTAGGCATCCTCACTGGGAAGGGTGAGCTCTGGCATTGCCTTCTCCCCTTCTTTATTCAGGTTTCAAATTAATCTGAACTTCCCCTGCTCAGGCTTGTGCAAACACGGCACGTGGACCTGAGCAAGGAGCTCCTGCTGGCCCAAGGGGAGCCCTGTCCGCCCCCAACTTGTGCCATCGCTCTCCCCTCTGGGTGAGGTCTCCTGCTGGGACCGGGGTGCCAGGGGGTGCTGGGCGATGCTGGAGCACCCATTCTCGCTGTTGGTGCGCCAGCCCCTGGCAAAGGCACCTCCAGCTGTAGATCAGGGCATGGTTAATCCTCTGGTACAAGCTGCCAGGAGGCTGGGTGCCTGGATCTGGCATCTCCGGGCTGGGCGAGGGGTGGCTACAATGCCTCCGTCCAGAGCAGGAGCCTGTGTGCTGGAGCTGGCGATCATCCCCCCAGCCTTGACCCTCCTCTATCACCTGCCATCCCAGCCCTACATTCTCCATCCTTTGCCAAATCTCAGCTCTCTGCTCTGCCCCAGCCTTGCTGAGATGTCCCCAGGCTGTCAGCCAGGAAGGGAGCGGGGAAGGGATGATGGGGGGCAGCGCTGGGGCCAGCCCTGGCCCAGAAGCGAGTGCCTGATTCATCCACCAGCTGATTTTATTTTATTCCCCTCTCTCAGTTCCTTGCTCCATACCGCAGCCATGCTTTTTATAGCCCCCAGCTGCAGCCTTGGCATGTTCCCGGCCAGCTCCTGGCCGTGGCCCTGCTTGTTTGGTGCCAGCTGCGCTGTCCCTGGGGTCCCCACGGCAGTTCAGCAAGAGGAGAGCGCGGGCTGTGGAGGAAGGCAGATAATTAAACCCTAACCCGGAGCCACACTCCTGTGCCAGCAGAGGTGTTTAAAGAGCTGCATTAGTCACCCCCGCCGCAACTGGTGCGTGCCATGTGCCAGGTCAGAGGCAAGCGGTGGTGGCCCGTCCCTCACCATCCCCTCTGGTGCTGCCCAGGGGTGTTTCCAGCCTGTGAGAGCCACCGGCTTCTTCCATGAAAACACAGCCAGTTTGCTCTGCCGTGGGGGGTGTCAGTGGTCCCCCCACCACCCCCAATTCCCTCCCCCCCCAGGCCCTGGCAGGGTTGCACTGCTATGGGAGAGGTTAGAGGGAGGTTAGAGGTTCCTGCCCGCTCCCCAGGAGCACTTTTATGAGCACCTGGGGCTTGCTGCCACATTTCTGCATACCGCAGCCGTTCCCATGGCTGGGATGCTGCTACAGGGTCTGGAGCGAGGAGGAGGAGGAGATGGGATGTGTGGCTCTTTTGCAGGTTGCGTGCCCAGAGCATCCCTCTGTTGGGATGCGGGATTTGAAGAGCAGGGTCTGCCAGCCAGTGGGCAGGGAACGAGCATCCTTGCTGGGAAGTGGCAGGGGACGGACCTGGCAGCTCCCCCCCATGCTTTCTCCAGCTGTGATTTCACCGCCGCGGGAAGGGAGTGTGGCCAAGGGACGGGTCCTGCTCACCCCAGCGGCACCCAGCTCGCTTGCTGGGGTGTTAGTCATTTGGGCCGCAGCTGGGGATAGGGTGTGCCCGGGGTCCCCGCGAGCTGTGGGGACAGGGAGCTCTGTGAGCCTGCACTTTTGGGATGCTGCCAGGGAAAAGGCAGAGGGATGGAGGGAGGGGCTTCTGGGCTCACAGCCCACCATCCCCCTCCTCACTGCTGCCTGGAGAGGGGACAGAGGGCAGTGGCAAAGCCAGATGTGTGCCGGGCATCTCCAGCTGAGCAGGTGGGGCCGGGACAGGGCCACCTTTGCCGGGCTGATGCCTGCAGCTGCTCCCTGACCTCCTGGCTGCGGCTTTTTGGGGCTAGGCACGGCAGCACGGAGGCAGAGGAGATGCTGTGGGGAGGCAGCATCCAGTTTCAGGGATGGATTTGGGGAGACGTCCCAAGGAGAGGGCTTCTGTGGAGGTTTGCGGGTCCCTGGGGATGGGGGGAGACCCCAGGGTGCCGAGGAGCCACCGGAGTGGGGACCCTGCCAATGGCCCCTTGCTCTGCGTGGGCGCCGGGGGTGTCAGGTGCCCAGGGCTAATTTTAAACCCCGGCTGAAACACTGGCTGGCTTGTTCTGCCTCCCGTGGGGAGGCAGGGAGAGGCCAGGCGGTGAAATACCAGTGGTGCTGCCATGTGGCTGCCACCAAGCAGCTGGGGCCTGGCAGCCTTGCCTGCACGCAGGCAGGGCAGTGGGTAGGGGAAGGCAGGGAGCTCCAGGGGCATGGAGGAAGGGATGTGCAGGGGTGGGTTTTCCAGAAGCACCAGCTGAAATTTTTACCCCGGTGCAGGTAGCTGCAGGGGGTGGGCTTCCAAATCTGCTCCCACCCGAAGGCGCTGGGCTTCACCCTGTGAGGGTTGGGGTCTCGCTGGCAGCACCCCAGTCCTTGGGTGTGCTGGGGGGGGCTGCGGGAAGGGGGAGCCGCTCGCACTGCTGGCCAGGTGCCGAGCATGCCGGGAGAGGGGAAAGCCTGGGAGACTCGTTCCGAAACAAGGCTGCCCTTTCATTCTCCTTTATGACTGCATTTTAATATCCACAAACACCCCTCCCTCCCTGGGCCACTGCCAGCGGAGCCTGTATCACCTGCACTTGGCCTGCTGAGAAACCCTGGCCAAACCCTGGGCCCCAGCACGGGGGAGAGGATTATATTTCCCCCCCCTTGTTTTTTTTAATATATGTTTTTTACAGCTCTAATTAGACATGCTTGAGCCCTGGCCAAGGCAAACACACCTGGGGGAGCCTCACCCTACAGACCCCATCTGCCGTGCTGGGGGCTCTGCTCCCCGCACAGCTGCTGCCTGGCCCCTTTATACAGGAGGGGGTTACTCAGGATGGAGGGGTAGGACCGCTCCCACACCAAGCCTTCGAGCAGCCTCTGAGCAGGAGGAGAGCCTGGCGAGGCGGCATGGGGAGATGGTGCAGAGGTGGTGGGGCAGCAGGTGGCTGCAGGGGTGCCCGGCAGAGCCTCATCCCGTGGCAAGACCCCCGTCCGGCATGGAGCTGAGGTGTCCCCCCAACTGGTGCTGCTGCAGTGGCACAGGACTCTGCGCCTGTTGGGGCAGGATGCTGGGGGGGGGGGGGGGGGGGGGNGGGGGGGGGGGGAGGGTGCAGTGGGTACCAGAGAGGTTTTGCCCTCCCAGAGTGACCACATGGGTGCATCGAGGGGTCACAGCCCCCAAAATCCCTGCGTGCCCGGGAAGGGAGGACACGGAGGCTCCCCAGCGTGTCCGAGTGTGTGTCAGGCTGCAGGACCACCTACCCAGTGACACCCATCCAGGGACCGTTTGGGAAAATGAGCAGGGGACATCAACGTGCCAGGCCACCACAATGGCTTACATTGACAGCCAAATCCACACTGGGCTGAGCTTCTGGTGCTTGTTCCCATGACTGCTGGCTTTCTTGTGGGGCTTTTCGGCTGGGCTTTTCTCCCTGCGGTTGTTTCAGGGGCCACCCCATTGCTGGTGGGCTGAGCAGTGCCAGCACCCCCACGCTGGGGTCCGGTGGGTCCCACACCACGTCTGCCTAGCCGGAGCCGAAGGAGCTCTTGGGGGTCTCTGCTTGCCCACATTGGAGTCCCACCTCTTCTTCTTGGGTTTAAAGCCCAATGCTGAACAGGGACTGGGGTGCACACTCTGACCATGCAATGTGGGTCAGGGAGGGACAGCACCCTTGGGTGGCACCCAGCGCCACAGCTCATCCTGGAGGACATTTCCTCCTCCCCTCCATGTGCCATCTGCCAGGGACATGCAGGGGACAGCGCTGTGCCCCCCCTCCATCCCCAGGGATGGCTGCAGCACGGCATCCCCTCCTGCTCTGTCTGCCCAAGTGGTGAGCAGGCAGGCACCAAGCAAGCATCACTGCTGCAAACTGCCCTCCCGGTGCCCGGGGTGCTGTCAGCCACTCCTCCAAGGAGCTCTGGCAGATGCTTCGCCCTCCATCCCCCCGGCTGGCAGAGTGGAGAGGCCTACAAAGGGGATGCTGCTGTGCGTGAGCTTGCCCTGCTGCCCCCCGGTGCACCCAAGCCCTTTGCACCAGCATCGCTGTCTTGGGGCAATAGTAACTATAGCAGCAGTTTAAAATATAAAAAGCAGGATCTGGCCTCACCAGGACCTGCTGGCTCCCTTCAGGTGATGGACTGGGGGGGGTTGTACAGGCTGGGACATGCCTCCATCCTCCTCTGGCAAGTGTGCCAGGCTGGAGGGTTTCCCCGTGCATGGGGGGGGTTTGGATGCAGCGGCTGGTCCTGGCGAAGGGACCTGGGTGCCTCTGGCTGGAGCTGGGGATGTGCAGAGGGCAGCTCTAGTGTTTTGTGAAGGATTTCAGAGCTGCCTTGGCCTCCAGTCATAGCAGGCTGCAATGGGAACATTTTGAAATTCTTTTGGACAAGGAAAATTCCATGGGCAGCCCCTCTCCAGAGAAAGTTTGGGATGGCTGAAATGTTTGGAGTGAGAGGCTTTTGTTTACTTTGAACTATAACATTGGAGGGGGGGGAACCCCAAAAGGAAAAAAAAAGACAATAGGAGCCTGTAAACAGAGCTGGCCCCGAGCGAGGCCGGGGCGTCTCTCCAGCATCGTGGAAGGAGATGTGTCAGCACGCTCACCATGTTGGAGCGAGGCCGGGGCGTCTCTCCAGCATCGTGGAAGGAGATGTGTCAGCACGCTCACCATGTTGCCCTGCTTTCCCCCCCCTCGGATATGTTTGTACTTAATCTTTCATGAGAACTTGGTTGGTTTTTTATTTTCCCCCAGCAAAAAACAAGCCAGATGGTGTTTTTCCAACCTTCTCAACTCAGGCAGGGCACAGCCCCCATCCCCTGGCCCTGGACAGGGTGATGCTGGCTGATATGTGCAGGACGATGCAGGCTGGAATGGATGCCTTAGAGCAATGCTGGCTGGGATGGACAGGGCGATGCTGGCTGGCACAGACAGGGAGATGCTGGCTGGCACAAATGGCGATTCTGGCTGTGCTGTGGTAGAGAGGTCCAGGTCTGTGGCTGGGGTTGACCCATGGAGAGCTGGGTGCACATCCTGCCTCAGCATCCCCCTCACTGGTGGTCTCTGAGTGGGAGGAAGGGATTTCAGGGCCGTTCTCCCTGGGCCCAGAGACCCCAAACAGCCCAGAAGGGCACAGACCTGCACAGACCAGCCCTGCAACAGGTGCAGGGATGTGCAGTGATGCGGGACCTCCAGCCAGCCCCGCTCTTGGTGCGGTCTGAGCTCTCACAGACCTGCTCTCCCTGGCTGCGTGAGCTTGTTCAGATCTAATCAATGTCTCCTGCCACATAAAAACAGGCCAGAATTTCTCCTCAGTCCCTTCCCACTCCAGCTGCATCAGCGCAGGTCTCTGGATCACCCCAGTTTTCTCACAGGGCTGGGAGCCAGCCAGGGCTCCTGGCACAGGACTGCAATGGCAAAGAGCCCTTAATCCCACCAGCCCACGCAGCCCCGAGCTCCTGGTCAGTTTGCCCTTCGCGTCCCCCCTCCAGGCACGGGGACTCCTCAGCAGCCAGGGACTGACTGTGACATTGGCACAGACCCTGCCAGCCCTCCCAGCTGGGGTCCCGGCGGCACGGTCACCATGCTGTCCCCAGCAGGATGGGATGAGACGAGGGGGAGATGTGGGGTGTGTGGTCCTGCAGGGGTGCTCTGGTTTGTGGTCCCCGCTGGCCACCCCGTTGCAGGGGATAATGCCCTCTCCTTCCCTGCTCTGCCTCCTCCAGATGCGCAGTCCCATCCCAGGCCTGGGCAGGGTGATGGTGTTCCTTGCAGCAGCCCTGGCATCAGCCTCCCTCGCCATCCCCGAGGGCTGGGGAGAGGAAGGTGAGCCCCCCCGTGTAGCCCCCCACGTCCCAGCAAGGCATGACCCTCCCGGTGTGGGGACCCTGGGGGCACCCCATTCCCCCCAAGCAGTCACAGACCTACCAGAGTAAGGGTGTACCCGAAACACAGCCCCACAGCGATGTGTGTCCTCTGACCAGTCCCCCCCCTGCAGCTGCCCATTGCCCAGCCCCAACTGGGACCAGTCTTTCCCAGTCCCCCACGGTGGTACCTGTGTGAAGCAAGACCCCGCAGCCAGCACCCAGCTCTCCAGAGGCGTATAGCCCCAAGCTGCTCACCTTGACACCCAGCCCTGGCACGGGGTGGCACGAGGTGCTAACACCTGTCTGGGGGGGTGTGTGTCCCTCCAGGTGTGCAGTACGGCCAGGTGGGGACGGATGTGACCTTGTTGTGCACCGGTGCCCGTGCCGGGTAGGTATTTTCCATGCACACCAAGGGATTTATCCAATGGGATGGTTTACAGGCTGAGCTCCAAAAAAGTGGGACAGGAGCAAACTTGCTGTCCCTGTCCCCAGCTGAGCCTTCTCTCGGCGTCAGCGCACTGCCCTGTCCCCTCTCCCCCGGCTTGCATGGCCCTGCGTGTGGCTGGGGTGGCCCTGCCGTCTCTGTCCTCTAATGCTGCCTGCCCGGTTTCTCCTCCCCAGCTTGCCAGTGCAATGGAGACGGGCGGGTGCCACGGTGCTGCCAGAGGGTTCGGCCATTCAGCAGGGAGGGCTGGTGCTGCCATGTACCGGCTTGGCCGCTGCAGGGACCTACAGTTGCCACAGCGAGGATGGTGGCCTCCTGCACGCCGTGTCCCTGCAGCTGGGGCGTGAGTAGTGTGTCCACGGGCTGGGGTGCAGGGGGCATGTGGCCCCAGTGGGACAGGCCAGCGATGGCAGCTGGGGGGGGTTTGGCACTGCCCGTACCCCTGGCAGGGGCTTGCCAAGAGGGGACTTTGCAGTGACACATGGATCCCTGTGTGCTGGCTGGGCTGCAGGACGGGGGACCCTTTGCTGACAGTTGCCTGTCCCGGACCCCAGACCTGCCGGGGGTCCCCTTTGTGTCCTGCAGAGCATCCAACTACGAGAACTTCTCCTGCTCCTGGACCTCCAGCCTGGAGACCTTCCTCCCCACCAGATACATTACCACCTACAGGTGATGTATCCCTACAGGGAACGGGCTGGGGGGGTTATGGGGTGAGCCCTGGGTCCCGGCCAAGGATAGCCCCCAAATCCTGCTGGTCATCCAACCTCCTGCCCCAAGGACCATGCTGCGCCCTGGAGCAGGTTGCGTTTCGGGGCAAGCAGGGCACCGAGGATTTGCTTGCTCCAAGGGTGGCCCCCCAGCAGTGTTGGGGGGCTGGGACAGGCAGGCTCCCTCCCTGCCGACAGCTCTGCCAGCACCAGAGGGGCTATAAAAGAGAAGAAGGTCATCTGCAAGCTGCCAAGCACTTTGCATGCTTTGGGATGAAAGGAGCCCAGGAAGCATCACTGCTTCTAATTATCCCAGCAGGCCAAATTAGCGGGCTGCTCTGAAGTCAGCCGGAGCCTGTAAAGCACAGCCCTGCTGAAAGCCGCAGGAGCTGGGGGCTGGGGGCTCAGCAGGGAGATGGCGGTGGGAAGCAGGGATGTTTGGGGGCCATAGGATGAAGGCGAAGCCAGCTGCCGGGGAGCTGCTTTTATCAATGTCCCCATGCTTTTGCTGCTGCTGCACGATGAAGCTCCAGGCAGGTGAGGGATGTCCTCCGTGGAGGACCCTTCTGGGCACCCTGCCATCTCATTCCCCTGGGACCCCCAGCCCCTAGCTCCTGCTGCCAGGCTGCTCACTGGCGGAGCTGGGTACGGTTTTAGCTCCAGCCCCCGTGCCACATCGCCTGTGTGCATCAATGTGGGAGTGGGGTGCAGCAGAGCAGCCCCCCAGGACCTGGGTGGAGACTTCTGTCCCTCCTCTGGGTCATGGTGGAGTTGGCTTCATGCCATCCCCCATCCTCACTGTCTGCTTTTCCCTCTCTCTCTGTGGCAGGAAGAAATCTCTGACAGGCGAAGAGAAGCGGAGGTAGGACTGGCTCCCACTCCGGTCCTGTGCCCTGGGGACTGGCCCCCATCCCAAAGGCTCTGCCACTGTCCTCAGCGGGGTCCCTGAGGCGAGGGCTGGGTGTCCCCATGGGGGAACCAGCTCCCCAAGCCTGGGGCCTGGGAGAAGGGTTTGCCCCAGGGAGGTACCTTTGCAGCAGGGACTGTGGGGCTGGGATGGGATGGGGGTCCCTTCAGTCGTGCTTGGAGGGACATGCTGGGCTCTGGAGAGATGAGGGCAGCTGCCCGGACCCTGCCCGAGCTGTAACAGAGGCTGCCTCCTCCACCGGGCTCTTGGCACAGGGGGCTCCCTGCATGGCACTTCCTTGGCAGCACCAGGAAACTATGCATGGTGGGTGGGGGGGACATGTCACCACCCCGCCTCCCCATCTTCAGGAATAAGAATGGGCATGTGGGGCCATGCCTGCAGGATCCGGCCTGCCCCGGCACCTGCACCATCCATGGGTCAGAGTTCTGGAGCTCCTACCGCCTGAACATCACCGAGGTGAACCCGCTGGGCTCCAGCTTCCGCCTCCTCGACGTCACCATGCAGGCCATCAGTAAGTCCCCATCCATCCGTCCATCCATCCATCCATCCATCCATCCGTCCCCCTGTCCATTCATTCCCCGGGCATCCAGCCCCAGGTGGTGGCAGGGAGCCCAGCGCCCCTCTGCGCAGTGGTCTGGCGTGATAGGGGCTCCCTGTCCTCTCCCGCACAGTTAAGCCAGACCCTCCGGAGGGCTTGGTGATGGAGCCCATCCTCCTGGCCCCGCGACGGCTCCACGTGAGCTGGAAGTACCCCTCTTCCTGGCCCGAGGAACCCCACTTCCAGCTCAGGTTTCGGCTCCAGTACCGGCCCATCATCCACTGCTCCTGGTCCGTGGTAAGTGGTGGGCGAGGGCAGGCAAAGCTGGCATGGGAATGGGATGGGCACGGGGCCGGGGGAGGGCAGTAAGGTGTGCACCCTCCTGCCCCACGGCTCCCCTCTGCCCAGCACAGGTGGAGACAGTGAACCTGTCCGAGGTGATCACAGATGCCTTCGCTGGGCTGGAGCACGTGGTCCAAGTCAGCGCCAAGGATTTCCTGGATGCAGGGAACTGGAGCGAGTGGAGCACCGAGGCCCGGGCGACGCCAGTCAGAGGTGCCAGGAAGGGGGGCTCAGGCTGCAGCCCCCAGCAGCCCTACCAGGTTGCACCATCCCTCCCCAAAGCCCCTCCAGCACCCCAGGCTGCCTCTCTCCAGCCCCTTCCCCACGGCACCCACCCCCCCAAATATCACCCAGAGCAAGCCCCAGCTCCTGGGGTCCCTTAAAGTTGACCCAAAAAGCTGGTCCCATGCACCGTCCAAAAACTGGCCCCATGGTGGAAGGCAGAGCTGCAAGGGGGCAAAGTGGCTCCCATCCCCACGGCAGGCTTGCAGCCATGCTGCTACTATTTGGGGATGGCCCCCCACAGCCTTGGGGCAGAACAGGGCTCCCCAGAGCACCACTAGCACCCTGGGGGCACCCTTGGGCTTGCGGGACCCCTGGGGCACAGGGGCACCCTTCCTTGCTCCTCTCTGTGGGTCCCTGGGATGCAGACCATGTTTTTGAGTGAGTGATTCCCAACCTCTCTGTCCTTCCAGACCCAGCCACTGCGGCGAGTGAAGAAACCACTACAGATGCCAGCCTGGAGAGCCTGGCTGAGGAGCCCTCTCACGCTCCCAACCCTGAGCCCATCAGTGAGTAGAGCTGGGGGTGGTAGGCAGGAGGGGGGACTGCCCGCAGGCAGCTGCCTGCCTGGGCACGCATGTGGCTGAGAGTAACGGGAATGGTTTCTTGCCCCATGCCTGTGTGTGTCTGGGGTGCTGGGGTGTCCAGGAGCCTGCAATAGGGTCCTGAACCCCTCGGGGTCTGCAGGGGGTGTGGCCAGAGCCATCTCTGGGTGGAGCCAGCAAGTCCCTGCTTTTCCTCTCTCTGGGGCATCCAGGGCTACAGGGCACGATGGAGGTACTGGGATCCAGCAACTCTCCAGGGTGGGAGCAGGCCCCAAAGGAGGGCAGGGTCCACCCCTGTACTAGCCTGCCCTGGCTGCAGGGTCCCCACTGGGTGCCAGGGGCTGTGGCATCCCTTGACTGTGACAGTCTCTCTATCCCAGACCACAGCGACCCCCTGGAGAAGGTGGCCATCCTGGTGTCCCTCGGGATCTTCGCCTTCTTCGTCCTGGCTGCCGTTCTCATCATCACCATCCTCGTCTGGTAGGTTGGGTTTTGAGGGGGATCTGCGTGACTGCCTGTCCCCATCCCACTCTGGCCCCTGAGCCCCCAGCATGGGGTGCCCCATATCCCCCCAACCCTGCTCTGGGGTCCCTGCCCAAACACACTTGACGCCAGCCCCATAAGGTGGTTCGTGCTCCCCTTGCCCCCTTGGCATGGATGTTCCCCCCAACATCAACACCTCTTCCCAGCACACTCCACCAGCCACAGCACTGCCCAGCCTGCCTGGGGTCTTCCTGAGGAGCCCACATCCATGGGACTTTTCTCTGTATCCCTCAAAGACGCTGCTGCTACTAATGTCTCCCCAAAGCCTCCTGCCTTCCTGGGGATTCTCCTGCTCCAGGGTCAGTGCAGAGACCCCTCCATATGCCTTTGCCCCCTGGGAGTCCTGTTCCCGGGTCCCCTCTCATCCTGCCATTGCTGGGCTCTCCCTGCCATGCTGTGACTCTGCTGTCAGTCCCTGTCCCCATCCCAGCCCTGCCTGATCTCATGACTGGCTCCTGCTGTAGCCCTGGAGCTGACCCGCTGGAGCAGCTGGGCACAGCTGGATGGGGATGCAGAGCTGGATCGCCAGGGCCGCAGGCAGTCCCAGTGCCCAGGGGGGGCTGCTCAGGGTCCTCAGCCACCGCTGCTCTGTCCCCAGGTTCCGGGTGAGGAAACACGGCAAGGACAAGACAAAACCCCACAACTTCTTGGTTGCTGCCACACACTTGAAGGCGCTGCCAAGTGAGTCAGGGTGCAGGGGGGCGCGGGGCGGGGGGGGCTTCATCCACTGCTGGCCCGGGGAAGGGGGCAGGCAGGGCTGTGCCCCCTCTGACCCCCTGCCCTCTCTCTCTCCGCAGAGGCTCAGATCCTGTAGTGAGTCCTGGCTGAACCCCGCTCCCTGCACCCGCTCGCCCATGCATGGGACTTGATGCTACTGCTGGCCCCCCAGGGCCCACACCTCCCGGGTCGCCCCACGTCTGTAGACATTGCCAGAGCCCCCAGCACCCTGGGGGTGCAGGATGGACCCTAAGGAGAGAGGCTCTGCTCCCCGGAGCTTTGGGCTGCCCGTGCCTGCCAGGACCTGGCTGGAGGCACCTCGGACTCAGGGTGACAGACCAGTCCCCGCTGCCGGGTGCTGCTGAACACATGGGGATGGGGCACTGAGCCAGCCCCACCTCGCTGCCCAGTGTCGAGGGGGACCATGAGTGCAGGCTCCCAGGGGTGCTGGGCATCAGTGAGCATGGGGTGCTGAGCTCTGCCCATCACCCCCACACCAGCTGCCAGCAGGCAGAAAGGTTCCCCATCCCTCTGCCCCTCGCCCCCATGCTGTGGCCGGACAGAGCAGTGATGCCAATAAAAGGGGTAGCATTGGCATTGCCCAGGCAAGACCCCCCCTTGTACATGGTGCTGGGCCAGGGGAGAGGTGAGTGGAGCTGGGCAGGAGGAAAGATGCCAGCTTGGGGACAGTCCTTGCAGGAGGTGCATGCACAGCAGGGCTGGTCCCCAGGCAGGGCAAACCCCTCCCCAGGAGCCTGGTGGGGGCTGAGAGAGACCCTCACCCAGGCCAGCCCTTGCTGAGTGCCAGAAGAGGATGCAGGCAGCTGCCTGGGGCATCTCCCATGCCCTCCCCAGCCCTGCAGCAGGGACAGCCCCCCTCGCTCGGCATGTGGCCCCCTCCCCGCGCCTCGACCCGGCCCCTCTAGGTGCTCAGTGCCAGCAGCCCGATGAGATCCAGATGGGGCTGGGTGGAAAGTCAGGCAGCAGTGGCGCAGGGAGTGCGGGGAGCAGAGCCAGCGTGGGGTGGGTCCCTGTGCCTGCCCCGCCTGGGACATGTGTCACTCCTGGCTGGGCCCCGGGGCTGCCCTTGAACCCGGGGTGCAGAAGGAGCCTGGAGGGGGGGACCTCCTGCAAGGGTCCTTGTGGGGACTGGGTTGGAGAGGACAGGGGAAGGGCTGTGCCCTTTGCAACGGCTTGTGGCACTGCCAGGTGTATGCCCACAGCCCCCTGTGCGATAACCTGCCTGAGACTCTGCCCTTGCTGGGTGCCCCTGCACTCCCACCCCGGGTGCGGGTGCACGGGGGCTGCTCATGCTGGTGCTTAGTTTTGTGGGGTCCCAGCCTCTCGCTGCCCCTGGTGGGCGCATTCACTCTGGATGGGGGAGATGAGGCTCAGCCCTCCATCTCCAGTGTGCTACTGGGATGGCACCATCCTTGGACTGGAGCAGGGCTCTCCATGGACCAAGTAAGGCAGGTCACCAAGCTGGGGAGGTATAAGGGGCCAGATCCTGCCTGAGTTTCTGGGCCCAACAGCCACATCCCCTCTCCCAGGTGCATCCCAGACTTTGCCAGGTCCAGCTGTGTCACGCTGCCATCGCCTTCTGCTGGACTCTGGTCCCCAGCAACCCACCCAGTCAGCGTCCTTTCTGATGTGCCACGGTCACCCTTGTCTCCCCTTAGTCCCCAGCATGCCATGGGCAGCTTCCAAGCTTTCTGCTTTGGAAACCTGCTCTTATCACCACCAGATCCCACTTCCCTGCCACTGTGGAGGGGATCAGGGCTGTGGTTGTCCATAGGATGCTGTTGAACATAGGTGATGTCCATCCCATAGTCATGGCTCCAGCGTTTGCAAACTGAGCTCAGTGGTTTCCTGGCACCTGGTGCTGATTTAGAGGCTGATGCCTGCTCGAGACGCAGGAGCGCAACGGCCAGAAAATGGGAAAGCGTGTGAGCCAGTGGCTCTGGCCCCTGTATCCTACCTGCTTATAAACTCCAGAAAGTCCAGGAGTGCTCCAAATAGAAGGGGAGATTGCTGCTGGCTGGGGGGAGCAGAGACCACCGGAGCCTCACACATCCACGAGGCAATGTGTGTCTGCACCATGCAGGCAAGCTCAGGTGGGTAGATGAGAAAGGCCAGGCAGAGGGGACCCAGAGCTGTGCTATCCCCATGTGCCAAGCCCTCTGTCCCCATCCTTAGCCAGGGCTGGGCTGGCCAGGTGATTGGGACACCCAGTTCTGGTGACTGGGGTGTGATCAGGACAGCTTGTGGGCAGGAGTCACACATCTGGTCTTCATCACTGCATCCCACTGCCCTTGGCCCTGGAGGGTGGCCCCTTTCCTCTCTGATGGAAGCTTT
>VZTQ01004986.1:53722-94443 GCA_013400755.1 Pelecanoides urinatrix | reverse complement strand
ACAACAACATATGTCCTGGCATTTCTTTTATTTCCCTTTTCTGTCCCAATTTTACCGATGCTTGAGTTGACATTGCATTTTACCATCAAGAGCCCAGGCTGGCAGTGGAAATAAGTTTGTGCCTCTACCTTTTGTATATAAATCGGGGTCTAAACTTTTGGCTTAGGCTTTTCTGTAATTTATCCTCTACTTGGGCAAGCGAAGCTCTTCAATGCAGCAACACAGATATTTAGGAAAAAACAAGCTGTCACCCAGCACCAAGGAGACTTGGACACCTCTGATGTTTCTTGAGCAGGTCCCTATTTTGATAACGGCTCAGTCCATCAAAAGCCAAATCATTAGTGCATCCGAGCCCCCTTCAAGCTCCGGGGATGGCCGGACCCCCAGCACAGTAGCGAACGCCCCAGGCAGGATCAGACCCCAGCACTGTCTGGCAGTGAACGGCAGCAGCAGCAGGGTAAAAACCTGTTTATACAAGCAAGTACACGAGCATGGCCCGACACACAAATACACATACTATGGACTAACAGACAGTCTTGGGGAAGAAATGGCCAATATCCCTGGCTCCTCTTACTTTATGATTTCATCACTGTCATTAAGGATCCTCAGGCATTTTGTAGGATGGTCTGAGGGCAAATGACAGGATAGTCAGAGTAAAAACAGGTTCATTAATTAAACTATTATTTTCTTAAACTGTTCCTATGAAAAGAAATGTCTCTGTAAAACTTTAATAAGACAGCACTGTGGCCCTCATCTAAACCCATGGTCAGGGCACGGGAAAGACTGGGGTGGCCAGCTGCAGCCTGAGGCTCATTTAAATGCCAAAAATGGAGGAAAGTGCTGGGAATGAAGGGTTCATTAGTATTATCTCTCTCTTGCCATCCTGAAAGCAGGCAATGCTGGTGACCTGCGATCTTGTGACCAGAAAAGATTCCTAGAAAGCAAAAAATAAGCATAATTGGCAGGCGGAGGGTGATTTTGAGCAACGTCTCTTCTGCTGTAGTGCTGTGGGCACCACATTGTCCCCTCCCAAGCAGTGGGCTTGGACCAGTCCCCTCACTCCCAGGGCTCTGGATCCTACTGGAGGGATTAACAGGTACGCCTCCCTTTGCTCTTCAGAAAATGCAACATCTGAGGGACAACTGCCAGCAACCCGCAATATATTCCCAAGCTGGTTGATTGTAATTCCTTGAACTTGCAAAACATCTTTAATTGTAGCACTCATCAAAGCAGTTTTTAGACGTTAATTCTCACAAAGCCCTCAGAAGGCTGTTAAACCCAGAGAAAGTGAAGCAGGCAAAGGTTAACTGACTAGCACAGGGTATGTCAGGGCTTGGCAGAAGGTGCCCTGCCTTGCCCCAGATCAGCTGCATTGCTATTTTATAGGAAAAAAATGCAAAACCATGCCAGGCTAGGCCTGGAAGACTGCTCCGGCAAAGAGCTGAGCGCCGGGCTTTGCTGTGCCGTCGGCTCGTGGGTACCCAGCATCGCTGCCTGCAGCTGCCACCCATCGCCCTGCTTCACAGCGGGTCATGGCAAAAGGCAAAGGTGCAACGTAGGATGGGAAAACCCAGCTGGAAAGGTTTGGAGCTCGCTGTGCCTCTTTCCGAGGTGGTTTGTTCCTAACAACCAGCTCCTGGTTTGGTCCTAACAAGTAACAGTGACCCTTCGGGTGACCCTAAGGACCTGGGGGTCCCCCTGGGCACACGCTCCCCTCTTTATCATCACCAAGAACCCCCCTCTAAAACCAGATACCCCCAGATAAGCCCACCAGCTTCTCCACACAGAAAACATGGCATGACCAGCCATCCCAAATCTTTTCTCCCTTAGCCACCCCAAACCCAGAAGGGTAAGGGCTCCAGGGCACGTTCCCACTTCCACATGTCACTCAGCAGATGAAGTGCTGGTGTTTGAACCACGGAACTTTCACTGATGATTAATCCCTCCCCGCAGACTCGGATCATCCTTTAATGAGCTGCTGCGGATCAGCCCTTGTCTGGGGTCAGCGGGTGCTGGTTAAGCACGAGCTTGGCTTCATCCACCTCGATGGAGGACCTGCCCCAGCTTGCTTAGCTCAGCATATCCCTTATCAACAAGGACGCTCCTCACAGCGCTTTCTGTCCCTCTTGCCTGAACAAGAAACATTTCCATGTTTCCATCGCAAGCCAGGCGATGTGTCTGGGAGAGGCGATTCCAGCCCGGAGATAACACGGATAGAGCTGCCTCTGTTCCCTGGGAAATCTGCTCTCGGGAGAGAGGGTCTCGCTTGGGGGAGCTGCTGTTTGTGGCCATTCAAACCGACGTTGCTGATTATTTGATACGAGGTGGCGTGGGCCAGGCTTGCTATTCCAGTGTGCAGGACAAGCGGGGCTGTAGGGAGTCAGCGTTTTGTATCGCTCCACGCAGAGTTTATCTAAGGAAAAGGCACCAAGGACAGGCTGCAGACGCAGAGTGGATGGCGGGAGGAGAAAAGCCAAGCACAATGATATCATAAAATGCTCCCTGAGTCATTAGCTACGACTCATATCTTTGCTTGGGCTAAAGAGACAAAGGGTTGCAAATAGATGCCATGGATAAATGCCAGGAGAAAAAGAGTTTCAATTTTACTCACGAGGCTATTGCTGATTAACTACTTTGCAGCTTGGTCTGTACCGAGGGCTGGATCTGGACACAAAAATCCTTAAATTGTTTCCACTTCAAGTGTGGGCAGCCAGGGAACCATAAACTGCACAGCAGAGATCTCATCCCCCTCCAAGTCCGCAGTGCCCTGATGCTGGCCAGTCTCTCTCAGGGTCGGGATTGAAGGGTTAGAAACATGCACCCTGGAATAGGTAGAGAAAAGGCATACGTTATGTGTATTGCAGGAGCTCATTAGTGCTATAAATACATCCTTCTTCCGAAGATATCTTTACTGGTTAGGGATTTTTCATAGCTAAATGGTTTTGACAGGTTTTCAGGATAATGAAAGTGTGTTTAGCTAAGGAGTAAATATATTTGTGTGGATCTGAGGACAGAAGAGTGAGGATGCAATCTTCAAGATGAGCTCTTCTGCAAGCTCAAAAATTGAATATTCCAGAACCCATCAAGGAATGAACAATAAAGCCATAAATAATAAAAGTAATAATCCATAGAGCAAAATGCTGCATTTCATCTCCGAAATGGCCCCAGCGCCCAGCTTGCTGTGCTACGGTACCTGAACACACTTTCTGCTAACACACGTATTCCCTCCCGCAGAGCAATGCTGGCTCATCGATGCTCCTTAGGTATTGCACACCATGATTTTCTCTCCAAATCGTTTTCCCTGAGCATTGCTTAATCATTTCTGATTATCAATAACTCCAAGCAGTTCATCCTAATGACCGTGCTGGGCTTTTTTTTTTTTTCCTTTTTTTTTTTTTTCCCTCTGAGCTCTTCCCATGCTGCTTCTTCCAGTGAGGAACAGCAAGCGGCAGCAATTCGAAAGCTGTGGGCAGGGAGCATGGTCTCTGAAGGTCAAGCTGTTCCCTGCTCTCCTCGCTGTGAGTGTGGACCTGCAGGATGCTCCTGGGGAGCCAGCACAGCTCCCCTGGCCCACAGCACCCAAAACGCTCCACGCTCCGGTAAGACTCTTCCTCTGCATCACTCCATCATGACCTACCTCAACCTTTTTATAATTTTAAAAAACTGTTTGAGCACTAAATGCCAAAACGCCTTGCTCCCTTGCTGGTAGAATTGTGGGTTGCAAAATGAGATTGCGTTGTCTGATGCCCCCCCCAGCCCTAGGCACTGGGAGAGCAGCCCTGCAGTGCACGCAGCAGGTCTTCCACCTCCAAGGAAAGTATAGACCACCACAGGGGCTTCTACATTTCTACAGCAGGAATTAATTAACGTGCACATGCAAATTATGCTGGAGAATTGTGTAAGAAGAGACTGTCATCCAAAACAGAAGGAAAAGTAGGAGATGTCTCTAATTACATGCATTTATTGAGGCAAAGTGTGCTTCTGGTCAGATCATTAACTGCAAAGAGCCACTCAGACTGCAATCTAATATTCAGAGGCTTCAAATGTCTCACGCCTTCTCGTACCAGAGGAATATTTCAGCTCCTGCATCAATCTCTCTTTCACCTTCCTCGTCACCACCACAATGACAAGTCCCTTTTCATGGCTTGTAGCATCTTGCCAGATTCTTCAGGCAGAAAATTTCCTTTTCTGAGTCACTGTAGAATATCACAGGCTGCAGAGCAGCCAAAGCCTCCTCCCGCTTCCCAACTTGCTGTACAGTTTTACAAAATCTTTGTCCCAGCCTGAGGACAGAACTGCAGCCCCAGAAATAGCATAAACCTCAGGAGGTGTCTGCTAAACCCTGCACTTCACAAGCTACAGGTGAATTTATCTATATGCTGCTGGTCAAAGGGTGGTATCTGCATAGTTAAAGGCACATCATGAGTGCTGGTCCCTCAGCTACTGCATTAAGGAGCACATATAGCGATGTACGTCTTATTTAGGTGGCCTGCAGGTGAACATGTGTGGAGGACACAATCTTGGCTCCAGACAGATCAAATGTTGAATTTTAGGATGGATTTAGCATCCTCTGGAACATGAAGACACCCTGAAACAGATCATCTCCATCCTGAGACTCTGGACTTCTCTGAAGCTCAGAGTTTGCACACAAAGCTATTGCTGATATTTTATTTTACTGAGACAAACAGATAAAAACAAACAAACCCTACATATTTTTTAATGACCCTGCCTGAAACCCACAGGGATGCGGTAGATGAAGCCTGACTTTCCTGGGCGGGAAGGTCGTGGCATCAAGCAAGCAAGGACTACCCCAGCACCGCCGTCCCGTCCGGCTTGTGTGATCCAGCCCGTGCCGGGCTGCGCAATAATTGCTTGTGTAATGCAAAACCAGTGGCACACGGCTGATAAAATAACACTGGGAACTCCTGCACAACCCAGCATCACATGACTTGCATGATTAAAGCTAGAGATTTCCTTTCTGCATGTGATTTGGCTCCACTGTGGCAATAAAATCAGCATATAACAGAAAAGGGCGGGTGGGGGGACTCGGCAGCGCGGCGGGGACCCTCAGCAGGACAGCCACATGTGAACACCAGCAGCTGCTGCTGCTTCCCTGCCCAGCCTGGATCTGCACCATCATTTAGTGGGGAGTGATTCCTAGGCAGGATCTAGTTGTACAATTTGGGGCAAATAACTTGGTTTGCTTGTTTCTGTCAACCTGTAACACCAGTTTCTTGTCACGTCACAGAGCTGTTTTGAAGCTGAAAGTAAGAGAAAGGATTCTCAGGGGATACAAGAAGGAGTTTGGTACCCACCTCCCGCTGATACTCAAGTATAGCTGGCATCTGGAGATAGCAGAACAGAGAAAAATAACTGAAATAAAGCCATTATCACTTTCTCCTTTAAATGCCATCCTTCTTTGTCTTTTTTTCTATTTTATTTTTGCGTGTGGAATCTAATGAAGACGGGGAGCAACATGACATTAAACCCCCATATGGGGTCACCTACCTGCGTGCATGTACCTTGCAGCAGTGACCGCATCGTCCCGGCTGGCAGCGAGCAACAGGTCACAGCCTGTTCCAGGTTACGAACACCAACCCCTAGAGAAGGCGGCCAAAATACGGGTAGAAAGCTGCAGCCATTTGGTGAGTAGCTGCAGTTTGTGGTTATTTCAGCTAATAAAATTGTAAACCTCTCAATGGCTGGTCCAAAAATAGGTTATGATTTTGGAAGAGAGACGAAAAGCATTCATCCTGCTTCTGGGGTCGTTCCCTGCCCCACAGCTTTGCTCTGCTTTCCAAAATAACCAGCTTTTCTGGCAATGCATGGCTGCAAATGCTCAGCTCGAAGGTAATTAGGGCAGGAGATAAATATGCCTGGTGGCTGTCGGTCCCCCGCCATCAGGGGCATCTTGGGACAACACATCTTTTAGTGTAAAAATATTACTGCAATCTCTCCGATCTGCAGCTTAATGTTCTAGCGTCTCTCTCGAGCAGAGGCCTGGCAGATGCCCAGCAGCTAAATGGATTTTGCAGGCTGAACCAGCCACCCAAACAGCAGAAGGAAAAAGCAAAAGTTTCCTCCAGTAGCACAGGACTGGCGGGGAAGCCAGCCCGGAGGCTGGAGGTGGATGGGGAGCATCGGTGATCCCCGCTCCCTCGATCCCGCACCCTGGGGTGGGGGTCCCCTGCCCCTCTGCAGCGCAGCGAGCCGGGCGCTGCCTCCCTCGTTCAGCCTGGGCTCATCTGCGTGATGGCAGGCAATATATAATGGAAATGCTTTTAAATTATTTTAAATTTCTGCAAATTGAGTAAAACCCAGCAGGATGAAGAGCACGAAACAAACCCTGAGCAGACAGGAGATTTCAGGATCACAGCATGTCCTCCACGTGGAGAGCCCAAATGCAGACCCCGCACCCCGGCTGCCCTGAACCAGGCTGTGCAAGAGCTGGATCTGTGTTTCACCTTCCTCATTGCCTCAGCCTTGAAATGGCTCGTCCGGTTTAAGGTCAGAGGATTGCTAAAGGCTTTACAGCAACCAAAGTCTATCTTAGAGAGACTATGAAAATATTACTAACAGAATTATCCAAAAATGCTAAATGCATTAGCTAATTAAATCATACAATGGAGTAATAATATATTTTAAATGTCAGCTGTAAGGCAGTGCCTGGATTCCCAAAGCAATACAACTTTTCCAGTCTCAAAACAAAACCTTTCTACAGCACATGTTGGCATAAGCACAGAACTTAAGACTATTCAAACTGTTGTTAAAGGCTTCCCATATTTCCCGCCCCCCAAACACCACCCAGCTTTTGCATTTTAATTGGGGCCCATCACGACACAAGACTGACGCATTTCACTTCTGGTCTTCAAAGCAGGCACACATTGTTCAAGCACGCATTGTCCAGACACGCAATTAAAAAGGAAACCTGAAAGCTGCCAATATTTCAAGAGACACTGAAATGAGCAGAGGTCACTGGAGAGGATGAAGAGTTACATCCCATGCAAAAAAATGAAGCAAGAGCAGGAGCAGCAGTGGGTGCTCCCTGACAGTGGGTACAGAATAGTGACATGTAACACTACAGTTGGAGCCAATTTAGGGCACAGAGTAGAGAAAACACACTTCTGACTGTAAACAGGAAACTCTTCCATCCCCTTTCCTCCTTTTGCTTTAACAAAATTCTTTTCTCCAAGAGCTGCAGAGATTACAAGCACAGCCACGTTTGAGCATCACTCCCTCCGTTGACAGCTCACTTACCCAGGCACGGAGGGGCTACTTGCCGGCTAGTTTTTCAGAGTCCCTTTGTGAGTCTAATTAAAGCTTTCCATTTTGTTGATGCAAGTAGCAGAGCTGCTAATTAACTGCCAAAAATTATACTAAAGATCCAGTATCTGCTGTGCAGCTACCTCAGTGCTCATCAGCTTCCCAGGGTGATTGCGGTAGGGGTGGAGCGGCAGCAGAGATACAGAGAAGATGATAAAAAAAATCCAGCAACTTTTGGAAACACTAGTGGCTTGGGAGTGTCTCTAACCTGAATTTTGCAGGAAAGATTAAAAATATATATATATAAATATATATAAAACCTGGATTCCAAAGTAGAGTGCAACCCAAACCTACCAAGCATTATTCTCTCCTTGCATCCTCTCCAAATGCAGGGGGGACCGCTTCCATTTTTTTCCTGATGCCCCTGCAATCCTTTTTCTTAAAAATGAATAAAGAAAAAGCAATAACAGATGCTCTCCCTCTTTGCTAAAAGCACTTTTAGTTGCCCCTCCTCTCCAGTGTGCCAGCAGGCCCTGACATGGTGAAAGAGGTGAACACTTGTTTTGATGAAACTTTATATGCCGTGAGAGCCATCCTGTCTGTGCAAGCAATCCTGCAACCTGGGACCGGGATTCTTAATTTCTGATGCAAGGGACTGTTCAATAACAAAATCCCTGTGGGAGTATAGGAAACACACACCAAATCCCTGTGGAGTACAGGAAAATGTGCAATGGCAAACGGTCCCTCGAAATGTGCCACATTTGTATGATTTGTGTTAATTTTCTGTTTTATCGCCTTAACTGGACTTGGTCACCAGGAGAGGAGGTCAGGGGTAGCTAATGGCACACAAAGCGCTGTTGCTTGAGGAGCATTTTGGGGAGAGCTGCAGCCAGGCTGGGGGATGCTTTTAATTAAGCCATATCCCTAAAAGTTTCTTCTTGATGAAATGCCAAATAGTTGGAGCACTAGATAATGAAGCAAGCGATTCAGGCGAGGTGTACACCGCCTAACCAATGGACATTACTTAATGAACCGCCCTTGACTCATCAACACAGCTACTGAGATATCTGCAAATAGAAAAGATGATTGCACAAAAATTCTGATTTTTCTTTTCTCCTGGCTCTGATGACGTCCTGGAAATCCCTGTACGACCTTCCCTGCAGCCTGAAGGACCAAACCTCCTTCTTGCTCCTTGGAGACTGCCCCGCTGCTGGGCAGCTGACCCTTGCTGCCAGGGTGAAGCTTTGCCTTCGGGAGATTCGTTTCCTGATGCTCCTTGTAAGTACGTATCACAGGAGCTTCAAATCAAAAAAACATTAGAAAATCTGACTATGGTTAATTAAATAATATCTGCCTGAGCAGGAACGTGACCGCTCCACCGCATCCCTCCGTAACTCCAGATGCTGCAGGTGAGTTCATGTGGTGACACTTCCTATGGTCAGGATGGTCTTAAAAAGGCCAAAGAAAGCCTTTTCCTATGCATGGCTTAGCTGAAGGTTTTGAACTCGTTCTTCAGTGGGTTTCAATTGTTGTCGCTGAGCTGCTACATGTTGTTTATGCTTTGCCCACTAAGTGGAGCTGGGGACTCTCCCATGCTTCCCCTCCCGGGATGGTGGCAACACATTTATTTTCCTCCCCGGACGAAGTGGCAGGGTCATCTGCTGGCAACGTGGCCGCAGCTCACACAGACCCACACTGGCCCACAGCTCACCCACGGGCAGGCAAGGGCGATGCTACATCGCTTACTTTCCATCACATAAGTTTGAGGTCTTTCCCCTTTTTCCAAAGCGAGGACGTGGTGTTGAACCCCACCAAGGTAGCCCTGTGCAGGCGAGCACAGGAACGCCCACGCTTTCGGAGGGTGAGGAGTGCCAGAGGTTCCTGCTTTAACACCTTCCTGCTTCGGCTTTTTTCACAAATTCCACTAATTAACCTTTCCAATATCTACAGGTATTGAAGGAAATGTCAATTAACACAGAGACTTCTCAGAAACTTCCTCATAACTTGGTCATCTGTTGTGTTTTTAAAATCTGTTTTATATAAACCACTGAAAAGTACCTATAGCATGATATGGCAGGTCAGCTACAAAGTATTCCTATTATCTGCCTTGAAGATCAATTCAACCATTAAGGCAGACTATTTGCTTCGCTACAGACCATCCAACACCTGTACAAGTTTATGCATTCCCAGTGAAACTTCCCCAGGAATTTAGGAAAGCAGCTGACAATGAACTCATCCACACACCATCACCTTTCCTGCTGCCAAAGATCACGTCAGAAATAATCTCAGAGGAGAACAGAGAGTGTCTCTAGAGAAAATAGAGGACATGGAAATAAACCAGGATAAAATTACAGCTTTGCGAAATTCATTGCATTACCCTGCAATGGAAAGATAATTAGGAAATTGTTTTTTGTACTAATGATTCATATCTAGCTGGGCAGGAGCTGTGTCAGGAACATGACTTTAATTTAACCTAATACTGCAGTACTGAAACATGGTTTTTTATTTTTATGCCCAGGGATCAGACACTCCCAGTGCGCTGCCTCTCCCCTCCCTGCCCCTTCTCCCCAAATCACTGTCTCAGACAAGGGCATTTGGAGATTACCTGCACAATGTGAACCACAGCTAATTGTCCCTAATGTGGTTTGCAATGATGCAGGTTCAAACTGAAATAGTTGGGATAGCAAGATGATTTTCCATGAACCTGATTATGAATTTTGAGACTCAGTTTATTACAATATGATCATCTAATTGTTCAGGCTGGATAAAATCCATAAGATCACTGAAACCTTATGCTGAAACTGGTCCACAAGATGCTGCTACTCAGAGCAGTCTCTGAAAAATAACCTCTGATGTTACTTCAGGTGTTGGAGTTTCCTCCTGAATGTCCACTTCAGGAAGAAAGTCAAGCTTGTAGGAAAAGTTCAAGCATTTCTATTCAGTTATAACAAACCTTACCCTATATTAAAGTAATAATTGCATACAAATTATGTCAGCACATTGACAGTGTGGACTGAAATAATAATTTGTAAAACAAATGTATTTATGTGGCATATTTATCTTATGGTTGCCTCTACAAGGTTTTTTTTTTTTTCAGACAAACTATTTGGTTGACAAAAATTTACAATTCCTCATGGAAACGTTGTCCATGGAAACCATGCTATTGATATGCGATGGGACAGAAATATGTTACCCACCACTGCATAATAATCTGTGGATGAGCAGTATGTAGAGTAGACTGATATATAGTTTTTCAGTTTGTGAAACAAAGTCTACTTGTTCTTCAGTGATCACTGCACAGTTATATGGCAAACAATGAGTTCTCTTTAGTGTGTAATGAATTTAATGAATTTAGAAGTATTTAATGAATAGTACATTTCATCTTTTGCCCTTTATTTGCATCTCAGACTTGAGAGCGACTCAATATCTCTTCCAAACTTATAATGGGAGCATCCTTTTCAACAGTGGTCTGAACCAGCACACAGGGCGTAAGGATTGCCTTGGAGGAAAGCAAGTTCCTCATAAACCAGGTCTACCCTAAAATGTAACAGACATATACTGAATATTATGTACTTAATTAAACTAAAATGAGAAATATCCTTGTAGTCCGTTCCTTTTAATCTAATAAAAGGGAAAAAGATTTCGTAGCACGAAAGATTTTCTAATATATTGAAACATATTGTCATTATTGCTTTATTGCCAGTTATCGCAGGGTTCTTATCAGCACATCCACTTGGTAAACGAATAAAACCTTTCACGACGCAGCTCTGGCACAAATGCTAACTGCAGGCTGGGATAGAGAGCAGAGCTCCAGGCAAGGCAGAGGATGCCCATTGGGGACCTGCCAGCAGGCACGTGCCCAGCTGGGCAGCACTGCTGTCCTTGGATGTTTTACGCAAAGCAAAGAAACTTGGTTATTTAAAGACAAACAGGACCATATCCAACTACTAAACCCTTGACCTGCCCATTCTAGCCAAAGCCATGGCAGGAGCTGGGGTCACACCAACCACTGCTGGGGGTGACCGAGAGGGGACCCACACTCCTGGCTCTGCTGTGGCTCTTTGCCTGCACCAGAGATGCACAAGTATGTTACTGGGTAGGATTTAGCTTTCAGGGCTTAATTCAGTGAGTATCTCACTCCTGAGCGGACTTTACACGTTACCAAGATAAAGCACTTAATAAATACTGATAGGAGAGTCACAGTATATAAACATGCTGGTGGTGGTGGGCTGTATTTTGGTGAATATATGCGAGAAACATTTACGCGCACTTCCAAGATGCCTGAAGGGGATCCTCCCGATTAAATCTATGCCTCTTTCGCTCATATGCACACATATAAAAACATAACATTGGTCTAAACTTTCACTGTGAAGTCAATTCTATGCCAAGTGACTGAAAAATCCCTTCACTGCACCAATTTCTTAATTGTTTACATGCAGACTGGTGTTACCTTTCCTGTTAGATAGGGTTCCCATAGCAACGTTACTTTTATCACAGAAGAGGATTCACCAGATTAAAACAGTCACCTTCAGGTAATTAAAATACATTAAATTTCTTTGTTATTTACATTTCTGCTAGCGAGGAACCACAATACTCAATTCAAGCCAGGATGCTGAGAATCTTTGTGACCGAACAAACAAGAAATAAAGCTGTCAGTGTTTGTCTAGTACAAAATGGGGACTTGCCAGCTGCAGGAGGCATTGCACACAAAAAACCTCCCAGTTTGGAGCATGCGATGCAGAGAAGGGCAGGCTGTGCAACCCGGTATTTGCATTCGGAGCTGGTGCCAGAAGGTTGGGATGAATGGCCTGGTTTATTTTCTAGAGTGGCAGTTTTCAAGAGAAGACATAATGCATTGGATGCTTAAGAGCTTTAACCCTGGTGTCCTGGTCTGAATGATGGCGAGGGGTGGATTTGAACGTAGTCACCTGTTTCCCAGGTGATTTCAGCTGGACATGAGCCACCTCTGCCTTGCAAGGCATCAAACCTCCAGTTTACTAGAGGCTGTGCAAAACTCATTCTTCCCAAAATTGCAAAATTTGAGTTCCTGGTAGAAGAGCTCAAAGATCCAAACTGGTGCACCTAATCTTTCCAACTTTGCCCGAAGGGTTTGCATATTGGATTTTGCTTTACCCCCTTAGAAGGAGGGTGCAGGGCTCACTCCCAGCTTTACCCTTGCGATGCTCGTGGCTGCCCCAGCCTGTTGCAGGTGAAGGCAGGATTCAATCTCTCCTGTAAGGTGACAGGGATCGGAGCAGCTCTGGGAGTTCTACCACTGGAGTCGGAGCAAAAAAAGGAAACTTGGCAGGGAAAGTCAGGTCTGGAAAAGCAGCCTTCCTCTGGGTGCTGAAAGGCATTTTGCACAGAGAGCCGGTTTCCTTCTGCTGGTTGATGTGGCCATCGGGTAAGAGCTGGGAGGTTGGAAGCAGTGTTTGTCCTTGTCCTGAGTGAACAGGGAACCCAGCCAGCAAAAGGACTTTGGCTAGAGGGCTGAATTAAACTGCTTATTCCCCTCCACGGTGGTAACAGCGAAGACGGGGTTATTCAGAAAGCTGGATTTCAAGCTGCTTCACTGTGAAGCTAGATTCAACGCCACAGCATTTTTGTACGGCTTCCAGTAAGCTGAAGTGCAGAAAGCCCTTCTTGAATTAAATCTGTCCTCGGTGTATTTTAAGATCTTTGTTTCTAATTAACGTTCCATTTGAGTGGCTGCCTTGGAAAGTTTTCTTGCTTGGAAGTATTGGGAATATTAAATCCAATGTTGTTCTTAACTACGTGACTAACTACACCGCTTCTTATTTAACTCACAGCTAGAGACTGGAGGAGTGGGGACTTAAGTCACACTGTATAGGAGGCAACTTCGACTTTTGACAGCAGAGACAGCTTGGGCTTCCAGCCTTTTTCATCCCTACTTTGAGGTATAGTGCTTCAGCAGAGGTTCAGCATTCGTTGTCTGACCCTTGGCAAGCCTCGACTCCTCCCAGCAGCTACCACTACACACACCAGTGGTGGATGAAAGCAAAAAGACATTTCAATGAAGATAGCGGTGTCCTCATCCTTTTCTCTGAGCTTCTTAACAGTTTCTCATGGAAATGAACACAGCAGCTCACCCTCTCAGTGAGACTCGTGGTCCCACAATCCATGAAGACCCACCATACAGAATCACGTTTCAAACATCTTTGCCAGACGTTATAACTAGGAACTTTTTCTAAAGTTATGAAAGAAGAGCTAACTTCCACTATTTGGTATTAAACACCGTGTCCAACTTTGCATGACATGGAACTGAAATTAAAACCTGACTACTCTGGTGACAGACAGAAGAGAGTAACATGCAGCTGAAAGCATGCCAGCCCCTGGAAGTCCAGTTTAGCCCCTGGAAGGCCAATCTAATGCTGTCACAGATATTTCCATTGTAAATGGCCCATAAAGTCCATATGTGACATCTCTCTGGCCTTGCGGTGTTCTTTTTATTGTCCTGGCATATCTTCAAAAAGATACATTTGGTTTTGGCAAGATGAAATGGAAATAAATTTTAATGAAAATGAGTACAGGAGTGATTACATAGAAGGAAATTAAACCAACAGTGTTATGTCTGGCAAGTCTCCTCCACCCTTTGAATAAGCTGGTTATCGCTTGATTAAAAAAAAAGAAAACAAACAAACAAAGAACTGGAAGACAGGACAGCATCCATAAAACAAAGTTATAACCCCAGCCAACACTCTTCATTCATCTGGGAAAAATGTTGACTTGGAGCAAGTTTAGATGCTACCATGGAGCTTTAATGATGCTGACACTGCAGACTAGCCCAGTGGGCTACTCAGAGCTGCTTGCAAGGGCCTTGGGTTTGCACTGACTGGTGATTTCTGTGGTGAATCTATCTATTCCATATTGCAGCCTGAGCTGCAGACCACATAATGACTCACATAAAAAGATGGCAGCCTACAGGCTCAGATGACCACCTGAATATGGTTTTGAATGCATAAAACATTTCTAAACGAACAGAAAGGAATATGATACTCTGCGTTTGGAGAACAATGAGGATGCCAGGAACTGCATGTTCAGTTCCTCACTGCCCTAAGACCATAAATCCTCTGAGCAGGCTCCGATGACTTTTCACTCTCTTACAGCAGCATCACACAAGTTAATGCCCAGTAGCTATTACAAAAATAAGACGACACCCTCCTACAGCCTTTGAGCACAGGATGCTCACAGACCCACTCAGACTCACAAGAAGTGTTTGATCTCTGCTCTGAGGGTAAATTAACCAGTTGACTTTGTGCAGAAGAAACCGTGTGTGCCCAGTTAGCAGTGGTGACCTGGCCTCGGAGGCAGTAACCCCACCAAGGGGCACTAATCAGCCTGTGATCTATAAGCCTCTTCCAGTTGTTCCTAAAGTGTTAATCTACCTAAGGGCTCAACCTTAGCAATCTTTACAACGCAAACCTTACCTGCTTGGAGATACTTGAATTAAAACCACAAACCACTTATTTTCTAGACATTAAATTTTAGTATGAAATTGCAAACCCCATTGTGAAAACTACCCATTCCCTACATTAGCCAAGCAGCGCGCACTAATGCCGCTGGCACACGTCCCTGCCAGGCTACACCTAATCATTGCACGCTGAGCTGCGGCACAACTACAAAAGCAGGAATTAACAGAGATGTAGATCATAAGCGTGTTCAGCTGGGAACTTACTGAGAACAGCAGCCTTAAAATATACCATTGTCAGAGCATTTGGAAGCGGAGGTGCCTGTATGCCAGTGGTCCTCCAGCAGCACATTACTGCTGCCAAGGTAGTCCTCGGACTTCAGTACACTTTGCCCCAAGCATCGCTCCCAACTCTGTCACTGTGTTCATCTCTGCCTGGGCAAAGGGCAGATGTAGGCTGCTTCATGTCATAACACCACGAGACGTGGCTGCCCGAAAGGTTCCTGTCTAGTCTAAGACTTCATCCAGGTTCTCCACAGCCCATGAGAGATGATGGTCCTTCCTTTCCCACAGAAATATCTTGGATTAGACATGACTCATGGAGTGATGCAGGTACCTAAACATAAGTGACTCAGCTCTCAGTTGATTATACTGGTCATAGCCTATCTGGTAAAACTTAATGTGAAGCTCATTTTGAATGAAACTAAACAGGCGCCTTTCTAAGGATGATTACTAGCTTTGACCCTTCCCTATAGATTTTCTTGTTTCGGAAAATGCAGTGACAACGTACTGTATCTTTGAAACAAAGCCTGACTCATTTATCTACACAAGCAAGACAATCAGACACAGGGGGGTAAAACAGTTATTTCTTACTCTGCCTTAGCATTTCCTCCGTGCTTAGGCATGGCCACTTTAGTCCTGTAATCCTGCTTCTCATGCCCACGATTTGTGTGCCTTCGTGCTCTCCTCTTGGACTGCCTGCACAAGAGCTGCCTTATTTAAAATGCTTTTCAAATCACGAAGTTTCTCAGCTTCCTTAACAAGGGAGCCTGTTCCCTACCTGGAGAGACATGTCCATTATAAGTTAAGCAACAGTGGAGAGGAAACCCCAGGATAACTTGGTGTCATCTTGCAGCAAGCAACATTGCTGTCAGCAAGTGAAACATCACATGGTGGTCCTGAACATATTACTTTATTTTTTTAATGAAATCTGGACTCAAACCATCAATGCCCCAATTCTGAAAGAAACCCCCTATAAACCACAGTTCAACTGGGCCTTTGCTGAGAGACAACTGATTTAATGCTTCATTAGAAAGAACACAATTCACTCCCAAGAATAATTTTAATCCTGTTCCTAATTCACATACATTAACACTCAGAAGTGATTAGAACTGCACAACATGAAGTAATCAAGTTTAAGTACTGTACATAACACTCAGCAGTTTCTGCCCAAGGCAGAACATACCCTCAACAAATTTGTTAGCAGGGTTGCCCTTTTGAGACTGTGGATTTTCTGTTGACAAAAGTATTTCCTTTATTCCCATGGTATTTGCCCAATGTATTCCCCGGAACACCAAAAGAAAGCAGACAATAAAGAGGCTGCCTTCATAACCCTTCATACAGAACTTATGGTTTGTATGAAGCCCTCTGAGCCTTTCTTGCTTGGCTTTTTAACTCATCTGAACTAATTTACTTTGGGTTAAATCCAGCAGTCTTTATTGAGGCAAAGATTCAATTGCCTCCAAATGACCAGATTTTGAAAGAATCTTCAGTCCCCAGTAAGCAAACCATCAATTCAATCAGGCTACCTCTCTGCTAACAAATTAAATGTGCTTGGGACCATTCTCTCTCTTATTGGCCAGCTGGCACAGGATGACCCATGTCCATAATGCTTAACTCTCTCAATCTGTAAAACAAAGCGGGTTTGTGCAAATTGCCTATAGGAAGGGTTGACCCATACTGACTTCTGCACCATGCCCAGGGAGCACTGCCTGGAACGGGCCAAAAACGTGCCATGGACAGCTCTAACATCTGAATGGTATCAAGGACTGACCTTCTGCACCAGGGAATGTAACTCCAAACTCCTTGAACACAAGCACAAATTTAGTCTTAAAGTCCAACTTCGTTCAACACTTGTTGCTATCTTTGCATGGTCCTTAATCAGGGAAACTATCATTGAATCCAAATGCAAAAAGTGAGCCAAGATTTCTAAGTTTAACAAAATATTACACTCTTTGGCTTAATCTTGGAAGCTTGAACTTGCAAAGTTTTCCAGTTATAATACCTTCTTGATGCAGTTGATAGGAAAACCCGATAAATTCTTTATGATCCACCATGTTACTTTATTTCTTCACTTAATTCCTCATGGCTAAGTGTGAGTGGAAGCATGAACAGAGTAGGATAAATTGACACTGACCATCAAGAAAACAATTTTGTGAAATAATCCAGCTGATTCAATATGTTCTGTATTGAACATATTGCTGCCCCTAAGCAGCAGCAGTGAGGAAGATCTGGGATTTGGCTGCCTCGGCACTGCACAGAAACTGTGGCGTGATGCCTTGTTCTGCTTGCCTCCTCCTCGGGCACGACTCTTGTGTAAAGAATGACTAATGCCCCGTTCAATTTCCTTAATACGGCTTTGCCTTCTCTATACTGCAATGGAGTATTTGAGTCTGAATAGGGAGAACCTGTACTGAAGAGATGAGAAGGACAGCCAAAGCTGGAGGGGCTCTTGGGCTCTCCACAAGTCATCAGCTTCTTGCTGGTGGCTCAGAAGTCATCCTCCCTGAAGGGCATCACAGTCCTTTTCAAAAGAGCACCTTTAATTTAAATAAAATATTTCAAAGTATTCACCGCTTGCTCCAGCATCTGCTCCCTTCAGAGATCTCACACCACCACCAAGGGGAGTGTTAAACACAGACCCAGAGTTGGACTTTGCAAAGGAACCTCTATTTAGCACCTTCCCCCTGCTTCTCATCTTACCCATCTAGTCCATCACTTCTCCAGGCCAAGCACTATTTTAAAGGATGTCTCAAAACCTCTGAAGATTGCTTTTCCTCTTTATTGCTCAAAGTACTTCAAAAAACATTAAATAACTTCTATTGTCCATGTGATACAGGCAGTATTGTACCATCTGCATTTCACGTTCAGGGAAAGAGAGGCAGAGAGCACTGACATACCTGAGGAAAGGCTATCAAATTAAATGGAGCAATGGGAAAAAACACTCATCTTGCAACCCACAGTTTGTATTTCTACAGAGTTTAGGCTGATATGAAAGTGAAACGACTTGATCAAAGAAAAATTTCCAGGCTATTGTACAGCCAACTGGGTTTTTCTTATGTGCTGAGCTGTTTCCACTTCCCGAAGACATTTAACCTGCACACACTGCTGCAGCAGCCTCAGCAGAAGAGCTGGAAATTGTGTGCAGGTGCATTAAATGCCCAGCCACGGTTTCACTCGTGTTCGCTGCCCTCCCATGCAGCCCATGGGCATGTGCCCTGTGCCTGGCACAGCTCTGCACATCCCACAGGGACCAGGAAGGCCAACTGCACAGATCTCTTTCGGACAGAGATTAATTTTCCTCATGTTTGCTGCGCTTGTTGTACATTCCAATCTGCAGCACAAGCAAAATGGGAGAACACAGGGAATACACATGCCTTCACCAGGCAGAGGTGTCCGTTGGCACGAGCTTGCTGCCGGGACAAGACCATGGCTCCATCACAATTTGGCCAGAGTACAGAAAAGGGAGGCAGGGAAGTGGCCATGGTAGTTTGGGACAACAAGGGTCTCAATATCCCTATTTCCCAAAGCTGACGTGCTGTTTCCCCCTTGCACTCAGCTCTGCAAGTGAGGGCTGTGCTATGGCTGGGGCACGAAGAGTCAGAGTTCAGTCCCTCACCCCCAGACACCATCATCACCAGGGGATTATACAGCATTTGCTGCAACCTCAGCATTAAAATGAGGAGCTCATCTATACCCAGCTGTTCTCAAACTTAAGAGAAAAACAAAAAAAAAACCCCCAAAAACCCCCCAAAACCCCACAACCATTATGGAGCAGCAGGCTGGGCTGGGAGAGCCACAAATAATAATTTCTGACCCCATGCTGATGCTGTTAGTTATGAGAAAATGGTTTATTCCCTCCTCCTTTACCTACTTTATGTTCTTTAGAGTTCTTCACCCCATCACAGAAACTCAGAGTTGGATTACCAACCTCCAAAACACTCTTCTCGCAGCACAGGGTGGTGTTGCAGGCACTGTACAACAGTTCTGTGTGTGTACAGAGCAGGCAAGAGGCTGGTGGAGGCTGGTCCTCCCAGGCGTTAGCAGAGCTTTGGCCAACGCTGGCCTTGTTTGCAAGGCCTGAGACATTCTGCATTGACACCAGTCAGGTCTTTTACAATGTAAAATTGAAAACAAAAAATAAAGAAAAGAAATAATGGCACCAGGAGTCAGGAAAAACACATCTACTGTAACTCCAGAAGAAAAGAGTGAGACAGTAAAATATTCCATCCTTAACAGCTCAAAAGGAAAGTATTGACTACTATTGAGAACAAAACTATTATTATCACTAAATTCATATTATTGTTTCAGGTTGTTAACTCCTTGTCCAAAAAGCATCTTTGACAGGAGTCCAATGGACTGCAAAGGGAGCAATTAGGGCAGCGGTTTTGGAAAATGCCATCTGCCAGTCCTGCATAGCTTTCCAGCATTTAGATATCACTAATACTTGTCCATCTGCAAGCACACTACCTTGCCTCCAACTGCCCCATAAATTTTTCTTGGTTTCTACTGCCCTACCATCCGTCTGCATTTATAGTTACTCCTCCTGATTCAGGTACTTGCAATTATCTCAAACGGATCACCAAACCATAAGGCAGTGTCAATACTCCCCCAGCCACCTCCAAACCTAAGTGACCTCAGGACAACCAACCCATCGTGTTGCTCTCTTCTGATCACTTTACTTTTTTGTCCGTGTAGCCCCATGCCATAGTCTGCCCAACGTAGCCTTTGTCAAACCCACAGATTGGTCACAGTAATCAGCCAAGAGGTGCGGCAGATGAACCCTGCTACCATCAGTAGGAATTCCAGTGCTTTATTTGTCAGGGGCTTTGTTCTTCTGGAGAGCTGGCAGTCAGTGGTACCCGCTTGCAGGAAAGCTTTAGGGGACAGTCACCCTCCAGATGACAGACACATAGCCTTTTCACTCAAAGTCGGCCTTGAAAAGCAGCACCCAGCCCTCCTGTCCCAAACCTGTGGTTACACACGAGACTTCAGCTCCAGTGCTACCCAGCAAGGCTCCTTTACCTGCATGAAGTGACTCTCAGCACAGCCCCGACAGGCTGAGGGATTCATCAAGTGCAGAATTGAACAGGGACGGGAAGTAAAGCAATTCCATTAGACAAGACAGACATTTTTTCTTGTTTTTTTAGTGCACTCAAAAAAGTAACTGCAAGGAGACATAGTGGATGAGTGATGGGTTAGCAGCTTAGCAATATCTCCTGAAGAAATTTTATATCATTTTCTTTTGCTCTCGAGAGCTGTGATGGACGAGCTCACCATTCACATCTTCCTGCTGTTAAACAGAGCTGACTGTCACCGAGCTTGCTCCTCGTTTGCCTTCACCTTTCAGGAAGGAACAGGGTAAACCTCCACGAGGTTTCACAGCGGGCTTTGCAGTCACTCAGAGCTGCCAGTCTCTCCCCAAACACCCCATGGCCAGGTCAGCACAACCCGAGGGATGGTCATCATGGCATGATCACTGTCGGTACCTCTGTGACCAAGGTGGAGTCCCACCAACATCAGGCTCCAGGGTCACAGTCAGAGCCCTGCGCACAAGACAGGCGGCCGGCGATCTCTTTCTCATACAGAAATGAATGAGTTGGAAAAATACAGCTGGCAAAAATCACAGAGGAAGGCAAGCGTTAAAGATCCAGGCAAGAAAAAGCAACATGAAGTTGTTGCTCCCTAACACAAAACCAGAAAATGGGACAAAGCCCAGCGCCCTGCTATTACACCGTGCAAAGAAACTGTTTCTGCAAGAGAAATGGTTTGGGGTTTGGTTTTTTGTTCAGCCAAAAGAAAAGCAGAGCAGGGACTAATCAAATTCAGTGTTCTTCAGCAATATGAAGCTAATTTCTCCTGCTCCGATGTAGTTTCAATCACTTGAAAACAAAAGTGAAACATTTAACATGTATCTTGCTTTTCATGTAAATGTTTGAGAGACCAGAGGGTCTCAGTACATCGGTATCACTCCGCAAGCGTTACTGAGTTCATCTCCAAAAGCCTCTTGGAAGTAATTGAGTAAAAGGTTAGTCATGAAGGCAGGTGATTATATAAAGGTGGTGGAACAGACCTGAAGGTCCAGGGTCAGGATGGGGTCTGGTCTGGACCTCAGAACTGTTGTGCATCCCCAGATTGGCTGTTCACTTGTTCCTTGCTGATATTGATGCAAGGAATGTGCTGGTTGCTTCTCTCACCTTAATTTCTGCCCGCTATTTGGCTGAAGCTTGCTCTCTCTGGACCATGGATCAGCCTCCCAGGGATAAGCCAGGCAGTGGAAAAAAAGCATCCAGATCTGGGTCAAGATTTTGCATACTCAAAAGCTTTGGGAGATTTCATACAAACACAGCATTTTTAGGGTATATCTCGAGTGCACGGTTTGGACCTACCCTCCCCTTAGCTTGTCCCCTGGGTGCTCAGGTAAGAGTTCAGTGACAGCATTCATTAAACATTAAAAAAAAGAAAAGAAACTGTGCAAGATGCTGGAAATGCAGAACCTGGGAGGGGAAGAAAAAAATCAGACCATCATTGTTCTGCCCAGAAACAATTTACCACTGGCTAGCACATATTTGCCTTTTTTTTTTTTAATTTTATAAATTTACTCCTTGCCATTAATTGTTACTTGCACTGCATAAAATTGAATTCTTTTTGCCAGCTCCTCCTGTAATCTGTGACCTCCTTCCTCCCAGAGAAACAAAGTCATAGTGGATAAAAGCACTGCAGCTTTACAGATAATTGGAATCATCACAGAAAATAGTGACCCTAGACGTTGCCTTGAAAGCATCAAAGACATGCATACTTATACCATTTAAAAAAAAAAGTGAGCTTTAAAAAAAAAAGTTACATCTTGGACTAGATACGGCTTTTAATTTTGAAACACAAGTCAACCCTGGCTCATGATGGTGCTGGGCTGGCACTGAGGGGGCTCTGACCTGGATGTAACAATGCAGTTTTTCTCTTACAGTAACAAATGGACCACAGCTCCCCCTTATTAAAAAAAAAAAAAAAAAGATAAGAAGAGTTGCTGAACCTCTATCAGTTTCCTGAGTGCCAACAAAAGTAATTTCTTCAGGCAGATTTGATGATGGCAATATCCACCCCCTAAGAAAGTAGCTAGGCTGTATCCCTTCCCGTAGCACATTTCATACTGACCACAAAAGGGAGCGTTTGCTTACAAAGCAATTGTTTTAAAGCCAACTCCTGACTTTTTAATTTATTTGACTGAAACTTCAGCAGTCTTTCTCTGCCAGAGCTAATATTTTAAATCGTGTATTTTAACATCATTTGCATAACTTTTTGAAAACATATTATCACGATCCATGTCCTCCTATTTTACATCCTGCCTAATCCCAAGGTCAAGGAACTCAGTAGGAACCCCTTGATTTTTCTGGGCTTTGGACAAGAATTTACAGACCCAACAAGAGAAGCCTGCCAGCGATGTGCTGCATTCGCCACGGGCTCTCGCCTCTCTCCTGCGAACACTGGACACTTGACAGCAGGACCGCTCTCGGTTTGTTTTTATTCACTCTGTGCCATGTATTTTAAACTTTTATCCTTGCTCAAAAAGCCAACAATTATGCTTGTAACATTCTTTTGCGGCTACAACAAAGTCTTCAGTCAAAACCTGAGTAATGGCTAAAATTAGTCTTTTCTAAAACATTCTTTTCCACAGGAATAAAGATGTCACGGAGAAGATGTCTACAAGCACAACAGCCTTTCTGCTCAAAAAGCTGCAGGAAATTAAGACTATGGAAGCAGCAGTCACTCACTTGTGAGCCACAAAAGCAGAGACACGCCAAGAGGAATCCTGACCTGAAGCTTGGTAGAGTTAATAGAAATGCTCCGTCTGGCTCCTCTGAGCCAAAGCCCATCCTGGCCCAGAGCAAGGGGGTCTCATCCTGGTCCTGCTCTGTCAAAACCCAATGGGCTGTTCCGCACCCATCCACACAACCTGGGCTTTCTCACCCTGCTTACCCCCAGGACTCTTGGCCAAGAGCACACATGCATTTCCCATTATATCTTCGCTAAGGTAGGTCAAGATGAAAGAGGGAGAACACCACGGCCATTTTGCGTGCTTCAAACCAACATCACTGCTACGTGGGCACTTATCTTTCAGTATCGGCATTATGAAAGATGTCAGTTTTGTTGCATGTCTACTGTCCACACAACCCAATAGAAATGTTTATCAAGACGCCAGATTGACTTATTTCGGTTTTATAGGGTGCCCTGTTGCAATCTGTTCTATAAGTAACACAGTTCTTAATTAAGGATCTATAAACAGGTGGCTGACAAGAGTAGTTACCACTAGCGGCGGGTATATATGAAGCTATTTTGTATACCATATTACGCAATGTCGATTGACCCGTTGGATATATCATTCGACAGTTCTACTCTGTCCTTGTGCTCCCTCCATGTAAGAGTCTCTCAATATTCAGTTCAGGATGGCAACAGGACTGAGACCATTTCCCATCAGCAGCTAAACGGCCTCTGTTTGACAACCAACCTGATACAAAACTAATGGCGATTCTGCTTCTATAATAGCATACAAAGATTGTTTTTCATCAGTGATAGTTTTTGGGCAGCTCATCCAGGAGTTGCCTTCTGAGTCACATCCCACCTCCCATATAGGAAGGTACTATGAGCCCAGCCTAGAGGAAGGCACACCACTCCCTAGGTGCCTTTTGTTCGGTAGGATCTCTAGCCTGTTCAAAGCAATTTCTCCAAGAGAGGATTACTGACTCTGAGTTGCGTCATCTGTGGGATGCAGCAATCTGACATTATTTAGAGGAGAAGGAGAATACAACACCCAGCTGAAAAAGCAAGGAAAATTAAGGTGTGGGACTAAATACATCAAATGAACTGGAAACCAATAGCAACATCGGGGACAAAAATAAGTAAAATAAAAATCCTCATTATGCTCTCAATAAAACAACTGCAGAAGACTTGGGTTTTTACTTGTTTTTCCCCACATTTCTGACTGCCATCCTCATCTTTAATGCTTGTAAAGAAAATAAGTCTTTCGGATAGCATTTTTGTTCCTCTAAAGCAAGACATTCAGAATTGAAACATAGAAGGAGAGACTTGCTGCAAGTCCTCACCTACCATGCTGCTGGACAAGTGGGACTCTCCACATCCTGCTGGGACAGCACCAGTCTGCAGGTGCACACAGGGAGGTTTCCTCTGCTGCTTTCCCAGATCTTGGTTGTCCCTTGCACACCTCTCTTGGGGTGGTGCCTACAGCTGGGTGAAGCATCACCTCCCAGTGCTTTAAGCACACAGGTTAATCAGGCCATTGCTTTTTGTGTGTGTCTCCTATTTAAGCACTGATCAGGCCAAATCCTGTTTCACTGGCTTGATTTGAAAAATTACAGGTCAGAGCTATTGGGCTGCCAGCTGTGTGCTTGCATGCAGCACATTTGCTTTTTCCCAATGCTGCCTGGAAATACCCCCATGCCCTTGCTGCAGAAAGCTGACCAGGGTTTTGTTAACAGAGAACTATTTCTCCCAGTCCTTTAAATTGAGCAGGAGGATTTTCTTAATTTCTCTCCATCACAATCAACTTGATGATAATTTGTACCTCTCAGATCAGCTGCCCCATATTTATGGTGTTTACTCAGCACAAGCAGCGGGTGGGTGGGATTGCTGTAGGAAGCGGTGGACCCTCCACCGACGTGATTCAGCCCAGCTGAGCCAACTTGCGAGGCCATCGGCTGATTCCTGCCAGCTGAGCCTCTGCCTTAGCCTCCTCGTGACTCATCCTCCTCCGAATTAAACAAAGAGCCCCAAACTGCAGGCTGAGTCACATCGGCTTTAAAGGCGGGGGTGGGGTGGCTTTTGTGTCACCCTCCTCCTCGCTTCGAGAGGGAGTGCTGGGGAGGAGGTTGTTTCTGTGGCAGTGAACCTTGAGTCAGAGCTTTAAAAATAATAGCAGCAGGAACAAGAAAGGCCTCTGAGAACAAGACCCCCCCCTTTCAGCTGCCTCCCCTAATAGCACTTCAATCACTTCTGCAGGGGGAAGGGAGGGTGGTGGATGTGTGATGCAGGGGATGACCGAGTTCCCCAGGACTGTAATTACACAGGATTAAAATGCGCAGCTCTGCAGTTACGTTTTGACAGAAAATTACAACCTCAACAGAGGGAAATGTTGGGAAAGGGCACCAATAAGCAGAACGAACAGGGCAAATTCAGCTCTAATTTAAGCACATATGGCTCTGCTGCTGGATTTGGCCACTTGGCACCCACGGACAGCTATGTATCACCCAGTAGCCCTTCCTACTAGAGGCAAAACCACAAATTTCCTTAAAGATGGCATGACTCTGGCTCTAGATTTCTGCTTCAATGTTGGGTATGAATTTCTTCCCTCCCCACAGATGTCCGCTGCTTCTCCCACGGAGAGGAGCCCGCGATGGGTTCCCTGGCCGGGTACAGCCTACAAGGGCCATCCCTCCCTTCCTGCTCTCCCCTGGCCAACAGCAACCTGGGCTGCCCGTCCCCTGCTGCCTGCCTTCAAAATCATTAATTATCGTAAGGAAGAACATCTCCTTTAACTGCACAATGTCAAATGACTCTTCAATTTAAGAGCTCATTTGTTTTCATCAATCCAAACCAGAGCTGCTGCGCCACTGTGCAATGAGACCAACTGGTAGTATTCCACTTGGGAATATACTCAGACTTGGAAATACTCAGACAATCCACTGCCAGCAGGAAATAATATCTTAAAAGTCATGGAAAACCCAGAAAAAATGGAGGATAGACTTGGATAAGTGCTAGGAATAGGGTCTTGGGAGGGTGGGTAGGGGCTGTCGCTGGTTATCTTTGAGAAACCCATTAGACTGAACATCTGCATTTCCAAGTAGGACTAACCCATCCATCAGGAGATTGGCTTTGCTCAGATGTTGCTTTAACATTGAATTTATTCAGAGTAATTCAGCTTCATTTGGGGAGTTGCAAATGAACTGTTATGCTCTGTGACAACAAAACACTGGGGTTTCTTGCTGGGGGGAAAAAAAAAAAGGAAAATACACATGTTGTGGAGCCAATGCCAGTGCCTTGTTCACCATCCCCCTCTCCGAACACCAGCTGGTGGAGAGCGACCTGGGACGAGTCACCCACCAGTGCCTGGGGATGCTCCGCAGCAACTGCGTCGAAGCGTAACACACCTCCAGACTTGTGCCCAGCAGGAAAAGGGAAATTACTCTGCTAAAGAGCTATTTCCAGAGTGGAAAGAGTGAAACAGCCAGTAAACCGCATCTCCCTGCATCCTGTATGCTTCAACACCAGAAACTTCATAGAAACCCCAGGACGAACTGGCTTTGTGGTTTGGTGTGGGCACAGGATGATAAAAACTGCCTGCAGGCGTGCACATCTATAGTGTATTTAAGGAACTGGTGTTGTCGGGCACCGCATGCCCGTGTGCGGCACAGAGCGTCAGGCAGCTCGTGCTCCCCGGTGAACGGGAAAGGAAAGTGGGAATTCAAGCTGGGTGAAGCCTGTTTATACATATGTTATTCAGTAGGGTGGGAGTGGGGGTTAAATAACTGTTGCACACTATAATATGTGCTATCCTACAGCAAAATGCAATAAAAACACCCCAGGAAATTCTGTAATGCTAAAATTAGCAGCCAAGTCTCCATTCAGCTCTCGAACTAGAAATAATCCTGTACCAGCACAATAAAGTTGTTAATAGAAGGCCAATTTGAATTTCTCCTTAAAGCATAGATCTGCTATGAACAACATATTGGTTTTAAGCCCTTCTGCTGCCTTTGGTACTCCTGTTCCTCCCGCCTGAGCTCAGCCCCGCGGCGGGGCTGCTTCTGTGCAGGCAGCGGGGAGCAGTGAAAGCCGGGCAGGTCCCCCCTGTCCCCTGGGGTGACGGGTGCCACTGCACAGTCAGCAGCAACCGGTTGCCATTTCCACAAAGCACAGAGCAGCTTTCCCCCCCAGTCCCTCATCTTGATGCTTCCCAGGGGGAAGGACTGGGTGGTCAGCCCCAATTATCCGGGCTGCAGAAAAGTCAGCACTGCACCCATCAGCTGTCAAACAGCGTGAAAGGAACGGCAATAAGAAACTGGGATTAAAACCATTTTCATGAGACCAGTGGGAAAATACTAAAGCATTAGCATTTTTCAACTGCTTGTGGTACTATGTATGTACGAGACGATGATGAACGCTAAGCAGAGGGCTTTTCCTCCTTCCCTTTGTAGTGCTACATGATTCCTCCATTGCTTAGGTTTGTTTGCTTGCTTTCTCATGCTCCTGTATGGTAAAAAACTGCCTGCCGTTAGCTTTGCCCATCCCATGAGCCCCCAGCACGTGCCATGTATCCTGAGCCTGGCTGGGGCACCTGGGGTCCCTGTTGTCTCCAAGGGAGGCCATTGAGCTGCGGCACATCTCCTTTCCCTGCAGCCCCAGCTCTCAGCCCTGGCTCGTGGCTCGATGGAGGTTGCCAAAAAGCAGTTCAAATGTTGTATTTTTTGTAGGCCAATTCAAATGCAATACCCAACCAAGAAGACTGTGGATGAGGGTGACTGCACTCGGTGGATCCAGGAGGTAAACGCCATCTCCAGCGCTGGGTGGTGAGGACCACTGAGGACTTACACCCTCCTCGAGGAGCTGGAGAGGGGATGGAAGTGGGGGGGTTTCCCTCACCTCCTCCCCAGCCTGCAATACGAGTAATTTTCTAACCAGCAGTTGTATAAGCCATGAAAAACATGATTGGATCATACGCTTCAGAGTCCTTGCTAATCTCTGTTCTCATAAATCAAGAAGGTAAATACAGATCAGTTATTGCCCGGGTTTATCAGGGTATATTTTATCAGAGGCTGGGCTGTCGATGCTTTATGTGGACAGCGAGGACACACCTAGCATTAATCTGTTTTGTCTAATTGATGTGTTCATTTCTCTTTTGCTGACAGGATACATTAAGAAATTACTCATTCACTCCTCTGGGTTTTAAATTGAAATCTACTTTACTGAACCCAAAAGCAGGAAACAAAGCAAAACTCTTCATTTTCCTGTGTGCTCGGCACAGAGGAGATGGCACCAGCTCCTTCTTAAGCACTTGTTTCCAGCTCCATTCAGCAATGGTTTCATGAGACTGAAAACATCACCTCAGATTAGGTAAACTTTTTCATAAAAGCCATTAACTCCTCTGTGGAAAAGCCCAGTGGATTTTTCCGTGAGATGTAATTTTTAGAGGCCTGTCTTTATAAATATGCAAAGTTAAGGGCCAGGAAAATAACAATTAAAAAAAAACAAAGCAGAATGGGTCAATGTAAACAGTATTTCATTTATATACAATCCACCTGATTTCAAGAGCTACATTATCTCTACACTGGCCCCCTCCAAAACCCATTCCTCAAAACGTGTATTTTTTAGCATTAGATCTAACTGAATCAGAAGCAATACTATTATTTGGTTTGCATTTTGGATAAACCTTTTTTTCTGTCTACATACTAGTGGAAAAACTTCTTTTTTCCTCAACTTTCCAGCCTTTTCCCTGTGTTGTAAGAGCAGAATCTTTTGGCATACTAACTGGCACACCAGTGATGAAAAACACGCTGTCCTAATATCCTCCCCCAGCACTGCAGAAGCTTGTTTGAAAGCTATTTACTGCTAGGATGCGCATATTAATGTCTCGTCTTATTTGCCTCAACAAACAGAAAGAGGCTATTTTAAGTTACTAGAAGATAACATAAACTAACCGAAAATCCAGTCTTTGTTTTCTAGAGAAGCCATCTGGTTCGTGTTCCTCCTTTTACATTATTTTTAAAGCATCTTTGGGGTGCTCTTATGGACACCACACCGCCATATATCAAAGGAGGGTCGTTAGGGGATGGTTGCCCCGTGCCATGGGTACCTACGGCAGAGACCCAACAGGCAGCAAGTCATTGCACCAAAGCCAGCGGAGCCGGCAGCCGCGCGGCTCGAGATCCCATTAGCAGCTCGTAAGCGAGACGAGCCCCTGATCGCTGATAATGATATAATGAATACCAAATTAAAACCTAAAACTATGTTACCACAGGCTACGATCTTATCAACCTCCCCTGAAAGTTGAGCTGCATCAGGCCCTGCGGTTCTTGAATAGGAGATTTCAACTAATATGCTGCAGGTAATTCAATCCGTGCCGCTCTGCTCTTTCAAGCAGCACTCAGCCAAGGCTGCATTACGATATTAAATCCATGGTGACTTCAGAGGTGTAGGCTTTGGCTCATCGTCCTTCAGCTGAGATACAAAACCAGGTTGAACAGACCTGGAATGACCCAGCTGAAATATCTTGGCTGAGCTTCAACAGAGAAATTGTGTTTACTCCAAGAAAAACTGCACTATGGTTTCATCTGGGTAACATTTTCGCTTTCAATGCTGACCCTTCCCAACACTGTCCTTTAGCTTTAGCAGTAAGAAATAATCAGGGAATAGTAGATAATAGAAACATCAATGACAACAAAGTATCAGACCAATATAGTCCTCTTTTTTTCTGCAGTGCCGCCAGTTTGGGACCAGACGTGCGGTGCTCTCCTGCTGAATAGCTGATGCCACTTAGTTTCAGGCCGTGGGATGTTCACAAACCTTTCCTTTCCTGCAAGGCCTGCTCCTGGGATGACAGCGGTTATTCCGGACACGCAAAAAGCTACACTTTTTTGAAAAACAAACAACAGACAATAAACCCTCTTATTTGCATGCAAAGCAAATGCACTCGCACAAACAGCAGCCTCTCTTCACACCCCGGGATGGGCAAAGCCCCGTCCATTATTAGCAGCAAGATAGATAAATGAAGCAGCCAGCTAAAATGCCAAGGAAGCATTCACATCTTTTTCGTTCTTTTCCCCCCAGAAAAAACTGTTTGTGGGGTTTGTTTTTTTTTTTGTTCAACCAGAAACAGTTCAGTCTCTGGGTAAAATTTGGCAAGTAAATGCTAAAATACTCTGAAGACCACTAATTTTAACCTGGTGCTCTCAGCAGTAGGGTGTAAGCTATTTGTGTACAAACCCAAAACAAATACTGTGGCCTAATGCTGGTTTTACTGAGGACAACAGAAACAGCTTCTCCCGTGCGTGGGCAGCCTAGCAGAGAGTAAGCTGGATCTGTCACCGTAGCATGTTGCAGTGGGCACAGACGGCTCGCGGATACTCCCCAGCCCGGTGTGAAGCACGGGGGGTACCACCGCCCACCCAGAGCCTGGCTCTGCCAGCTGCATACAGCGAGATTAAGGTGACGGGGAGCTGAAATGAGTTCAGGATGGGAGCCATGAGAGGCAACAGGGGAAAGTGATGGAGATCAAACACAGCCTGGTGTGTGCAACATCACAGCAGAGCAAGTCAGCCCCCCAATAGCCTCCCAGAAGGAGCCCTGGCAACACATCTTTCCTGCCCGCTGCTCATTGCAGGCAAACCAAGCTATGAGATGTGTCCTCTTGCCAAAGCCTTGCCCTCAAAGCACTAGCACGCTTTTAACAAAACCATTCACAGCACTTGCTCCTATACCAAAGAAAAAAAATGTTCTCTCTGAACTCTTTATTGATACAGTGAGTTTCTGCCTAAAACTAGCCCAGCATGGCTCCTGCTAGAACCGCAGCTTTATCGAGGTGAGTAAATAGCTACACCAAGCAATCCTCTTCAGCTTGAGAGGCATCTCTTTACCGGGCACGTGAGAGGTGGCAAAGGCTGCGACACACTGCTCCAGAGTAGCACTGAACCAGCAGAACAGGGCAGTGCCGACAGATACAGAATACATGTTGTACATCGCATCAAACCCAAGGTGGTTGGCAGCTTTTGGAGAGCTTAAAGACACCAAGTAGGTGCTGCTCTTCTGGAGAGCACCCAACGGGAGTCAAACTCATTCCTAGCACAGTCAGAGACTTTATCCTGAGGTGACTCTGTATCCAGAGTCATGTCCTGTGCGCGATCTGCCAATAAATCCATCAAATGTCCCTGCGCTGGTATCATTTCTCCCTTGAAGAAAGGCTGAGAGTTGGGGTTGTTCAGCCTGGAGAAGAGAAGGCTCCAGGGAGACCTTACTGCAGCCTTTCAGGACTTAAGGGGGGCTTATAAGAAAGATGGGGACAGACTTTTTAGCAGGGCCTGTTGCGACAGAACAAGGGGGAATGGTTTTAAACTAAAAAAGGGTAGATTTAGACTAGATATAAGGAAAAAATTTTTCACAATGAGGTGGTGAAACCCTGGCACAGGTTGCCCAGAGAGGNGGCAACACATCTTTCCTGCCCGCTGCTCATTGCAGGCAAACCAAGCTATGAGATGTGTCCTCTTGCCAAAGCCTTGCCCTCAAAGCACTAGCACGCTTTTAACAAAACCATTCACAGCACTTGCTCCTATACCAAAGAAAAAAAATGTTCTCTCTGAACTCTTTATTGATACAGTGAGTTTCTGCCTAAAACTAGCCCAGCATGGCTCCTGCTAGAACCGCAGCTTTATCGAGGTGAGTAAATAGCTACACCAAGCAATCCTCTTCAGCTTGAGAGGCATCTCTTTACCGGGCACGTGAGGGGTGGCAAAGGCTGCGACACACTGCTCCAGAGTAGCACTGAACCAGCAGAACAGGGCAGTGCCGACAGATACAGACTGCATGTTGTACATCGCATCAAACCCAAGGTGGTTGGCAGCTTTTGGAGAGCTTAAAGACACCAAGTAGGTGCTGCTCTTCTGGAGAGCACCCAACGGGAGTCAAACTCATTCCTAGCACAGTCAGAGACTTTATCCTGAGGTGACTCTGTATCCAGAGTCATGTCCTGTGCGCGATCTGCCAATAAATCCATCAAATGTCCCTGCGCTGGTATCATTTCTCCCTTGAAGAAAGGCTGAGAGTTGGGGTTGTTCAGCCTGGAGAAGAGAAGGCTCCAGGGAGACCTTACTGCAGCCTTTCAGGACTTAAGGGGGGCTTATAAGAAAGATGGGGACAGACTTTTTAGCAGGGCCTGTTGCGACAGAACAAGGGGGAATGGTTTTAAACTAAAAAAGGGTAGATTTAGACTAGATATAAGGAAAAAATTTTTCACAATGAGGTGGTGAAACCCTGGCACAGGTTGCCCAGAGAGGTGGTAGATGCCCCATCCCTGGGAACATCCAAGGTCAGGTTGGACGGGGCTCTGAGCCGCCTGATCTAGTTGAAGATGTCCCTGCCCATGGCAGGGGGGTTGGATTGGATGACCTTTAAAGGTCCCTTCCAACCCAAACTATTCTATGATTCTATGATTTTTGTGCTATGATACTTTACCTGTCACTCTCAGAACAGATAACTAAGACCAAATCTTGCCACCAACTGCACCCCTGTTACTTTAACTGAAATCCAGAAGAGCTAAATCCACCTGCAGGACAGTGGGAAATGATACTCAGCAACATATCAAGCTTCACTTGATTGAGACATAATCGTCCCAGCGTACGTGGTGTGACCTGGATGGACAGGTTGCACCTATCTGCCACACAGCGTCCCAAAGCATTAATGTTAAACCTGGATGGAGAAAATGAGAAGGCAACAAACACGCTTCTGCCTGGTTTTCTGGTTAAAAGCGGGCTTCTCTGGATTAGAAGAAAACAGTGTGTGGTCCTTTAAATAACACAACAGCCTCCAAACACTGAATCATTTAATCCCTTCTCGCTGGCGGCTGCTTTATCCCAGCCTCCCCCAAAGGCACGTCTGCAGCCCCGCTGCAGCCCCTGTCCCAGCACGGGAAGGGGATCCCCACCGGGGACTTGCGGCTCCCAGTCCCCAAGGTGGGGTGTCCCCACATGTATCCCCCACCCCATGCAGCCCCTGACCCCATCACACGGGTCTTTATCTGCCCGTGGCCGAGGTTAACGCAGCTGTTTTGTGCCGGGGACGGTGATGACACAACCGAAGGGCATTGCTTCTTTGCAGGCACCAGCGACAGCCGCCAGCCAGGGGAGAGACCACAGCTCATGCTGGGACTAGGCTTGGACTGGACGTTCGCATATGGCTCTGAAAGGGATTTTTTTAATGCTCCATCATCCCGTTTCTATCTGAGCGGGGAACGTGTCTGATGGATGTGTTACCTGTCTTCTCTGCTCAACCTGGCATGGAGGATATGGAGCAAGAAAGAAAGAGGCTGGGAGAAATCTTAGCTGGATAAAATCAAATGGCAAAGCAACCCTGAGCTTTGCTGTGCTGGGATTTTACCCCAATTTCTGTTTATACCCACAACCCACTGAGGTTCCCCTCCCACGCAGGGGGGAAGCGCCCTGATATGGGTTTATGAGAAACACCCACACAGCTGTTTTCTTTTAACCTGTCCAAGATGCCGCTTTGCAGGGCAGAATAACTCTTTCCATTGCCCTAAGCAGAGCCCACGGCCAATTCCACTACAGAAAAGTAACTTAAATAATTAAGAGGGTTCCCCTTGAGCGCTGGGCTCGTTCCCTCCCACTGTGTCAGGCTGCAGTCCCTGTGCATCAGGGTAAGACCTCAGGGGTCAGGGAGGAGGGGGGTACAGCTCGCCGCTCCAGACACTTTCTTTCATCTGCCCAGCTAATTGCATCTGCCCAGCTGAATTGCCCCAGTGAGGTCAGGGTCCCATAAACCATGTAGAGACAGTCCCTCACCCAAAGAAATTACAGCCTATGCTGCCAATACACCCACTGAGACAGGACCATATTTTCACTATCATTTCACAGCATTAGGACTGCAAAGAACTGTGAAGCTCGCCCGGGAAACCTGTCGCAGAGCCAGTAACTTGAGTGAGGTTTTCTAAGTCTTGAGTTGGGGCTTTAATTGAAGGATTATCCTTCACGCTGGTATTCGTCGTACCACCAGTCATCAACAGGAGATGAGACAGCAAGATTAATCCCTCTTCTTATCCTCCCACATTAATGCCTCCATCATTTGACCCCTATAGGGTACTCGCTGAGGTTCCAACTGATGGAAAAGTAAGAAAAAAAGTGGCCAAGCATTCTGGCCACATTTCTAAAAATACCGGCATTGCTGCGGGGCTCCACCCGGTCTCTGCTCAGAGACACCGGTCAAGGAAACTTTGCACTGGATGTCCAGGAGCTACTGCTGTTCAGTGAGTTATCTCGTGATGCCCCAGACCAAACTGGAGCGAGAACACTTGCCAAAGCCATGGACATGAGCTATCGGACACGCAGAGCGAGCAGGTGGAGGTCTAACCAGCTCCCACCACTGCATCCCAGTGGCTGCTTAATAGGATGTCCCGGTAAGCAGCCTGGTGCTTGCAGACAAAAGTAGCACTTTTCTATGAAATATCAATCTTTCCTAAGAGCCAGCTGACATTCTCCAACCTCCTTTGCTAAATGATAAGCGTGTGATGGAGACTGTGCCTTCAGCCCTGCTCGTCTAACAGGAGCTGCTGGAGGGACCGCAGCCAGCGCACACGGACATGGAAAAGGCACGGGAAAAATGCCACGGCTTCTCCTTGTTAGTGCCCAGCGGAATTTGGGAGCAAACATTTGAAAATACATAATAATTTTCAATTCTCATGCCGATTTCAAATGCAATTTCTGACTGGAGTTTGATTTTATTCCAAAATAGTTTTTCTTCTACAATTTCATTTGTTTCAAATAGGTTTTTATTTGGAAACATAACGCAAATCAGTGTGTCTTTGCAAAATCCACAAAAATGTGATGGGGTGACCAAGCACACAGGTTGGAAGCCCAGTGTAAATCCAAAGGGAACCCAAGCTATTTCTCTTGAGCAGCCCATTAGTCAGTTTTGATGACGTCAAAACATTTTGAGAAATGGCACTAAGGAAAACTCAGTAAAATAAAGGAGTTGGAGATGAGCCTTTCCTTTCTGAGGAGGTTTCATGAAGGGAAAGAGGGCCCACGAGGTGAGGATGCTGGAAGCCCTAGAGAGACTTGGAGGCCAAGAGTATATTGACTGTCCTAAAAAAAGACCTGTAGACAAAGAAATAGCCCAGAAAACTGCAGGAACCATGGTATTTAAATGGCACAATTAATTAGTCACGGATGAGACAAGTATGAGGGGATTGTGAGAGAGGTAAACAAGCATTTTAATAAAAGGAAGAAAGAAAATCAATCGGGCGGCTTCTGCCCGTGTGTGTTCAGAGTCACAAAAAAAGAAAGTTATGTCCTACAAAACTGGAAAGGCCATATTTGATGCTGATAAGTAGAATAGCTGAGATAATGAAATAGCAGTTGGTGGAGATCCCTGCTATAAGGTGTTATTGAGGCCAAAACCTTGGTCAAATTCAAAATAGGATTAAGTCTTTAAATGACTAGTCAGATGGCCACTTGCTGTTACAGAAAAATGGGCAGCAATTATTTCCATCTAGAAACTAGGCAGTGCCTGGGGACAGAGAAAATTCTGCTGCAAAAGTATCATTGTGTGCTTGGCTGCTATGGGAAATTTCACCCTAATCTGAAGGTGATCTCGCTGAGGGTACCTTGGCCTCATCCAGTTCTTTATCCAGATGACAGACTCAGATTTAATCAACTTGAAGAGCACCGTTAGAGGGGCAGCTGTAGAAATTCATCTTCCTGCAAGATTGGAAGTTACAGAACTCATGAGAACAGTGTAAGGATTAATGAGAAAGAGCTTAAGTGAGCCTCTGACAAAACATTTGCGCCTTCTATTACTCAAGGCGGTGGCAGGGTGTTTCGGGTAGCTAACTGTAGGTACCACTGGCTAAAACAGAGGCAAGCATATAAAAAGTAGATCAAGGTTTGACTGCGGCAGGGTCTGGAAAACTATCATACAGCAAAGTCTGCTGGAGCAAGGGGTCTGAGCAGTAGAGGGAGCGTGGAAGGCAGGGATGATACGTTGGTACCGCACAACGCTTTAGACAAACTTGGGTGCTACAAGTATTTGCTAAGAGGACACAAAAGCCCCTCTCTGCTGATACCAACCAAACTGCAAGTGGCCAGATGTGCTGATAGCACCAGCCTGTGGGTCAGCCCTCAGGGCGTGCAATCCCACGCTCCATTACGCCAGCCCCAAGGAGTAAATACGACTCGAATGACTCTGGACCCACACATGCAGGTAAGTCCCATTAAAACTTGGCCGATTTCAGAAACACCCCCCCACACCCCACCCCCCCCTCCATGTCCTTTACTCACACACTCCTTTCACTCACTGCAAAACAAGATGCAGTAGGAAATGAAGAAGCTTTTCTCTCTTGCCCAGATTTAGTCGAAGGGAAGCTCCCGAGATCAGCCATCCCCAGCTGTGTCTAGTGTCCATGGACTGAGCAAAAGCAGCTGGGGGAAGCCAGTGAACGAGAAGAGAAACAACAACCAAATGGGAAGCACGAGGACCACAGACAGGGACAGGAGAGCAGCTGCAGCTCTGACTGTTGATTTCAGGCAATCAAAGAATAAGGAAAAAAATAAAAACAGGGTTTCAAAACCTCTGGTTGTGAGGAGGGTAATCAGCTGGCTCCACTTCGGCTCCAGCGAGGCTTTTTCTGCTGTGTGCTGTATGGCGTGATGTGTGCTGGCCAGGAAGGGAACGGAGCATTGTGTCATCCTGTGATGACACCTTCTGCTGACCAGCAATAACCTGGGAGAGGTCTTTTCTGTTCTTGTCTGGGAAGAGAGGGGCTGCAAAGAGAGTGCTGTGAGGGAGGGAAGAGAGGGAGGTAAAGCTAAGCTGGGGAGAGGAAAGAGCGTGGTAAGAAACTGGGAAAATGATAGCACTCGTCTGGAAAGCCACAAAAAACACCACAGGAATCAGGGCTGGAAAGGAAATCAGAGATGACATGTGGTCCTCTATCGCGTGCAAAGACAGGATTGTGGACATCCTGGCTAGGTTTATTTGTGCAGCGTTGCTGTCTGTAGGTCCCCAGAAGGTCACTGCCATTGATGCGGTTCCTGTCGGGGTCACTCACATTAGGCAAACATTGGCTTCCCAAGCTGACCCGAAGTGGAGGGTCACACCTTTCATTCTTACCAGCAGACTATTATTTCAGTGTTTAGAGAATGAATAGCTTCGCTCCACTCAAGGCACAGTCCGCATCCGGGAATGGGTCCTGTTAGAAGTTCTAGCATGAAGCTGTAACGGAGACTGAAGTCTGATTCTCGCCAGACATCGCTGGAGATGAAACCATTTTGAATTTGATGTCAAAATGGTAAGAATACAGATACAGAGCGGGAGTGCTTCTAGAGGGAACCAAAAAGCAAGAGTCAAGAAATAAAAATGCAATAAGGAAAAATAAGGAATAATCTTGAACACAAATTCCAGCTACCCTCAAAAGCAGCTATGGTTATAAAATATAAAATATATCCTGCACCTGAGATCTAACTCCTCCCAGCCAGGCCACGCAGAGGGCTGGCCAACAGGGCATGCTGCAATACGTGAGGTATTATTTTAGTCCTAATTCTGCCTGTTCCAGGATTACAGTATTAGCACCCGAATCTCACAGTGCGGCTCAAGGAGAAAACAAAGGGGGGGGGTTCCCCACCCTCTGCCCTTGCGGTGAGGAAAACCCTGCTCAGGAGGAGGCAGCCAGGAGAGTTATTTTTCAGCAGCCAGGCAATTTGGGAGAGGCAGCCCTCAGGACACCTGGGCAGGCAGAGAGGACTCGATGGGTGAGGACGTGGCCGTGGGGCTGGTAGCCCCGGGCGGGGAGGTCTCCCGAGCCCGGCCCGGCTCGACCCGTGGATATTGCCGGGCGATCACATGCGGCAGGCGGGGAGGGCGCAGAGAGGGGGAAGCGCTGAATAATTGAGGAGCTGCAGCGCCCTCCTCCCTCCCTTCTCCCTCCCTCCATCCCTCCGCCCTCCCTCCGCCCTGCGTGCGCGGCCGGGAGCCGGGGCCGGCGGTGCCCAGCGCAGCCCCCCCGCCGGCTGCAGCAGCGCAGCCGCCCCCGCCGGGGTGCGCGCCCGCGGCGACTCCGCAGCATCGCCCGCCCGCTGCCCTCCGCGCCCGGCGGTGAGTGCCCCGGGGAGGGGAAGGGAAGGGGGATGGAAGGAGGGAGGGAGGGGGGAAGGCGCTTCCCCGCGCTGCCACCCGCCTGCCCGGGGCGGGGGGGAGCGGCTCGGAGCCTCTCGGGGTGCGGGGGGCACGGGGGGCCGGCTCCGAGGTCTGGCCGCGGTTTCTCCCCCCCCCCGGCCCACGCACACAGGGAGCAAGGGGAGCGCCCCCGCTCCTCCGGGCCGCGGGCGGACCGACCCCGGGGGACCCCAGCCCGCTCGGGAGTCCCACTGCCCCGGCCAGGCTGCGGCCCCGTGTTTACAAAGTGTGGGGGCACTCACCCCGAGTGGGAGGTGGGGGCGTCAGGGCTGACGGTACGGGATTGATAGGAAAGAGGGGAAAAAAAAAAGAGTGAGAGGAGGAATAACCGGGCGGCCTGACCGAAGCGACAGCTCTCGCTACAGGTTACCGCACAAAACACGCGAGGGGAAGGACGGGACGCTGCGGGCAGGGGGGCAATAGGCAGAAAAGAAACCGAGAGGGAGGCGGGCAAGGACGCGAGGGCAGGTTAGACCCGTGGGGGCCGGCAGGGCAGGGTGCTGGTGGCGGCAGGGGCCGCGGGCTGGAGCCGGGTCACGCGTGGGGCCGGGCAGCGCCGGGCGGGCGGGCGGGCGCTGTCCGCGGTGCTGAAGCCCCGATGGGGCGGCCCCGGGCGCAGGCGGCCCCCGGCCCCGCCGAGGCCTCCCCCCACGGACGCGGCTGGCCCACGCACACGGACCCGATTGACGGCTCCGTCCTGCCGCCGGCGCCTGCAAAACTCCCTCTGACTTAGAGGCTGGTAATGGAGTTAGCTTCCTCTTTACGTCACCCCCGACTCGCTGCTGCTTATTGATTCCACACGGGTATTTTCAAACTACCTAATACCAACCGTCTGCCCACCCCAGCCCCGGGTAGGTGTGCTTCAGCATCACTGTATTGAAAATCCTAATCTCTTTTCTCAGAATTGCTTTCCAGCTCAGGTTTTGTGGCCTATTAAATGCTAGTTTATACAGATCGACTTAGTGCCTTCCTGTCACAGGCTGTACCTAGAGAGCTCCAATATAGGGCTTCCTAAAGCAACACAGGCTCTGGGGAGGAGTAGGAAGCAATATTACTCTTGTCAACCCCAGAGAAGACTTTCGGCTCAAAAGGGCCATGTCTGATTTAATCTAGCGTATTAACTAATTAATCCTCCCAGTGTCCCTAAGTAGTAGGCAAGTACATTTTAGCATGCCAAGGCATTTGTTTAATTGCCCAAAAACTGTCATGAGACTGAAAGCCTGATTGCTAAAGATATTTACATGTGTTCATTTTATTGGTACACATTGCTAAGACATATGACTTACCGTAGTTGAACAACGTATTGTAAACAAACAAAAAACCTCGAACAAGCCAAAACCAATACTAGAGTGAAAAGTTACCTAGATTAAACTGACTAATTATCTGTTCTTAAAACATACTGCTCCATGGGGAATCTTGTTGCATGAGAAGTAAGGGCTTGTTGCCCAAGTGCTATTTCCCATTTTCATCTGTCAAAGGTGCTGAACTTTGCCAACAAAACAGAGACTGATGAGTAGCAAATGATGCCAACAAAGAATCTTGCGTCATCTCAAAGTAAAGTCAAATGTACAGTACATACCTGAGAAGACACGATAGAGGCAATGTCTGCCATAGGACAAGCTGTTGAACAAGAGCAAGGGGAAAAAAGCCTTGTTCAATTGCTGCTCTGTAAGGGGAGATGTAGGAAGGAAATTTTACCTCAGCCCTTGGAAACTGCTAGAATACAGTAGACATCAACAAAAATAACAATAAAATTGGAAATAAAAAAAAAAAGAAAGAAAGAAAAGCCAAAGCCTGTCAAGGACTGGAGACCGGAGAAAGGCCCTTACAATGGAGGAACTACAGCACCTGAGCAACTCACATCATTAAAAAGGGTGGGGGGTGACTTGATTCTTGAATCTAAGAGCCTCTACAGAAGGAAATTACTAGGCACTGAGTTATTCCTCCATCTGCCAAAGAAAGGCACGACATGAACTAGTGCCGAGATGCTAAAGCCAAAACACTCTGATTTAAGTGAGGGATCACATTTTTGAACAGTGGAGGGCTGATGACCTGATGAAGCAGCTATCAGAAAACCTGCTGGATTCTCCATCTGTTTATGTCAAGACTTGATGTCCTCCCAAAAGATGCAACTTAGCCAAAGCAAGTCATTGGGCTCCCTGCAGGAGTAATTGCCTGGAAGCTAATGGCCTGCAATTCAGACAAAATGAACTCTGTGGACTTAATGGTACCTTTGATCCTTAATTCCTCAAGTTAGGCACAGAGATGTACAGCTTTGCTCCCAGGTGCCCCAGCCTCCCCTCTAGACAAGTAGAACATTCCCAGCAGGTGGGATTTTTGACCACATACCAAAAGCAGAACAAATGACTGACCAACTTATATTTTGAATCCCCCAGTTTTCCAACTTGNGGGGAAAAAAAAAAGAGTGAGAGGAGGAATAACCGGGCGGCCTGACCGAAGCGACAGCTCTCGCTACAGGTTACCGCACAAAACACGCGAGGGGAAGGACGGGACGCTGCGGGCAGCGGGGGCAATAGGCAGAAAAGAAACCGAGAGGGAGGCGGGCAAGGACGCGAGGGCAGGTTAGACCCGTGGGGGCCGGCAGGGCAGGGTGCTGGTGGCGGCAGGGGCCGCGGGCTGGAGCCGGGTCACGCGTGGGGCCGGGCAGCGCCGGGCGGGCGGGCGGGCGCTGTCCGCGGTGCTGAAGCCCCGATGGGGCGGCCCCGGGCGCAGGCGGCCCCCGGCCCCGCCGAGGCCTCCCCCCACGGACGCGGCTGGCCCACGCACACGG
>VZTQ01004986.1:0-52983 GCA_013400755.1 Pelecanoides urinatrix | reverse complement strand
GGAGAAAGGCCCTTACAATGGAGGAACTACAGCACCTGAGCAACTCACATCATTAAAAAGGGTGGGGGGTGACTTGATTCTTGAATCTAAGAGCCTCTACAGAAGGAAATTACTAGGCACTGAGTTATTCCTCCATCTGCCAAAGAAAGGCACGACATGAACTAGTGCCGAGATGCTAAAGCCAAAACACTCTGATTTAAGTGAGGGATCACATTTTTGAACAGTGGAGGGCTGATGACCTGATGAAGCAGCTATCAGAAAACCTGCTGGATTCTCCATCTGTTTATGTCAAGACTTGATGTCCTCCCAAAAGATGCAACTTAGCCAAAGCAAGTCATTGGGCTCCCTGCAGGAGTAATTGCCTGGAAGCTAATGGCCTGCAATTCAGACAAAATGAACTCTGTGGACTTAATGGTACCTTTGATCCTTAATTCCTCAAGATAGGCACAGAGATGTACAGCTTTGCTCCCAGGTGCCCCAGCCTCCCCTCTAGACAAGTAGAACATTCCCAGCAGGTGGGATTTTTGACCACATACCAAAAGCAGAACAAATGACTGACCAACTTATATTTTGAATCCCCCAGTTTTCCAACTTGTTTCATTAATTAACTCTCCCTAAAAAGAATCTCTTTCTTTGTGCATATCACAGTAAAGTGAAGCAATTTAAAACATAAATCTTTCTCCTTAGGGAGTCAAGACATATCTCACCCTTCTCTAATTTTTTAGGATCATATGAAAATTATGGAAATTCATTCTTTATGGAACTTCAGAGTCTCACATGGGATCATATCAGAAAGGATTCCAGCCCAAAATTTTTTAAAGGATATATTTATAGGCTTCTTTCTTGAGCACTAGACAGTCTGTTTTCTCAGTTCTGAATTCACACACATATAATAAGATTTCCTCCATCTTCCCTTGAAGGCAACAGGAGTTTTTCTAGAAAATTCAATAGGAACAGGATAACCTCTCAATGGCGAAATTAATGGTTTTCCTGTGAGGTCCTGCAACATTCAAGCAAATAGGATGGTGAGAACTTACACAAACATAAATACAATTCTAGGCTTTTCATGAAAAAAAAAAAAGAGGATAACAGAGTAGTCTGTAACAGAATATACTTAGTCCCTCAGACTTCTTAGCCCCCAAATAATAAAAACTTTGCTTTCAGAGCACCTGAGCTATTAAGATCATCATAATGTATATGCTTAAGCAACGTGTTGTTGTTTGGATTATTAAGACATTTTAAAAATAAGAATGTAAGAATGTAAAAAAGAATCAAATACTTCTTCATCCATGTGTGGTGGTGGGATCCCTATGTCACACAAAAAAACATTAGCAGGTGGGTGGCATTTTTCTTTCACATTGATTAAAAAAAAAATTAAATAAATCACTCCCAGATTGGCACGCTCTGTAAAATATAAAGCCATGGTTGGGCCTGAAGTTGTGATTCTTGTGAGAGACAGTAGATCTAGGGATGCAAAAGGATCCATAGTCAAGAAATATAATAGGCATTTTAAGCTACTTCCTACGGATATGAAAACCTCGCCAGAGTCTCACCTCAGTCCAGGGTGAGTCTGCTGAACTCATTAAGCCACCCATAGTGTAAATGGGAGCAGATTCTAACTTAGATCCACAAGCCACAGAGATTCCTAAAACATTTTTCATTTACAAGCGATGAGATGTAGCTAAGCTGTGGTTGTCAACTGGAAACTGCCTTCTAGTATTAAGCAATTTTTCTCTTGTATGTGTTTCCTTGGCTTGTGGAATAGCAGCCGTGCCTCTAGACTATGCGGTCATCGGCACGGGGCTGGGTGCTCCAGCCAGCCACCACAGCCTATCCCTTTCTGTCACCAGGCTGGAACATCCCTAGGAGAAAACGATTTTTTCCCACAATAAAACTGTCAGAGCGAAGCCCAGGCACTTATGAAACAAAACCAGCGAGGTGGAGCCACGCAGCACGTGATTCTATTGTTTCTGTTCCTCCGCACAGCGACTGTATCAATAATTTACTGAAATACATGATACCATAAATTAAATCTACCTGGCAGGTGAACAGAAGAGGAACTTCTGTGGCGCAGGTTTTTCAAGCACCACCTCCTAATTCTGAGAGGACAGTTACAGGATCAAATGGTTTGCTGCTTATAGGGAAATGGGTTGCTGCAGCCATGCTACAATTGTCTATGGGGGTATCTGTGTCAAAATTTTAGGTAAACATCTATAAAACCAAGCGTGTGGGTTTGAGGGCAGCTTGTTGGTGACCATGACCCAAGTTGGTGGTTTGGTCCACTCCTCCTGCAGGTCCTCAGCTCCCTGAGTGTGGGCTGGGTCTTACCCAACACAGTTTTTTAAACCTGAGGATGGAGACACCCCCTTGTGCTGAGACACCACTTGCACCTCTGGGCATGTTCCACCCACAGCAGCACAATTAAAACTTCGCTTTAAACGTGTGCTTGAGCATTATTGAACCAAGTCTTCATGATGGACTTGTTGAGTCGTACTAAATGAGCAACTGCTCCATGGTGCTCAGCAATGCCAGGGTGGTCTCCAGGTAGGATTTGGACACCCTAGTCTGGTAGTGAAGGAAATGTATGCTTCTCCTGCCTGTCCTTCATCCTCGGCTGGAACAGGCAGAAAGCATTGGTGACAGGTCTCGCGCCGCTCCAGCCCCGCAGCGAGGTGCCCCGGAAGCATCTGGTTATGCCAGTGCCTTGTCTAAGGCACCTGGGCAACAGCAGGTGTCTTCCACTCATTAAGCGGCTGTGGAAGCAACAGGGACCAGGAGATGTGCAATTAATAACCAGGGTCACCAGCTCTGCACAAAGTAAATTAAGACGGAAAGAAGGAATACGTCAAGTTCCTTTGGCTGAGAGCTCCAGCACAAACAAGAACTACAGCAATAATATTTCAGCAACTCTACTCTCTGCTCTTAATTGCATGCGGGCACACCAGCTGAGTTCGTCTTGCCAGGCAGAGCAGCACACCATGGGGAGACCCTACTTACTGTAGCTGAGAGACAAAATATGTTGCCTTAGTGAAAAATGTTGGGGTTTGGGGTCTCACTGGTAGGGGATGCTAAAAGCAAACATGCAATTAGCTACCAGGGCTTCAATGGCAAGCAAATTTTAAGCTAATCATGTTGGCTCGTGCTGATTCCCTTGCTACACAAGGACATCTCCGGACAGTGCGTGTGGATCACTCAGGAATATTGTAATACCCTAATTTTTATGCTATTAGCATTTTTAAGAACATATAATTGTTCATTTAATTCTGCTTCACTAGTACCATCCTAGATGCTGCTTTAGTCGTAGATGTGCATTCGTAACTCACTTATGGGGAAATGTCAAAAAGCCCTCATGCTACAACGCCAGGTATTACTCACACTCCACACTGCTTAGGTATTGCAGCGCATTTGCCTGACTGATGGTGATAAATGACTAAACACAGAAACTCTATTCTAAATCATCATCTTTGATCAACTAGTGCTCACATTACTCATATAATCGGTTGTGTTGAAATGCAGGAGGATTACTCATGTAAGGCAAGGATTTTTTGTCCTAGCAAATAATAAGAATAAACAGCCAAACATGTAATAAAAGCAGCAGGAGCTGCTATTCACTTCTTTGGAAGGGCATTGTATCTACCTCACACCTCTGTTGAGGTGTTTAGTGACAGGCTACAACCAGCCAAATTACCCTGCAGCTCTAGGCTCCCTTTTCATATGCAAAAAAACCCCATTGATTTGCATACACTACTATTGCTTCTTCTGGAGCCTTTGGTAAGCTCAGGGCTGAAGAATGTGTCTTTCCAGCTTCTTCTGAGGAAAGTATTTCTTTGAGAACCCCTCCTGCATTAATTAGCTGATAGCCAAAATCATGGAAACGGGTCAGCGAGGCATAATCAATTACATTTGTATAACTGCTGATGGAACACGATAAGTAATTAATGAGACCATGCACACATACAAAAGAGAATTGCATTTGAAACCCAGCAAGAACTGAACTATATTTGTAAGCCCGATGTGTTTACAGCATAAAAGACCAGTTCAGACTCCCACCAAATGATTACAGAAAGCCGGAAAGACTGCTGGTAAGCAAGAGTCAGTGTTGAGAGGAAAAAAACCTATTTCTTAGTGGGGAATAAAGGAATCTGTATAAAACCAGCAATCTTCAAAATAAAAATAGAGGCTTAAAAATAATGACTTTTCATATCTTGTATTTGATACGCGGGTCATTTTTTTTTCTGGTTTGGACGACAAAGCCAAAGCGTTAAATCGGTACTTTACTGCAAAATTTCATTTGTGTTTTTGCCACTGAAATTCAGAATGCTACCCAGAAATGAAATAAGTTGTCATAATGACGCATCAGCCCAAGTCTCACAACAGTAAAAATCCATTTTGTTTAGAGAACCTCACACATTAATAAATAACCCATTCTGTGAATTATGTCAAATGAAAAACGCTCTCAGGGCTGGCCTGGAGCAAACCGTAATGACTTTCATTCTGCAGTGTAAAAGTATGGATCCACAGAGGAAAGAGAAAGGAAGCACAACCCAGTAATTACAGAGATTTCCTCCTGCATGTTGTTAAAGCAAAGACAGTTTTTAAATTAGTATAATTCTAGAAGAGACTGTCTGGTAACCCGGGTCTAAACATTTCAGTGATACAAAGGCAGCCCTTGTCCACTCCAGCAGTGAGATTCGTTACAGAAAATTTGTATCTCATCAAAGCAGTGATTACTGAAAGTAGAACCCATTACCCCAAAATAGGAAAAAGCTGCAAATGCAAGGCAACCAGTCTGCTGATGCCAACAGCAATCGTACTGCTAGAACAATATCTACCTCACGTTGCAAACAGGCAACTCGCTGTCATCCGGAGAAGATACCATACTGGCAGGAAGATGCCTTTTTCCCCTTGTGACAACTCAGGGTCTGGAGCTGCTACTATCAAAACCTGAGGGAAGGTTGCAGAATGAAGATTCGCATGAGATGAATCTCGGTTCCTGGGCACCCGGCTCGCAGCGTTTTAAACGCCTGCCTTTCCGAGGTCAGCACATTAGTCCTTGAAACAGCCCGAGCACCCAGACCTGTGAGCACAGCTTCCTTTAGGAGTTTCATTTCTTCGATCATGCCGTGGCTCGTGACTGCAAAAGGATGGGGGAGGCCGTATCTGATAGCCGTGAGCATTGGTATAAATATCTGCGCTTCAGATGCAAAATCTCGCAGCCGCCACAAACGAGTGCTTGAAGGTGCATAGAGCCGCAGGGGTCCTTCTGCAGGTGACCACGGGCAGGCACAAAAGCAATATTGTACAGCTAGGGGAGCATGAATAGTTTTTAGCATGGTTTCTCTCCCGCTTCCTTAGAAAACCCAACTGAATTAACCACTCGTGCACTTCTGTAAGGTAGCTACTTTCTCCATTTTACTGATGGAGGAACAAATTTACTAATTTCATGTGGTTTCATCACTCTCATAGAGTGAGCGTGTCGGAGCAGTTCCAAGAAGTTCCTGGTTCCCCATCTCCTGCTCAGCTCACTCATCTATTGATCTGTCGTTTCCCTGCATTAGCAGTATCGTTACGTCTTTTAAAGCTTTTACTTTGCCATCTCAAGACGACAATGACAAAATAGACCTTTTTGAAAATGTGCAAATTGATTATGCCTCTTTCTCCATAATTCCCTCTCTTTTTTTTTTTTCTTCCTTCTGGTGATTAAATAGCTTTTTTGCAAACACAAATGGAGCACTTCATGCATATTGCATTACTTACAGCTCGGCACTCGCAGATTGTTATATCTGTCAAAAGTACCCTGCACTCAGTCCTATGCCACTCTGCACCATGAGGAATTATTGGTACCTATACAAAAAGGGCAGAAAACAAGTGGAAAACCAAAATGCCAGGCACAGAACTGCCTTCTACAGGCACAAGGGAGAAGGACAGCAGAAAACCTGATGTCTTGGGGAGGTGGATTTAATGTCTAAGAGGAGGGGATGAGCCTTGAGCATCTCAGGAAGGGCGAATGGTGCATTTGGGTTTCCATCCCCTGCAGGCTATAAGAGCTATAGGTGCTACCTCCAGATACATCCAGCCTCTAGAAAGGAGGAAAACACTGATCCCTCCAGCCCCAGAGGTGTTTCTCACTAGCTTGATGCTCCAGAGGATCCCAAGGGACCCTGACAGCCTGGACCAACTGCTTGTGAGGTTGGCATGCAATTAATCCTGGCAAAGTTTAGAACAACCCTATATCAAGAGATCTGCTGGCCTTCACTGCGACCGGCTCCAATTTCACCTCTGAATGTGTTACTTCAGCTCCCACCTGTTCCTCATCCGGGCAGGAAGATGAGCACTCAGCCACCTAAACCTCCTCACTGCTCGCCTTCGTCGACACGGTGCCCAAAGATCGGTGCTCAAATACAGAATTAGCTATTTAGCTTAGGAATCGGGACCCACCAGCTGCAAGACAAAAAGGAGATTTGATATCTTCCCATCCTTCCCTCCTCTTTTTCCCTGGTTATTCAGGCAGCCCAGTCTCTCCCCAGAGACGACAGTGGGTAAACCAGCATTCTGTATCACCCTCTGAAGGCTGGAGAGGGGCAAAAAGGATAATCTCTATGTCCATGCCAATTATTTTACTGGATTGCATGTCTGTGCTCTTTTGACTCTTTCTTGCACTAGAGACTAGAACACAAAGTTTAAGGGGCTGGCTCTGGATGCGTGGCACCCTTGCCTTATGTCTTTGGTCAAGTTAAATATTTCCTCTTTTATTTTACTTATTTGTCAAAAGAAGATCATGATGTTTAGCCATTTTACAGCAGTGCTGACATTAGGAAAGCACTTAAAGTAACAGAGATGGAAGTAACACAGAAAAGTGCTGTTCAACCCCTCTACTTCCATTTTGCTACGAAGACAAAAAAAAAAATCCCTGAAACCTATTTTTTAAGTTGACGCAAGGTAGAAAGTTAGTCATAAGCCTGAAATACAGTTTAATTTAGCGAGAATTTTAGTTTAAATTAACCACAGCTCCACTTGAATGGCTCAAGTAGAAGCAAAAATGGAAAGATTAAAAATAAAAGAGCCCCAAATTAACAGCAAAGGCACAAGGCCAGATTGCTGAAGCTGTACCCACGTGAGTGGCGCCGGGACCAGCCCTCGCTCTCGGCTCTGTGCCTGGCTTTTAAATCCCTTTAAGGAGGGCTGATGATGGAGGTAGAGCCAGCTTTTCCAGTGGCAGCCCAGCTGGGGATCGACACTGTAATAACAAGCACATAAAACTCCAAATCAAATCGCGTTCGCAATGAAAACATTAACGTGACGAGCAGCCCCGGCAGAAGGCAACCCTCTAGTCGGCGGCTGCTGGAGCTGCTGCCTGACACCCGCCGCGCCGCATCGCACCGCTGACGTCATTTCTCTGCCTGCTGGAGGAGCTGTAATGAAATTCAGTATCTTCTGTCTCTTCATCCAAGTCCGCCTCGCCGTTACCGAGCTAGTAATTAAAAGAAAAAAGGGGAGGGGGAGCGGGGAAGTCAGACTAGCACGTTTCTTCCTCTTTTTCTTGTCCTTCGTCTGGGATCGCAGTGGGTTTGCTGCCAGGAGCTGCCTCTTGCGTCGTCTTGAGCCGCCTCCTGCATCCCCTTGAGCCTTTGGGGGTCCCTGTCCCGGGGGCGATGCTGCAGCCCAGCTCCGTGTGCAGCCCCTGCGCAGAGCGGGCCGGGGATCTGAGGGCTCTTGCTCCTGCACTGTAAACATCTGTATTATTATTTCTGAGGTCCACAGCAGGCACCGCCTCGGGGTTTGATAGGAACCTGCTTCAATCCTGTATTTTGGGGGCACCTCTCCCCTGGGCGAGGAGGAAGGGGCTTTCCCCATAAGAAGTCCTGCAGCAAACTGGGCGCTGCTGTGCCCAGCGCTCGGGCCATGCTGGGACATCAGCAAGTTTTTCTCTGTAGTAATTACTTCTCTGAGCCATGAAAACAAAAGGAAATCCTCCCTTTTCCTCTTAATGAGTGCCCCTGCCTGGCTTTCTATCAATACACCAACAGGAGCTCTCTTTTTTCATTTATCATCATCGATGTTCTGTTTCTTGTTGCATTCCCAGCAATTTTTAGTAGAGGTCTTTGCCTAAGGATACCCCTATGGACTCCTGGAGTCATTAGCGGAAAAATCAAATAAGCCATCCCAAAGCACAGACGAGGTTTGGGGAAGCTTGTCTGGGGAAGCTGCGGGGGGTGACGAGGATGGGCGATGCCGGGGGCTGCGGGGCACCGCGCTGCATCGCACCGGCGTGGGGCAGCCGGCAGAAAGCAGCTTTACATCAGGAATAATTCAGCACCAACCTAGACACTAAGGAAGATCCATGCCTGTAAATACCTAGGCCTCCCCTTCCGACTTGATTGCTGTTTTAGTTAATTTACCCTAATGAAGAAGAGTGTTTCGGTACAAACAGTGGTTGCTAACAAGCGCGTGGTGGCAGCAGCAAGCGCCAACCGGCGAGGCGGCAGCCGGGGAAAACCAACCCAGACTGCCTGATGATGGAGAGCTGCGCAGCCCCGAAACCCGGCTGCAGCTCCCCCAGTGGGGCTTGTCCCCTCCGAGCCACAGCTCCCTTAAGCTTCCCGGGTTTATAATGAAGAGAGCAGATAAAAACCAGAAGTAAAAACTCTCCTTCCCTCTGGCTGTGTGTTTCTAGCTAGCCAAGGTTAGTGGAGCAGAGCAGAAACAAACCGTCTCTGCCCCATGTAAATGGTTGCCATCCATGAGATTTTTTTTTTTATGGCTTTAAGTGGAGTGAAAGGATGTTTTCCAAGCTACAGAGCAGCAATATGCTGATCTCGCTTAAACATCTGGAATAGTTTCAAATGATTGCTTTAATTTAATTTGGTGGCAATTATAAAGTTATTCCATTTCAGATGTTTTGGAGGTTTTTTCCCCCTTGATGACTCAGGAGGGGTTATAGGAATCCCAGGGCTACACTGGGCAGCCACGCAGGAGGATCTGGTCCCAGCCCAGCCCCAGGCAGATGGAACAACTCATCAGCCTAAATCTGGGCACATCACAGATCCACCAGCCAGTTCCTCCTTTAAATTTAAATGATTTAAAATATTTAAGTTTTTCATTATTTTAGCAGTTAAAAATTATTCCTGGACAAGACTGTCATGTCTTCCCTTGAGGTTCTTTGCAAAAAGTGAGAAAGTAATTTCTGTACCCTGATGTGCCTTGAGAGTGAACTGGGCTGTCTGAATCAGTTGTGCTCAACTCTCGTCAGTTTGGGAGATGCACTAATTTCTCCGGTGTAGATGTGGTTCCCTCCAGCAAGACCTGAGCATATGCCACCCTTCCCAAACCCTTCATCAGCCACCCATGGACACTGCAGACAAGATGATGAAAAACTCCCAATCTCAAATGACATCAGACCCAACACCCTTAAAACACAGGGCAGGTCTGCCCATGCCAAAGAACAAAGCTGGTGATGGGACCAAGGACCAGCCCGCAGCCTTGGCACCTCCATCCCACACCATGCTACCTCTTCTGGTGGCCCAGCGGCTTCTCTGTGACAAGCACAGCCTTCACAAAAGCATCCAGAAATGGTATAAAGACATCAAGAGACACATATCGGCTCTTCCCGGTGTTCATCTCTTCCCGTAGTTAATCACCCAAATTTTATTGGTCCCCATTGATTCTCATTATGCTTTTCCTTACAAGAGTTAAGAGCTGACTCTTCGGTATCTATTATTTTCACCTTGCAACAGGTTTTTGCCATGAGTAAACCAAGGACAGGCTCACTTGAGAAAGATGTTTTCTTACAGTACAAACTACATGAGAAAATTCCACAGAGATAAAGGCGTCTAGATTGTAACAGTTCAAAAACCAGGCGGATAGTTCTGCCCAGCTTCCTGGCTAGTTTACGTCAATTTGGTGCAAACCTAAACATAGCGACCTCAGTCTATCAAACTCAACTAGGAGCATCCATAAAGTCCCAGTAAGGAAAATAATTAAATAAAGGGTGGGAAGTGGTTGGGTGAAGGGCAGCAAGACCTTTTTGCCAGCCTGTGCTTCAGAAATGTTGTGCTTTGGATAAAAGGAGGATGAATTTTGGGTAGTAATCATTTTGGTTAGAGGAGTTATTTCCTCCATGGCTGAAGCACAGCCCTGGCAAAGCAGAGCCACCCTGGAGGCACCAGCACATGGGCACGCTGCCCCGAGGGCAGCTCTGCCTCATCCCACAGAGCTCTGGCTCAGCTGCCCCCTTCCAACACAAACCTTCATTTAAACCAGAAAGTAAAACTTAACCTGAGATCTAGCCCATGCCACAAACCAACTGACTCCTTGAGCAACCCAAAAGCCAAACCCAGTTTTTATTCTCAACCCAAAGACGCACATTTGCTCAAGAGCGGTAACAATTTTCCTTATTATTATTCTTAGGTAGAACATCCAGCCTTTCAGCTTGTGGTTGCTCGAGGTAAAAAATCAACACAATTTGAACTGTGATCAACCAAAACATGAAATGAATGCTGTATTTTATTTAATAAACTCCAGCAACACAAGGCTGCCTGGTAGACACAATGTAATTTGTTTTGGATGTAAAGATGGAAAAAATAATTGTTTTGTCTTCAAGGCAATTAAAAAAAAAAAAAAGATTTCTATATTTACAGGAAGGAAGCTGCCAAGCTAAAATTCATATTTAATAAACTATTTTTTCTGTTTCCTTATATTAGCATTCAGAGATTGTCAATTCTTGTTATTTTCCTCAAAGTCAAGAATTCATCACGTATTACTAGGAAGTCATTACTGCTGGTATTAGGAGCTCACCTGGGAACTACGTGGTTTACTAAAAAACAGCAGAAAGGAGAGTGGGAAATGGCAGTTGCTGAATAGCTCTTGAAAATATGACTTAAGACAAAAAAGCACAGAGCAAGAGCAAAACAAGATAATTCCATGATTTTTAAGACAATCTCAAGATTTGGAATCATAAGACAATTTTAAGACAGTCTTAAAGCTTCTGCCAAGCTTCTCTCTCAGTTTGCCTTCACCACGCAGAAGCTGGACCCCAAAGTTTGTTGCAGTTACTCCAGAAAAACAACATCTCTTAATTAAAAAAAAAAAGTATTCCTCAGAGAGTATTTAAATAACTACAAAAAAGAAGTGATAAATTGAATGAAGAAACCACACCAAAGACTCTTTTTAACCGCATGATTCATTTGGATCTGAACAAGCAGCACCCTTTAAAACTTTTCCCTTTAGGCTTCACCAGGATAATGGTAGCACGCAAAAAAAAAAAAACAACTGGAATAGCCAGAGAACTGTAAGAATCAACTTCTATAGCACCAAAAAAAATCACCTGTCCCTGTAAGGGCCAGTTTGTGGTGATCGAGCCCCGTAGCCAGCTGCAGCCCGGCACAGGCAGGCAGCAGTCTCGACACACTGGATATAGGAGCAAAGCTACGGTTCCAGACTCTCTTTTTTTTTACAGTGCAGATGGAGCACAGCAATGTCGCACGGAAGGTCCCGTGTAGATGGGCACGGCAATGGTGGGCTGACACACGGTGCCCATAGGAGCATCCCCGCTCCCAGGACATACTGCGGTGCTGCTGAGCAGTGGACCCAAGGTGCCACGGTGGCCACCAGCACCTCACAGTTATAGATAGCCATCATCGCTTTTGGTAGCAGTCAAGCCACGTAATGGGCAAGTGGAGGGTATCAGGTTCCTGCTGCTTATGGGGCTGTATTAATAACTGGGGCAAAAAACCATGCAGACAAACATAAAGAGGGGCAGAGCATCTCTGTTGTACAAAACAATTGGGATGGAGAAAGGAGATTTCTCCAGAGCAGCAGCATTGGTGAAAGCAAAGCTGCCCTTGGCTCCCAGGGCTCTCCCAGAGCTGGAGCCCAGCCAGAAACCAACTCGGGGGCCCCTTTCAGTTCCTTCATGGGGAGCACATCCCTCTTTCTTTGCTATTTCAGTTAAAAACTGTGTTTCTCTCTCTTGCAGCCGGGCCACTGCAGGAGGGAGATGCAGCTACAGCCCTGAGCAAGTGCTGCCAAAACCGCCCGTGACCCACCTCCGTCAAGCCCAACACCAGCCATGAGTGGCTTCTTCTCGCGCCTGGACCCGCGGCGGGTGCCCTGGGGGGCGGCGGGCCATGCCCTGCGCACACGCGTCCTGCGCACCAAGCCCGTGGAGTCGATGCTGGAGGGCACGGGGACGGCCACCGCCCAGGGTGCCAGGCTGGCCAAGGTCCTCACCACCCTCGACCTCATCTCCCTCGGCGTTGGGAGTTGCGTGGGCACTGGTATGTACGTGGTGTCCGGCCTGGTGGCCAAGGAGATGGCGGGGCCTGGGGTCATCGTTTCCTTCATCATCGCCGCCGTCGCCTCCATCTTGTCAGGTGAGTCGTGTGGGTGGGTTTTTGAGTAACATGCCATCTCGTGCATCCTCTGGCTCCATTCATGGGCGGACGCCTGGCAGGACCCATAGTCAGCAGCACAAGCTATGAGAAGGTAGTGACTTCCCCATAGACTAAAAACCCCTTTCACGTTGGGCTTACCCAGCTCATGGGTCTGTCTCTCATTGCCCAAATATCAGATCAAACCTTCTACTGGGAGCCAGCAGCCCAAGCATAATTACCCCGATGAGCTGCTAATGGCTTCCCCAAGGATGGAGCCTATGGTTAATATATTTTTGAAGCATTTGAGAGTTTTGCAGCATGTGTCTGAGGCAGAGAGAATGGCCAAGCCACAGCGTTGGAGCAAAAGCACAACGTGGCTTGTTGGAAACCCTGTTTCAACAGGAAGGATATCGGTGGCTTGGGTAGCACCAGGGCCAGCTTCTTTTGTGTGGACATTGCTAACAGTTAACAAATTCCTCAATTAGTTTTGGAGTTTATTTTATTGGCAGGATCACTCTTTGAATTTCCAAACAAAAAACCCAACAAACAAATGTGTGGAGAGAGAGGAATTATGTATTTTAGTGAAAAGCCGGTGACTTCCATCTCCTTCATAGGAACCCAGCTGAGCATATGGCTCGAGCTGCGGTTTCCACATGAAGCCAGTACTGCTGGCATTTGTCCTTTCCAGATCAGTGCTAACACGATGATGTGATGTTCCTGCTCTCCCTGCTCAGAGGACTTTGCATGCTGTGTCAGTCTGGTAGCCAGCTTTTATCCACGGGTTGGATAAGGAAACTTGAGTAAATGGCAAAGGGATTTGATAGAAGACAGGAACAGCAAACACAGCAAAATGACCCAGCTCAGCTTTTCAAGTCTCTGGAGTTTTGTAGCGGGAGGTAGAAGCACATCATGCTCTTTCCCTGGAGGTTGCAGTGCTGCTCCATGGAGATGCCACCAAAGTCCATGCAAGTTTGAACCCCCTACACCCCTGCAGCCCAGAGGCACAACCCTGGCACAGCACGGGGACAAGCGTCACGCTCTCCCCAAAGCCACGCCAGGGAAAAATCCCACTGATTCTGCCTGGGGACCACCACACTGACAGTCCTGCCTCCCCGCTCCCCAGTTAGACCCCAGTGACAAGGCAGCTCGGACACATTTACCATTGATTCAGTCCAGAAAAGAGCTGAAAACATGTGACGAGATCCGACACTCATTTGAGATCCCAACACAGCAAACGAACCAAACCGCCCATTTTTTAAACAAGGCAGTAGATAGCATCAGTGTCTTTATCCTTTCCTACCACCCACTTTCTCTCCTCTGTGAGGGTTTTGCTGGCCATGATGCAAACCAAGAGCAAACAGAGCCTGGGTGGGTCTCATCTAAAAAAAAAAAAAAAAACCAAAACAAAACACCACATTGTCTTCCAAAAGGGGTTTTTTCACCCCAGACGTGAGCCCTGCCCCGCAGTGGGGAGCTCCCTCCGCCTTCACCCACAGGAGCCCACATCGCTTCCCACTCAGCTTTCATCTCCGCTTGCTTTTGTAGCCCTGGGAAAGTATTTTGTGAAGGATGCAGTGTTTTGATACTCTCCTTGGCCGCTTCCTCACTTCATCGTTGACGCTGCTGTTGTTTATAACAGCAACATGTTTTTGGCAAGTAAAGCCGAGCAAGGGTTTGGGAGCCGGACGGGCTATTGGGCTCACGGGGGAAGTGATTTCAGCTTTCCCATCACGGTCACTCCCAGCCAACCGGGCACTGAGCTCGGGCAAGTGTGCACAGACAGATTTTAAGGAGTTTCTCACAGTTTTAAGGCCAGATGGGACCAGTAGATTACCTGTTTTCCCATGATGTATTGAAGATCCCAGGTCAGATCCCACTGCCTGCAAAGTGAGCCCGGGAGGGTTTTGGCTAAAAAAGCCCCTTCCAGAAAGCCATTGGCTCCCCTGGGAGACAGCCATGGGGAACCCCCTCTGGGCCGGTGCCACCGGTGGAAATTCCTAAATCCCTCCGTGCTGTTTAGCCCGGCTTCACATAGGGATTTTTCCAATTTCATCTACTGGACAGATTCCAGTTATGCCTTCCCCGAGGTTTAAGCAACACATGCCCCACCAGGGTACTTACAGACATAGTATCGTAGATTAAACTGATAAATTAAATCAATCATCTCTTTTATTCTCTCACTGGAAGACCTTTTATTCAGCTCTCAAACAGAAACATTTGCCCAAATTCCCCCCACAAAGCCTCTAGCGCAGGGGATACCGCAGGCTCCCCCCATCAGCTGTGACTGCCCGGATTCCCCCCACTCACCCCCATCTCCAACCAAACCCCCTTCTTGGCCAAAATCAGCAGTTTGCATCTTACCCAACCCCATTGCCCTCCCCGCAGCCTTTTCCACCAGCCATTGCTCATCCCTTTACCCATCTGCTTTCCTAAAATAATACAACTTTGTTGATCCTATTTTGCAAACTCCTTACTGTGAGCGCAGGCAAGGGTCAGGTCCTCCCCCATGATGGTTACTGGTGTGGGGGAGGTTTCTCTGCCACACAACCCCACAGGTTTCGATGCCAGGCTGTGCAAGAAAAGAGAGTCCCTCTCCCACAGGAGCTGCTTTGCAACCCCAGCAACCCTCGATGGGGATTTCAAGCACCAGACTGCAGAGTTTTGGACCTCATTGCCGTGCTCTTACCTGGTACCCACGCTGGAGCAGGCTCAGCTACAGCCAAGGCGCATAATGGAGCAGGGGAGGGTTGAGCATGTGCCTCAGGTGCTGCCTGGCTGCAGGACAAGGGCCAGGATGAGGGGCTCCAGCTGCAGCTGATCATGAGCTGCTTGGGCGGTGATGGAGAAATGAGAGTCCTTTTTCTAAGGAAGTTTTCTTTATGGAGCTGTCTTTTATATATCTGATCATGAAACACACTGAACAGGCTCAGTGGCTTGCTGAAAATAGGATTTTGCTGTATACCTGCCTCAATAAATTGGCTGCCCTTGGTTAACAAAGGATGATCCCTCTGGATTTCTTGGGTGGTAGCATTAATTAATTAGTGTTACCTCCAGCGCTGCTGAAAGGACCCTCCCCAAAGGCTTGTTTCACCTGAAACATCACTCCCTTTGTGCCAGTGCCCTGTGGGATGTCTCATGGTCCCTGTGTGTCCTCATGCCAGGCGGCAGCAGGAGGATCAGCATCCACACCACGGCCACCACCGCCCCGACACACCGAAAACAAGGCAGCAGCCGAGAGGGTGCACTGAGCTGTGACGCTTGCACTGGCCCCTTGTGCCACCCGTTGTGCTGCCCAGCGGCTCTGGCAGCGCTGGAGTTTGAGGTTGAAGCCAGTGGGGACTTTGTGGTTCCTCCTCTGGCCCCACTCACCAGCAAAAGTCCCCACCAGGCAGGTCAGGATGCTCAAGCCACCGCTAACACAAGAACATCTAACCCGTACACACGTGCTGTATGGAAAGCCGCTGGCTGCCTCACCTCTTACCCCCAACAAGACAAACCAGAGAATGGAGAGGCCAATTAAATCTGAAAAATGGGGTTTTGTAGATGGGATCTTGGAAGGGACAATGTCATGGACCAAACCACTCAGCTGTGTTTATGTCCTTCTGAATAATGTCAATAACTGTATAATTACACCAGCGTAATGACTGTCACACCAATTACAGAGCGTAGCTGATATTCAAGGAAAAGACAAAGTCTTCTGTAAAAAGGCTACTCTTCCAAACAACTGCTGTGTTGGTTTGTTTTCTGCAGGAACTTGCAATCACTCTTGATTGAGGGGGAAAAAAAGAAATCTGTTTCCAAATTCAAAGAGTCGTGGTGGGGAGCGTGGGCCCAGCCTCCGCCTGCGCTGCCAGAGCTGGGCTGGCTGTGCGGGGACGCTGGGGGAGCTGCATCTCTCCGGGTTCCGGGGGACAAGGTGCCAAATAGCTGGGGCTGCTGAGGAGTAGCTGAGTAACAAGTTCTATTAATGTAATAATACTAATACTAATACTAATACTAATACTAATACTAATACTAATACTACACTACTGATGCAGAAAATATTAGTGAGATAAAATCTGCACCCTAATAAATTGCAATAAATCTTGCATTTCATGTGCCCCAGACTGGATACGCTATGATAAAAAATACTTTATTTTCTTAATATATGCTGATACGTAATGGAGATATCCACAACGTGTTGCTGTATGCAATATATAGTGAAAGATTACTCTTCTATTTTGGGATCCTAGTAGAGTAATTGAATACTCAAACATTTTATACATATTAATGTCTTTGCTTTGCCGTTATCATTCTGTATCAATAACAATCCTCTTGAAGGCTTATCTTGTCATTGGCGAAAAGTAGAGCTGCCTCCACGAAAGATTATGTGATTTTTAAGGCCATCAAAGAGAGAAACTAGATACTTGTCCCCATCAGAGCACCTGTTTCATAAATCATTCAGGCCTGTAGTTGTCTGTGAATGTCTTACCTTTGCCGAGCGCATGCATTTTTCATCAGCTTTGAATAATGACTGTCTGTAGGGCTGGATGCTGGGGATGTCTTGCTGCTCCTGCAGTTGGGCCTACGTTACAGAAATCAAGTTTTGAAGAGTCCCATTGGAAAGCACTGCCGGCATCATGCATGCAAGTTAAACAGTGGATGGAATATAAAACTCCTCCAATACAAAGAACAGAAACACCACCAAATTCAGCTTAGGGATTCAATAATTCTGTGGTTGTACTGTGTAAAAACTGCACTTATAGTAAGAGCGGCAACCTCATAATGTTTTTATAAATTATTCATTCCTCTTTCTGTACTGAACTGATTGCAATTTTGAAGCAATTATTTCTTTTAAATACAGAAAAGTAGTTGATAAAGAACTCAATAATTACTATGTGTTTACACCACGATAACAGCAGCCCTAACCCATTTACCCATACGAGTTGAACTGGGGTCTTCGGGGCAGGGGCTTAATCAGTGTTAAACATGCAGGATGCAGTGTGGCCTTCCAGCACTTGTTCTGACTAATATTTGGGAAATTTATGACTAAGTCCATCCATTCCTTTTAAATAAAAGCAAATGGTTGTTTTAAGACAGCAATGTGTCAGGGTCAGGTTTTTATTGAAAAGTATCCTGACATAGTAAGTACACAAGGAGTTTGGAAAGTATTAAACTCCACTGAAATCTCCTCCCAAACAGTTCCCGTTAAATACTTCTTTTTGCTTTTCTTTTCTTCTTCTACAAAGCTAGTTTTGCAATTATTCTTTAGAATGAGACTTACATGTAACATTTTTAAGTGTTAAAATAACTTACATTCTCTATGTAAGATGGCTTCAAACTCCTCTTGCATGGGTACGACTGAGAGCAGAGGCGATCAGGACAGTGCTCATGCCTGGATCTGCAGAGCAATAACCCAAGATAAGTGTTTGGAGATGGCACAGTCGGGGCAGGGAGAGGCGTAGCCTTGTGTGAGCCCTCCTGTGGCATCTTGCTCTAGGGTGAGGCTGGACAACACTGGTCCAGGATCCCATGCCATGACTACAACCATCCCTGACCTCCTCGTGCCCAAACACTGTCCTCTGGCAGGTCCCACTGCGACCGCCTTTCCCAGGGCTATGATGTTTTCTGCAGCCAAAAACACTGTGAATTTGTCAGTATATTGATACCACAAATAAAACATTTGAGAGAAACGTTCTTGGCAAAAATCATATTATGGTGTCACTGTCGGATGGGGAAGAAGAGGTATCTGTCTCCATCAAAGCTACTGCAGGGAAACTGTGCTCCAAGGACCGTACCACCAGCACCACCCAGTTCTGCTCCCTGTGCCTGGATTACCCCCCAGCTTCGGTTGTGTGTCTGTGGGGGCTGCAGCTGGTCATGCCGGAGGGTCCCACAGCAGGGGCCCACACCTGTGAGAAGGCTTTTCTGTAACAGGCTGTAAAGATTTGGGTAGTTTGAACTGTGTATCCTCAAAAAAATTCCATCACATCTTGATTTTAATTGGAAAATGGGCTGCTTTTTAAGCCAAGCTGTTGGAGAGGGAGAATCACCACGGCCCCCTGCGATGTCTCTGGGCTCCTTCTGATGCTGACTGCAGCCCTGGCCACCTCCCGGCACCTCCAGGCAGGTGGGACCAAGGCAGGTTTATTTTTTTCCTTTTCCAAGCATATTTTCTTTATGTTGCTTCCTATTTGTCTAAACAGGGGTTTGCTACGCTGAGTTTGGCGTGCGGGTCCCCAAGACGACGGGCTCCGCCTACACCTACAGCTACGTGACGGTGGGGGAGTTCGTGGCATTCTTCATCGGCTGGAACCTCATCCTGGAGTACCTGATCGGCACGGCCGCGGGCGCCAGCGCCCTCAGCAGCATGTTCGACTCGCTGGCCAACCACACCATCAGCCGCTGGATGATCAACAGCGTCGGGACGTTGAACGGACTAGGTGCGTCATGCCATGCACAGCTACCTGCATTAATTAGGGCCTGAAAAGTAATTGGAAGCTTGTCAGAAGTCAGACATGGATATTAGGCTTCATTCATTATTTACCGTCTGTCTGCCTCTGGTACTTTTCCTTTGCAGTCTGGTTCACAGATTCCAGGGGGATGGGATACACGATACTTTGAGCCCCTTCGGGATGAGCTGGCATTTAGCAGAACAAGCACCCAGAAAAATTAGTGGAATGTCAGAGGCTAATGACAGCGCAGGAGCACTTCACCCAGTGCACACGCAGAGCCCTGTTAGAGAGTACAGCCTGGTGTCTGCAGTACTGCCACGTAGAAACTCAGGGCTGTGATGGTCCTGTACGACCAGCAGTTCCAGTAACAGTCCGTGGTTCCTACCAGTAGGTAAAACAGCTAACTGTCCTGTACCTGTGTCATGAAAACTTAATGTTTGATTGATTTTTAATTAGTACTTGACAGATACATGTTATGCAAACTGGGACCTGATCATTTGTTTGCTGCTCTCCCAAAACTCCTAACAGTGTCTTGAAGCATCGGGATTTATCACCTTAATAGCTTTAGCTAGCGGAGGCAGGGGCATCTGGAGACCAGCTTTGCAATGAGATCAAGGAGTTCTGCAAAGCATCCGGGTCTGAAAAGCATTTTCAAAAGCCCCCACAGAGTTTCTGGAGATGCTGTCCGCAGCTATGGATGGAGAATTACACACCTCTTTTCTCTTACCCAGGGAAAGGAGAGGAGTCATACCCTGACCTTCTTGCTCTGGTCATTGCTGTCATTGTCACCGTCATCGTGGCCATGGGGGTGAAGAACTCGGTGGGGCTGAACAACGTGCTCAACGTCATTAACCTGGCAGTCTGGATCTTCATCATGATTGCTGGTCTCTTCTATGTCAAAGGTGACAACTGGTCTGAAGGGCAATTCCTGCCGTTTGGATGGCCGGGGGTAAGTCCTGGGTTCACAGAGGGACACGCAGCACCTAAGCGGTGCCACCCATCTGCCGTGCGTTCAGTTTTGCTCATGGTATATGCACCCTACTTCCACTGCACTCTCCAAATCTCAACCCTGCCAAACCCACCTGCACTTTGGCCAGGGACCTCCAACTTCCACCACTGCAGGCTTGGATCCAGACCTCCTCGCTCCACCAAACCCAAAGGATACGGCAATGCTTTGCCAGTATCTCCTGCCAGCTCTTAGAATAAACTCATAACTTTTCCAAAATGTCCTCCTGGAGAGCCAGACTCCACGTGAAAGTATACACCAGGAAATGCCACTAATTGCCAGGCAATGGAGCAAAATGCAGTGGCCATCCGAGACAGGGTGCTCGGGAGGAGCTGGCTCAGCCTCTTCGGAGGGGGAGATACTTGTGTTGGCAGGTTTTCAACAACAATGTTCTCAAGCATTTGTTTTGAGCACTTCATAATGCCACCTGCCAGTACTTATTTTATGGATGTTCCCTCAAAGCTTACTGCGAATTTGGACATATTTGGCTTTTTTAGCTTGCTTGCACTGGTTTTTATCCAAGGATGAACAGAGGCTGAAAATATCTCAGCTGGCCTAAACCCAAGATAATTTCTCAGATTTACAGTGCTCAACTCCACCGGGGTTTTGTGCAGAAAAATAAGCAAGAAATTAAAGTAAACCAAGAGTTTTGATTACTGAAAGGATCCCGAGCTGCCATACAGTCCCTGCACCTCCCTTTAGTAAATCAGTACCTCTCTGCCAGAGAACAACAGTGAGGAGAAGAGAACTGAAGCCCATTTGAGAACAGAGGTCATATTTATCTTTGGATTGTGCTTGGCTTTTTATGCCATACAATAGGAATGAAAAAGAGCAAATAGAAAATAGCTGTTTTGCTCTAATTCAACCCACCAAATATCTCCTGGCAAAAATACGTAGTTTTAAAAGATACATATCCGAAGCACATCAAAATCAATAGGGTCTTCCCATCATCTTCAGCTGGTTGTTTGTCTCCCAAATTGTTTGTAAAAGTAAATCCACCATAGCACAACCATGAGATCCCCAGAAGCATAGGGGATACTATAAAAGGTAATTACGGGTAGTCCCCTGAAATAGGTGAATTTTACTGTCTGCTCCATCACTAGATAACTGAGATGACAGAGATGTGATGGACGCATGGTACCCGGCTAGCTAGATGTATGCAAGAGTTTTATAACCGCAAATCAGCTCACTTCTTACAGCCACAAAGTCTTTAGCCTGCTTCAGCATTTCTTCCCTATAAATGTCCTTGCTAATATTGTGTATTTTAAAAAAACACATTAAAAAAAAACCTAAACAGTACAAACAATTCCTCATCCAAGTGCTCCAACGTGTGCTCCGAACCTGTCTGCAGCTTCCAAGCAAAACAGAGGTTGTTTGGAAAGCAGCGCACATCTGACTGCTGCTGCTCTCTTCTGCTTCCTCTGCTAGCAGATCTTGCTGCCACATGAGACATCTTGCTAAGATGGAATATGTAAACATGCTCCAAATCCCTACTAATATAAACAGATTTGGGGTGGAGTATCGTGAAAACAAACCTGAAATCGGTTAATTGTCTCTGTCGCTGCCAGGATCTCCCAGCAGATTCGGGCAATGCGCGGGCACAGGTTTGTGGTGCACCACGGGTCCATGCAGATGCCTCCAGTGACTCAGGCCTCACGTTGAAATCTTTTCCCTAGAGCAGATAGAATCATAGAATCACTAAGGTTGGAAAAGACCTCTAAGGTCATCGAGTCCAACCCGAGATCACCGGGTTATGGGTGATCCCAGGGTCAGTCCTGAGATGGGAACACCCAACTTGACGTGTGCAACCCCTGATGTGCCCCATTCACCCTTTAGCTCAGACAAGGCAGAGCTGGGCTCCTTCATTTTTGCTCAGTTCCCTCTCCCTGGTTGGGCGCCAGCCTCCCTCCTGGCACTCAGGTGCTCGATCCTCCATGCAGGTGCTCAAAGGGGCCGCGACGTGTTTCTATGCCTTCATCGGCTTCGACATCATTGCTACCACGGGAGAAGAAGCGAAGAGTCCCAACACCTCCATCCCCTACGCCATCACGGCCTCACTTGTCGCGTGCTTGACAGCATATGTGTCCGTAAGTACTACCCATACATACATAAATGTACATAAATATGTATGTATGCATATATATATATATAAAAAAAAAATAGCGTGTCCTTTCCGGGCATCTGCGCGGCTCCCCTCCCCATGAGCCGAGGTGCCAGTCTGACCCTCGGACAAGGGCCTTTTCTTTGGTGGGAACTGAGACATCAGCTGTGTTTCCGTGTGACTGCGTCGTTCTGCCGAGGCTCCCCTCGGCCCCAGCCTGTTTGTCCCCAGGCTCCTGTCACCCTGCCGAGATCCCTCTGCCCACTGCAGGGAGATGGTGGCAGCCAGTCTTCTTCCTCATGCCTCATCCCCATCTGCAGCTATTTTTGCATCCAGAAGTGCAGCAAAGCTGAAGGAGTAGCAGCGTTGCAGCAATCTTTCCCCATGTTTTTGGGAAAAGCAGCACTGCTTCTGCCAGGGATGTGGGAGAGGATCCAAGTGAAGGGGGAGGATGGGCAGGGATGGCCATGCAAGAGATGTGGCAACAGCAACGTCCAGCTGCTCTGCACCCCAATAAATGCATGTCTGTACTCAGGGATTTTCCCTGTAAAAGAGCAAAATTGAGTCACGAAAGAGAAAAAATATTGTTCTGATCGTTTCAAGGAAACTCACCCACTGCCTCTCCTGCAGCGTGGTGTGGACTTCCCTCAAAACCAATTTCTCTTGGGCTCAAGTAAGATCAGAGTGTTCCCCCAAGCGATGCCATCTTGGGGTTTGGGTCTGTCCCTTGGGGAGTGCATGAATCCGGCAGCGCTGGCCCCGCACAGGAACGTGGTGACGCGAGTGTTACTAACCCCACCGAGTCCCACCAGCCTCCTGCGTCACCACCGCAGTGAGGTTCAAGGTGTCACCTTCTTGCCTTCAGATGGCAGAGACCAAGGCCCTGCAGTCCCCTGGATTAACCACCCCACAGCAAAGCACGTACAGGCCTTACCTCCACCATTTTACATCCCCTCCACAGGGGACGTAGGGATACAGTCCCAATCAGACTTGAAATTTTTTGGCTTTCCACCCTTGGGAAGCAGCCCCCACACCCTGCATGTCCCCAGCGGCCCCCAGAGCTGCCGCTGACACCCGTGTCCTGCTCCCCTCGCCTTCCCCAGGTGAGCATCATCCTCACGCTGATGGTGCCGTACGACGCCATCGACACCGAGTCCCCGCTGATGGAAATGTTTGTGGCCCATGGCTTCTACGCAGCCAAGTTCATCGTTGCCATCGGGTCCGTGGCCGGCCTGACTGTCAGCTTGCTGGGCTCCCTCTTCCCAATGCCGAGAGTCATTTACGCCATGGCTGGTGACGGGCTGCTCTTCAGGTGAGTCATGCCCACAATGGCATTTATTTTTGCTGCTTTGGGACCTGGAGGGGAAATGTGGAGGGGGCATGGGGGCTGTCCTGCACCCAGCCAGCCCGGTGCCATCGCTGCAGGGAGCCGCGGGCATGCACAGACTCAGCGCTTGCAGAACAGGGCACGCAGCAAAGCAAAATCCTGGGGGAAAAAACCAAGAAAGATCTACACAAAAGTTTCTCATTTGGTGCTGGTACCTAGAGACTCAGCTTATGGGAGGATGAGCATTTAATTCAAGAGTTACTTGCAAAGGAGAGCAGACTATATGCATAAAATTTTGGGACTTATTTGCAAGTATCTTAGTGCCCATTTCAGATTGCGCAGAGCTGGTTAGATCTAGATCTAACTCCAGATCCAGCCTCAGCAGATTTCCAGTCTCTGGCTGTCTGTAGTCTAAGGTCCAAAAAGCAGTAAGAGCTGAAGGGTTCACAGTCTGGTCCCCCCAGCTGGGTGAGGATTATTGTAACGGGGAACCACTGCGATCCGCAATTTTAACTTTCTGCGACTGTTTCACACTCCAGATTTTTGTCCCACATCAGTTCTTACACGGAAACTCCCGTAGTGGCTTGTATCGTCTCCGGATTCCTCGCAGCATTGCTCTCCTTGCTGGTCAGCCTGCGGGACCTGATAGAAATGATGTCCATCGGCACGCTGCTCGCCTACACACTGGTCTCCGTCTGCGTCCTGCTCCTCCGATACCAGCCCGAGAGCGACATCGATGGCTTCGTCAAATTCCTCTCCGAGGAGCACACCAAGAAGAAGGAGGGCATCCTGGCCGACTGCGAGAAGGAAGCTTGCTCCCCAGGGAGCGAAGGAGAAGAGTTCGCCGGTCCACCAACTAACACGTGCGGGGCAAAAAATCTGCCATCACTGGGGGATAATGAGATGCTAATTGGGAAATCTGATAAATCCACCTACAACGTGAATCACCCCAATTATGGCACAGTCGACATGACCTCGGGGATAGAGGCAGATGAGTCTGAGAACATCTACCTCATCAAGCTGAAGAAGTTGATCGGCCCTCGCTACTACACGATGCGGATCCACCTTGGACTGCCGGGGAAAATGGATCGCCCCACAGCAGCCACCGGCCACACGGTCACCACCTGCGTGCTCCTGCTCTTCGTCCTCATGTTCATCTTCTGCTCCTTCATCATTTTCGGGGCAGATTACATCTATGAGCAGAGCTGGTGGGCTGTCCTCCTCGTTGTGCTGATGATCCTGCTCATCGTCGTGCTGGTGTTTGTGATTTTGCAGCAGCCAGAAAACCCCAAGAAGCTGCCCTACATGGCACCTTGTCTGCCCTTCGTCCCTGCCTTTGCTATGCTGGTGAATATCTATCTCATGCTGAAGCTCTCCACAGTCACGTGGATCCGATTTGCCGTCTGGTGTTTTGTGGGTGAGTCCCAGATTCACTTATTTTAATTTTTTAACAGACACTCTTTTGAAAGGTTGTTAATAATAACTTCCCTAATTAGAGTGCTTAGGCTGATGCTTCTTCAGCTGGGACATACCCAGTTCTTTGCATTTGCCCCTTGTCATCCTGAAGTTCTTAGAATCCTCGGTTAATCAAGCCCCCGAACCACAGCTAAATGGAAAATTACACCTCCAGAAAATGTCAGTTTGATGAAAGTTAACTGCTCCATGCAAAGGTGACTATTTTGATGAGTCTTTTGATGCAAAGTGGGTGGGTTCTGGAAATTGCCTCGCAGGCAGGTTTCCTACAGAAATCTGCCTGCTTTCTTGCTGTTTCACTCACTTGAGCTCTTTAGCAGCCTACACCAAAATCTCAGCACTGCGTTTCCAAAGCCCAGAGCTGTCCAACCCCAACAGCCCTGGGAGAGACAGAGCCAAGAGATCTATGGACTGTATCTCCTCTTCTAGGTCTAAGTCCTTAACTTCATCGCAGGGGGATCTCAGGACTCACAGGCTCTGTTGTGGACCTTCTTTTGCCAAATTTAAGCATCCTGGCACATAGCCAGGAGCCTGGCATGTCCATAGTTTCCCTTGCTTGACATTGCAAACCACTTACACCACAAACCCAAGAGAAAAAGAACAGCTCTCATAGCTCCTCCCGAAGGCTCCCAAGTCTGAACCATAGAGAACTGAAACAACAAGACAATATCAAAGCCAAGGACTCCTTACAGAGAAATAATAACCCTATGGGTAAACACATATTGCAGTAGCCCACAGGAGCCCCAGTTGCAGACAACAGACCCTGCGCATGGTGCCATCCCTGGCCAAGTATCCCACCAGCAGCCCTCCCCTTTGGGAGCAGGGTTCAGGGTCCTGGGTTGAGAAGGAGAAAGTGGTGGGGAAAGAGAATGAAGATGGATCCAAAGGTCATAGTCAGCTGCCACCTCCCGTAAAGGCAGGAATTTCCCCTGGGGGTACATCTAATACCTCTTCAATGGCAATGAGTCAATTAAGGCACTCCATTAAGGTGTGATGGACTCTACCAGCCCCATCCATGGCTGCTCACCTGTTGGGGGAGGCACATCCCATTTGTTTTTCTGGCAGAGATGTGCAGTCCTGCCACACAGACTCTGGATTTAACCTCACAAGCAGTCCCCCGTGGCCAGTCCACGGCATGTGGAGAAGTCTGGGTTTCTCTATGCACACGTCTGGGGTAGGTTAATCAGAGGATCCACTGGAAATTAGATCTCCAGATGCATTTGCTTCCAGGGAAAGCATTGGTGCAGGAAGGTGAGATGAGGTAGGGCTAGAGGGAGACGAAATGAAACTCCTGAAGGGAGGAAGACAGTATTTCAGAGCTGTTTTAATACCAAATACACTCATCTTGACAACCCTGGGGCACGGCATGGCTGTGAGTGCCAGCAGGAGAGACACTGAGAGCATAAGAAAACTCCAGAGAGAAAAGGATAATAGGGGAGGGTAACAGGGTGGAGATGCGGGTTGTCGGCACTCGGGAGCCTCCACACATCTGCTGGGAGCTGCTGTCCCACCAAAGCTGCAGATGGCACGGTCATGTGGCCAGCAGCGATCCCAGCTGATGTTTAAAACATACAGCCTCGGGTCACAGCTGGCAGCCCGAAAACACAAACTCAATGGGTTTGAAAAGCAGACATCAACTACAAAATACACAATACAAAAAATATAGGTATATTTAGATACACTTAACTCTCACCAGCTGGCGCCAGCCCGGCGCTGGGTGGGAGGATGCTGGCGGTGAGCCAGCCTGGATCCCCCACCCACCCCTGACGTGGGTTTTGGGGGGCAGGTGCTGTTCTAGGGCATGGCATGTTTATAGCAATGTTTTATCCGGGGTCGTGGGGCCAGTGTGGGCAGCTGGGGTCCAACCATCTCCCTCTCACCTGCCGCAGGTCTGCTCATCTACTTTGGCTACGGGATGTGGAACAGCACGTTGGAGATCAGTGCCCGGGAGGAGGCCCTCCACCAGAGCACCTACCAGCGCTACGACGTGGATGTCGACCCCTTCTCCATGGATGACGGCTTCTCCTGTGCCACCGAGGGTGAGGGCTACCCGGGCTGGGGTCCCTCCGAGGACAAGGGCTTCTCATACCAGCAAATGGCAGGAGCAAAGGAAAGCCATCGGACGAGTAGCAGGTCGAAAAGCAAAGGCAGGCACAAACCGCCATCGGAGGCTCTCATCGCCAATGACGAGTTGGACTACTCGCCTGAGTAGCAGGGTGGGCAGTGGGGCTCCGCGCCGCCCAGCCGATGAGGAAGGGTCCCCGCGGCTCCCCGGTCCTGTCCCATCCTTCCCGGGTCCTCCACCACCACCCCGCTCACCTCCGGTCCTCGGGACGCACTCTGCGATTGCCGTTGACCACAAACCAAACACACCTGTGGCCCGTCCCGGCTCCACCGGTCAGGTCCCGCTCTGGTGAATGCCGGCCGATCCCCCGGCACTGGTTGATCTCCTGGCACCAGCCGCGCTGGCAGAGGTGGTGGAGTGGGAGATGTGCCAAACTGGGAGGGCGTTGAGAAGTGGAAGGAGCCGCATGAGGGGATGAGATGAGTTGTCCCCGGGGAATGTCCACCCAATGGCTGCAGCGGTGAGATGCCACTCTTACATTTTTGGCACTTTCTTAGCACGTGTGTTTTTTCCTTTGAACCACCTTAAAAGTAATAGCTGAGCCAGAGGGACAGATGGGTAGGTTGGTACAAAATGGAGATGGACAAACCTTTTTCAAGGGAGTAGCTCAGAGGTGGATCCAGGGATGTTGGTCCCATCACACAGTGTTTCCCTGGCCCATTCTGGTACAAAGGCACTTGGTGCACACAGCAGTGCTACCCCCGTGTCCATCCCACCCCCCAAATCCAATATACTGGGATTCAAAATTAGTCCGTGTCTCAATCAAACCTTGAAATCCCAGCATGGCAGAACATCCCAAATCTGCGGTTGGGAGCCTGGTCCCATTTCTGGTCACAGCGAGGGCTTAACCCACCTTGTGCGAATGGTCAACGAGGACCACACGCCGTTCCTCTGAGCATCACTGGTCTGAGGCTGGCCGCTGTTTCCACCACGTTGTGTCTTTTACAAAAATGACTGCACCGTAATTCCCTCACTGCAGTGGACACGTTTCAGCGCTTGCTCTGGCCTCGGTGCTTCAGGGATGCGTCCGTGTCCCCACAAAATAGCAACGTCTGTGGGTCAGCCACGTCTTGGCAGGGCTGGGCCACACATGGCAAGTGGAGAGGACTCGGCTGCTGAAATCTCCCTCCTTGCTGCCATCTCCACCTTGTACCATTTTCTCTGTTTCTGACCCTGGCTTGGTGGATGCTGTATGAAAAAACACCGAAACGCTGCTTATCCTAGAAGTGTCCGTATTTCAATTTGAAACCAAACAGAGCTGATGGCTCGCAGGGCAGAGGTGGTCAGCACGTGGACATTTCTTATAGTTAAATCCTCCAGTACGGCGCAAGCATGGCTGTGACCCCCAGCAGTGCCATCAGGTTCCCTGCCGCCAGCGTCCCCGCAGCATTGTCAGCAGTGATGGGGTTTGGTCACGGCCACCGTCCCCCCCAGCACAGACAGCAGCTGCGCTGCTGAGTCAGCGATTAGCAGCAGGACCAGTTCTGGAGCCCATCACCAACATGCTTAGTTTAAAACACCACAACGGAAGAACATCTTTTTGAATAAATAATAACCAAGGAATAAATAATAACCACCCCCATCAGACAGTGTCACCCATCCTCCTCCCAGCTGCCAAAGGCTGTGGCTGGATCCATCCACGGGGCTCCCCTGGAGCAGCCCAGACCAACCCCCAGTACCAGGGGCTGCTGCTGGCATCCCAGGGGACAATTTAACATCAATGGGGGCGTGAGGCAGGATTTCCAACATGTGGTGCTGAGAACCATTAACACTTTGGTTCACTGGATGAGGCTCAGCCCCCCGAAACAGAGTGCAGAGCCTGCCTGGCACCCTTTGTGGGCAAGGGGGCTGCCGGCTGCAGAGGGTGCCTGCACCCGCGCCCGTCCCCACTGCTCCTGGAGCTCAAGGGCTCGATGGAGAGGCTCTGGCCATGGCTGCAAAAGTTTCCCACCTGCAGCTCTTGTCTCAAACAGTCACAAACTACAGTCCTTTTCCCAGGGGAGAAGAGCATCCGATTCTGCAGATTTTGACCCGGAGCACCCCAGGCAAGCCAAGGGAAGTTTGGCCTCTGCAAGGGCTTCAGAATGGGAGCGAGGATTTGGCAAAAGGACCAGTAAGCTTCGCTCTGGCACCCCCTCCCGCTGCCTGTCCCTACCATGCTTCTACAAGCAGAAATCCTGAGCGTGTCCCACCGAAAAGCTGTTTGCTATGTGTGCACCGCTCACGGGCCAGCTCGGGAAACCTTTCCGGCAGTGGCGAGCGCCTCTCGCAAAGGTCACCGCTCACTCACGCTTGGCTGCTCTCGTCCTCGATGCCTTAGAAGTACCCAAGAGAGATGGCACCTCGCAGGTCTGGCTTTACATTTTCAGGGAGAAAGATTGATCCTATTTTCCTACCAGCTCTTGTACTATATACCATATCCGAGGTAGTCACCTTCGTCCTGCTTCCGCACGGTATTTAGGCATCTGCTGAACCACAGGACTCATGCCCAAGTACCCTGTCGAATCAAAGCCTGTTATTCCTTTTGCAGCCTTAATCTCTTGTTACTGAGCAGTTACCAGTACTGTCGTCATGTCCGCTCTAGTTATGCCGTATAATTTGACGAGGGCTTGATCCCTTGCTCTTTGGTGTCTGTAGGAACCTCTCCATTGGACCCATGCATTGAGTAAAGCCCTTTGGCTGCTCTTGCTCCTATTCACCCATCCTCCTTCCCCTTCCCGGGGAAGCGCCGGGGCAGGACGGCTGCGCCATGTCCCCGGGACCACCGGGAAGCAGCATTTGATGCCACAGCACTGTCTGGTGCAGACGGGCTGCCCCCTCGCCGTGGCAGGGGATGGGAGCCGTACCCTCCTCCTGAGCCCACCACATCCCACCTAACGTTGGAGCGTAAGGGGAAGGTGGCCGAGCCACAGGGGGACACAGGGGTTCAGCCTCCGATTGGGAGCTCGGGTGCTTTCCCTTGTAGCGGCCATTGGGGTCTTCAGTGGGCACAAGCAAAAGCTGCAAAGGCCAAAATGTTCAGGCGCGTCCATCACCGCTGGGCACCGCTGGCCCCCAGGGCGGTTTTGGATGCTGGGAAGAGGTTCAAGTGCTTGTTTTGCTGGAATGCCAAAATCCAGCCTTTCCCCCTGGGTGCCCTCCGGGAGGTTCTCGCACCCCTGCCCCATCAGGACACAGGAGAGCGGTACCACCCCGCTCCCACCACCGATGAGGGGCACAGAGCCCCCCCACGCCTGACCACCCCCCACGGGGCACGCACCCCGGGGGGCCCAATGCATGATACAGACGGAGCATAAATACCTCAAACCTTCCAGACCGACTCTGTAAGTTCTCAGTCCCTCCCCAAATTCACTCTGCACGGTTACGACCACTCGGTTACAAAGCCCAGCACGCCGGCATCCTCCACGCAGCAGAGAAATCACGCCCCGAACAACATGGGATGTTGTAAATCCAGCTTGTAAATGATCTTCACTTTGTTTTGTTTGGTCTTTCTGATGTATATCTTGCTTTTTTTGCAGATGGTACTTTCTGGTGTAACAATTCTCTGCAGTTCTGGTATGAAATTGGTGTATTTGTTAAAAAAAGTTTGTTCTACTAATAGTTTTTTTTTTGTGGTTTCCAAAAGCCCATTGGTGCATTGTACAATGGGATCTTGTAGTGTGTCATGAGAAAGAAAAAAAATGCGCAGATATGTTACGGAGTGATTTTTATTTTCAAATGATTGTGTTGTTGACAACTATACATATAATATATATATATATATAATCAAGATACTAAGAAAAAAATCTAAATTTACCAAAATCTGTATATTTTAATAAATGCATAAAGCTTTATTGTGTGCCTTTACATTTAAAAATCAAACAGGAACTAATGGATTTTTAAAGAAAGCCAGAGGCAAATGTGTCTTAGTATCAGTTTCCATAGTAATGTAAATATTTCAAATGAAAGAGTAAAAAAACAAACAAAAAAAATCCCATAAAATTTTGTTAAGCCAATCAGTACCTGAAGGTCTGATATTTTTCAATGCTAAATTGAAGCTAGAGATGAACAAATCTTGCCTTAAATGCTTCAAAATTTCCTTTGTAGAAGATCCATTTCAATGGGCTGACTTTGGTATTTACTTGCACTGTTGTGAAAAAAAAGTGGTTATCAGTTTACACAATAAAAAAAAAAAAAAAGGAGAAAAACCTAAAGCCAATGACCGCAGGTTGACTATTGCAGTGCGAAGCCCCAGGGAGCGCCGACGTCTTCCCATCTGCTCGGGGTGCTGCAGGCACCCACCTGTCCCCGGGGTAACTGGGGTGTCACGGCACTGTCACCCCCCTGCACGGGCACCGGGGCTGCAGGGAGGCAGGCATCGCCCGTGGGGCCACGGCCACCTCTCCCCTTCGGGGTGCTCATGGCCACCAGTGTCCCCCCATGGGGTCCCTGCTGTTATTCCTGTTATTTGGGGAATGGGGAGGCTGCCAGCTGCGCTCCCCGTGATGAGGAGCTATAGCTGGTCCTGGTGGAGCTGGGGAGGGCTCGGGGACCACCGCCTCCATGCCGGGGTGACCACCAGAGCTCACACCCACCACTCCACAGCCGATATTAGGCATGGCGTGGAGCAGTTTTTCCATTCAGGAGAATTATATTTGACTCTATTTTGAGGCTTCAGGTCAGCAAACGAGCACCAAAAGCCTTCAAGAGCCAACAGGGCCACAGCCAACCCATCCCGGGAGAACCCCGCGGGGGATCGGGGCGTTTTGGGAGGGCGCAAAGCAGGTATTTCAGCTTTGATGCTTTAAAAACCAGAAAAGTTTAATGTTCTTTGTGCTTCCTCCAAACACGTCCCTTCTGCGGTGCCAGCACTAATATCCTGTCCCATTCTTGGCCCCGTCTCCTCGTGCCCCATGGTTGCAGATGTCCATTTTCCCCATGGCTGCTCCGGGGTGGTTTTGCTTTGTTTGGATTTCTCTTCTCTTCCCTGAAATAAAGTTTTTTCCTTCCTCTGAGCAGCTTGCCCAGAGCCTTTTAAGGGCTGCATTTGGGATCGGCTGCCGGTAACCTGTGACCGTGGGCAGGGTGAGCAGAGCCCCAGCACCAGCCCCTGCCGAGGGTCCCCAGCCCCACGTGCCTGAAGATGCCAAGTTGCAGCCCAACGGTGTGGACAGCAAAAAACCCATAAGCACTGCCCGGCAGGGCTCATTCCTCGCTGGGTCACGACCACTGCCCGGACCCCTCCAGCAACACCAACACCTTGCCAAAACCCCCTCTCAAGCATCTCAGACAGGTTTTCCTGTGCTTTTCCCTCCCATTTAGCTCCAGGGCTATTTGCAGGGCAGCGTTCCAGCAGCTTTCTGCTCCGAGGTCTCCCACGCCGCCGTCGGCCCCGGGGTTAACCGGCAGAGCCGGCTAAAGCCGCGGGCAGCGGCGCACAATCCACAATCCCCCGGCAGCCTGCACAAGCTGGCACGTCTGTGCGCCGCCCCTTCGCCCGCAGCACCCGCACATCAATGGCAGCACTTGTAGCGTCTCTCCAGCGCGTACAACAACTGCCTGTGCCCTGCCTGTGATGTAATGGGCACAAGTGTCCTGCCGCCGGCCCCGCGCCGCTGCCCGCCTCGGGGACATCGTATAGGATGGCAGCGATGCAATGCCTGCACAACAGAGACGCGTTCAAGACTGCTCGGTCTTAAAGGCAGACGCTGGGGTTGCGTGTGGGAGCTGGAGGGTGAGGCACAGGCAGCCCGGGACATGACCAACCCCTCCTGAAACCTTCTTCGCTCCTTTTAAATGCTGCCACCTTGGCTTCCCACATGGAGGAGGCAAGGTGTGGGAGCTGCAGCATCCTTGCCCATGGCTGTGTCACCCAACCAAAGTAGACCAAGATGAAAGGACAGTCCCTAATCCACTGAGGCTTGACTAGCAGCCTTGTTTTCAAATTCTTCATCCCCAATCATTTAGTTGGTCCTCTCCTCTGCTTGCTCAATCCCCTCTCCTCCTACATGCCACACCACCTGGGCTCTCCCCCGTGTCCACGCTTGAACAGCGGCTATTCCTCTTTTCCTGCTCCTGAAGCCTGGCTTACACAAATTATTTAAACTGAGTTAATATCTCCGGGAACAGATGGGATTTTGTATCAACGTAATTAAATTGTTACAGTCTCTGGTAAGGACAGAGCTAGATCTTGATCTTACATGGTTTTAATTAAAGAGAGCGATGACCCCAGATCAGACTCTTATTGTAGTTGAGAGCACTTCCAGCAACATGACTTATCAACTTCAACACGCCCAAGCAGTGCTGGGGTACATCTCCACCTCCTCAGTGGGGTTCTAAATCTCCCCGATGTGAAGAGTACCACGAGTCGGTACCTCTGGTGCAAGCCGCTATTGGGAACATTGAAAGAACGAATGGATAAGACAGTGGTCAGTACCATGCAGGAAGATGACTCCTATTTTAAATATTCCCCAAAAACCCCAAAAGGCCCACTTAATTCCACAGCAGAGCAGAATCTCTCATCCTGAGCTGCTGTAAAAAATCTTCAAAATCATTGGGAAACCCCTGTCATGGCAAAGCTAACTATGGAAACACACAGGAAGGAAGGTAAAAAGAAGGCAGTGGGTGCAGGTACTCTGTTATTTATTGTACAGTATTTCACTGAAAGTACAAAGGCATCATCAGTATTCACCAGAATTGTATTGTAACAGGTACATTATACCGCGTGTTAAAATGTGCTACTTTAATGATGCAAGACAGAACGCAAATTTAGAGGAAGAAGGCAAGGAGTTTAAAAAAATGTAAAAATACATTTTTAGTAACTGATCTGTACAAAGGAGAAAAAAAAAACAAACCAGAGTGCGGGGATTAGAGCCCCCAAAGTCATTTAAAACTATATAAAAAGGCACTGTTATCTACCGTGTAATTAGGACCTTTGGGGTCTGTTTCCTTCATACTGATGACTGTGGGGGTGGGGGAAATACTGTTACTAAAGTGATCAAACTCATACAAAAGTATTTACAGAGAAAGGCAGAAAAAATTCCCCTGCTCTTGTTCCAAAAGAGAAACATTTGCCCGGTTGGAGAGTACAGCCTTCCTCCCTGCCCTCTCGCCCAAACCGTGCCAAAGCGGCGACCTTGAACAGGGGAACGCAGATAGTGACATGGTGGGAGAAGCTGCCAGAGTCCTTCTAACAACGGGAAAGTGTCTCTCTCATTTCTGTTTTATTGCTTTAAACTCTCCTATAATCAGGAGAGCTGGAAAATAAACCCACATGACAACCCCAAACCATCTGAGTCATCCTGGCTGCAAGAAGATGGGGCAGGTGGTCTGGACAAAATGGGGAGGACCAAGAGGTAGGGCTGGCTGGAGCTTTCTTTCTAGAGAAGGGGGGAACAGATGGGGAGAATAACGCTTCAAACTACCAGACATTTGTGCTGCTTTTCTAAATCTTCCCCTGGGAGCCCGACAGCAGTGTCTGTCAGTAGAAGCAAACCCAGGGCACACAAACCCACCAGCCAAAGCATCCGATGGCAGCCGTGGGACATCCCCAGGACGCTTACACGTGAGCGCTCTTCGCGTGGGTAGGGGAGCTGGATCCCGAGGCGTAGTAGAAACGGTTTTCACCGAACGTCTGGGCATCCCCCGAGCAGCAGACGATGACGCAGCCGCCGAAGAGGCAGAGGGCAGAGCCGATCCAGCCCGTGTAGAGGGAGTAGCCGAAGCTCATAATGGTGGTCTCGCGGTGGGCGCACACGGGAAACCAGATGGTCGCAACGACGCCGCACATGGCTGGGGAGAGATGGAAAGGAAAGGTAACTGCAGCATGTAACCCCACCACGGGGGCACAAAGCACACCAAAGGGGAGGGACGGCTCTGCAGGACAAGGACAGAGAGGAAGGCCATCCCTCCTCCCTTGCAGCCCCACGGTGGGGCCCAGGAGCATCAGCATCAGGGCTTGGTCCAAGAGATCTCCGAGCAGGAGGCAGCGTGGGAGCCTCGCGGGGAGAGAGATCAAGAGAGAACAGCCATCTCTCTCAGGCACCAACAAAAAGAAAAAACAACTGCTGCTTGACACAATCTGATATATTTATTACAAGGGAAACAGATTTGTTCCCTAGAAATATCTTTAAGGGGGAAGAATGAAAGTCATCCCTGAAACTGATGCTCTGGAGAGCTGCAGAATTGGGAATAGATTAGATATGAAGCAAGACCGTAAAAGCCATCGGTGAGACAGTAAAATCCATGGCCCAGAGTCAACTGCTTTAAATCACTATTTCTGCATGAACTCACGTGCTGCGTCCTCAGCCCACGTCAATCAGCATCACTGCAGTTGCTCCGCTGAATGGTCACATAAACATTAATGAAATATCCCAGCGCTTAGCAAGACAGAGCAGGGTTTATAAAATACAAGCAGAAAATGGGCAGGGGCAAAATAAGCAGCAGTACAGCATTGCTGGGGTATTTTTATGGAGAAGGAAATGTCTCACAACTCCGGAAAACTGATTCCACTTTCCTATGGAAAATTTCTCTATATCAAGTGATGGGAACAAACCCAGCAAGGCTCTCCAGAAACCTATTGAATTGAATAGAAATGGGACCACCTCATCTGAAGGGAAAGCAGTATTTTACCTAGAGTCTCCAGTGGGTCAAAAAATGACTGAGGACTTCAAATTTTGCTTGAAATTCCGTAGTTTTTTTCCAAGAGAAGCAGGAAGGCTGCCACAGTGGTGCTGCAAGGACTGCTAGGCAGGTGACATGTGAAGTAGATACCCTCAGGACAGTGAAGCGGGTTCAAATTCAGCACTTTGCAGGCAGCCAGGCTAGAGATCACAGTGTTTTCAGTGCGCAGCACACACGCATGGTTTGCTCAAAGCACACACGCATGGTTTGCTCCAAGCAGGGAGAAAACACATGCCCTGCATTCTCCTTGTGCTACACAAGGACACGGTTGCTACCCTCACTAAGGGTCCTACCTCCATCCTGCAAAGTCCCCACAGGCACCGAGGGCAACAGGAGTTGATGGTGTTAATCACCTCACAGGAGCAGGTCCTATAACAATACTCCTTTATGGCCCGTACATCTGAGAAGGATTAATCTGTCAATATTTACTTGCCTCCGGGACAAGCTGTGCAGGACTCCATCCTTGTGGCTATCAGAGAATCAGAGCAAAACAATAACAGGACCGTGGCAGCGTTACAGATTTCCACCAGCCGCTTTAAAAGGTATCTGGAGGCAGTGTCAAAAAGTTAAGGTTGCAAGAGGGAAAAAAAAGGGGGTGAGATTAAAAATAAAATTGTTTAGTTAAAGTGGAGAACAAACCATAGCTCCGGGCCAGTACAGAAGAAAACACATCCCCAAGAGCTGCAGTTATTGTGAGAGAAAATATTTTCTTATGGAAAAGAGAAGAACATTTGAAGGATGCTAATAAAGCCAGTAATAATTTTGGACCTCCTCAAAGCAAGGACCCTGCGGCTTTGGAAGGAATTTTTGGAGGAGGCAGGGAGCGGAGAACAGCATTTCTCCTGCCTGTGGATCAGTCCTGCAAACAGCTCCTGAGCCTCTAATGCTTTAAAACAAAAATGTATCAGTTGGGAATCCACAAAGCATTCTAATAGCCTCTGGAAAAAAAGCTTCTTTGTTGTCCGAAAAAACACAATCATCTTTTCTTTTCCTGTCAGCAGTAAATTTATATATATATTTATGTCCATAGACTATAAGAGCCTTATCTATCCCGACCCTCCCCCAGAACACAGGACCGAAGAAAACACTTGCACTGGGGTGAGAAGAGCTCTCAGGGATGCTAATACAATGGCACCTCTTGTGCATGTGGCTCAACTCCATGTAAAACCACCTTATTTTAATGCTGACAATACTAGAAAGCTGTGAAACACAAGCCGAGGACTTTGCGTGGGCTGGTTTGACCTCTCTGTCTTCGGAGGCTACCAGCTGCCGTCAGTCACCAGTGACCCCGTTGCTCAGCAAGAGGAACGCCCCGAAACAGGACTGGATTTCATCACTCCGCATAGATTAGATTGGGTTGTAAATCCTCTGAGAAGATGCAAAATGGACGGTTTGCAATTGCAATATTTCTTGGTGAACTCAAATTTTGGTCTAGCTGTATCACAGAGAAAGACTGAAAAAAAGCTGATTTGCCAAGAAACGCAAAGGGACCAGAAAAGGCATTTTAGGGCAAGTTTCAAGTACTAAAATAGCTACCTACAAGGACAAACTCTTTGAATAGAAATTATTATCCCTTTTCTTTTGTGCTGATGCTGAGAGACCCTTTGCCTCTCCCTAAATACGAAAGTCTTCAGATAGCAGAGCTGCTGTAGTCAATATAGTCTGGCAGAAAAGTAGAAGAAAGACTGCAGACAGAAGGAATACTTTCTATTAGACCAACTATGTTAGCTGGAAAAACAGGCATTTTGGGGGACACACAGGTACTGGAAAGCTTGCCTGCTTTTTGCAGCTAGAGTAGGCAGTCCGGTAAAAGCCACTGCCTCTACCTGCAAAAGTCATCTCAGTGAGGATGGTACAGTGGTCCTTGCTCCGTCAGATCACTGTGAATCCACAGGGACACATCCCAGGCTCCCAGCATTTCTAAGTCCTTTTGGACTATGGACTTGCAGTGGCTCAATCTGTTGAGTTGAAACTCTTAATATTCTACATTACAGGCATATTTTAATCAGCTGGAAGTACACACAGACGAGAAGCACAGAAGGTGCTTGGGGAGGTGGGGGAGATAGAGCAGGATTACTCTAACTCAAGGGACGGTGACTCCCTGCCAAATTCCTTAACAGTAAGTTAAATGCTTTCTGAAGAAGAAAGAATACTTCTCTTTCACAGCTAAATTTAATCATTCTGAGCTGCTGACAAAGTCACACAGATTTCTCTTTCAAAGCATTTGGTTGAAATATTAGATATCCATGATTTTTCTTTCTATGTTCAAGGCAATCTTTTTATCTTGATATCTATGATTTTATAAGTAAATCTCATGCAGTGTCCAGAAAAACTTGTTAATATCCTTTATTTAGTATACAATAGATAACACAGTCATTTTGCAATAGTAATTGCCAATAACTAACGTATTTTTCATCTGTGTTTTCCAGTGTCTCGAGTCCCTCACCTCCATTAGGAAAATGCCCGCTTGGTTACCAGCACGGGGTCCCCCGAATTAGTATCAACAACACAGGATGGGCCAGGGTTTTTCCATCAACACGAGCGTATGAAATGTTTTCAAACTGGCTCAGAGCAAACCTCTGCTGATGGTTGTTTTCGGCAATAAATCAATTCTCTCGGGCAGATAGGATCAAGCAAAGACATAAATACATCAGCAGGCAGGATAGGAGGGTGTGCACACAGGTTGCACTCTGTGGCCTGCTATTATCAGCGGACAGAAAAATCAATGGAATATCTGAGCCCATTGTTTTCCTGGCAAGTTTTCAACATTTTTTTGTTTGGTTGGGTTTTTTTCCACACTGTTTCAACCCCCGTTTTCCTTTTTAATAAATTGCAGCGACAAACTGCTGTCCCTTCCCTGAGCAACAAGTTTAGTTTGCCATGGGGCCAGCTCCCCTGATCACATCTCCACTCTCTACTTCTGCTATGTTAGTGAACATTTTGGGGTTTGTTTTCCTTTAACCAGAGCTCTGGGAGTTGGTCTCCATTTAGAGGAAAAGGCTGGAACCCATGCGGTTGGGGAAAACCATGAACGAGAGTTCAGTGGCCAGAGGGGAAATAAGAACAGTCCAGGGCATATTACTTCTAGAATATAATAAATTTTAAGTCAGTATTATGACTTTCAAGGCCTGATTCATGCTTATTAAATGCTCTGGAATGGTAGCACCTCATTTTGCAAATAACAGATCATTAATCAGCTTAAATAATGTCAAAGTCCCAAGCTCTGTACATTATTCTTCTTCCAAAAGGACTGTCTTGCTGATCAGCCTGCAAGAGTTTGGGGTTTGTATGTGGGTTGGTTTGGGGGTTTTTTGTTTAAAAAAAAATTAAGAGCAAAAGGAGCTTTTTTTTTTTTTATTTGTGATCTGACAAAAAAAGCATTATTGTAATTGTGACTAAAACACTGTGACCAGGCTGCTGTTCCCAGCCCAGATCATTCAGGACATCAGTGACATGAGCAAACTGCTTCACCTGCAGATGCTTCAAAACTCACAGGGGTAAAAATAAGAAGTCCAAATCCGACCCAGAGAGCATTTGTCTGCCAATGTCTGTGTAAAAACACATTTCCTTTCCTCACAGCATCTACTTAGTGGGAAAATCATGTTCTGAGGCAGAGAGGAGGCTGGCTCTGGAGCACCTCAACCCGTCTTCTCCATCCTCTTCCCTCTATTCTCCTCCCTGGTGTTACACCACAGCAAAACCAGGATAGGAGAGTGACAGACTAGACCCCAAACCCCTGGTCCAACACTGCACGAGGTGGGATTTCACGTGTTCTAACGCAGCGTTACCCAGTACTGCCACGGCAATTTGTTTGCCAGTCCTGTAATTCTGTTGCCCTTCGGCAAAGGAGATTTCAGGGCAATACTCTCGCCTCCACGGCTGCAGCCGTGCAAACGGGGCTGAGCTACAGCACGGTTCTCCTTGACTGGAACCGAAAAATCGCATTTGCCACAAAGTGCAGCTCTGCTAGGCCTCCCCCATCCTGGGCAGGGGAAATCCAGCAGAGCAGACTCCTCCAGCACTAAAATGTTGTTCACAGGCAGAAAAAAACACTTTTTCTTTCACTTTGCCAATTCCGAATACGTGACTCAAGGTTTTGGGACAGGGATGAAGGCCACATTCCGACAGCTCTCTAATGTGGCTGTTCATGATCGGGATGTCCTAAATAGGCCCTATAAAGCTGATTTTAGGACTTCCAGCTGTGGCAATATGCCCTTAAACCCCACAGACATTGAAAGGGCCCTTTGGTCTCAGTCCCTTAGATTTCAGACGTACCGACTGGTACTATCTGCTTCTCACCAAGGCACCGGAGGAGAGACCGCTTGCAAGGAAGGAGCATTCAGAGGACAGCCCCTCCGAGCGTGCAGCTATATCCAGTGCCCACTTGAAAAAAAATAAGGAGAAGAAGAAGAAGAAAGAAGACGGGCATGATGTCAGCGCGGGCTGCCAGCGACCAGCAGAGCCACACAAAGAGGCCACTTTCCCTCACCCCTCCTCCTCTGCCGCGCAGACGGGTAAAAACAAGGCACCGCAGCCTGTTGCTGAGATGACGAGGCTTCAAGAACATGCAGGTGTTGCACTGGGGACAATGAGCTCCACAGTCTGCGCTGCTCAAAACAATCTCCTCTGCAGGCACTGAGGACAGGGAGAAATTCCCAGGGGAACTTGGAGGCCAAGGGCAAGGCTGGGGGTTGGGAGGCACAGGGGGACATGCCATCCCTCTTCCCAGGTCCATGCCACCTCCTTGCTCCCTCCCCTGCTGTCCCTGCACCCCCCTGCAGCAGCGGGCACCCCTTCCCACACGCCTCAGCGTACTTTGACCCGGCTGCATCTGCATCAGGGAAAATTCAGAGGCTATCCTTTCCCTGTCAGCAGCTTGGGAGTTTAGACCCTTTTCCAAAAATAGCATCGCTTCCACAACAAACCAGCAAAACCAGTGCCCGCAGGCAGCTGCCTGTGTGCGGCGGCTGTCGCCCTCCCGCAGGCACAGGCGGTGGCCGTGCCCGGGGACTCCGCAAGACAACGCACAGTAGGGTTTCACAGCCCTCCCCTCTTCTCCCTGCTTCGCTCCCTGCCTCCTGTCTTTGTCCTCCCACTCCTGCTCCTGCCTTTTGTTCGCCCCAGAGACTGCAGCGATGCTGGAGAGCTTCAGGGTCAGCCCAGCCTGGACAGCCATGCCTTCAGGTGAACACGCTCAACCAGTCCTGGAGCAGAAGACCTCCAGCTCCGCACACACGCAGGGCCGGCGGGTGCCTTACCCAGGAGGATGATGAGGATCCCTCCCAGCTGGGACCGCCGGTACTTGGCAGCTCCAGGCTCGTGGCCCATCCGGATGCAGGGCAGGACCGTTATCAGCAAGAAGATAGCGGGAAGACCCAGGACGGAGGCCGCAATCATCAGTGCTCGACATGCTTGGACATACCCTGTTGGCAAGGCAAGGAAAGAGGATTTTAATTATTTGGCACAAGAGAAGGAGACCTTTGGACAAAGGCTGCTGTTTGATTAGCTCCCAAGACTTGCGTGGAGTACGGGAGACAGGTTCAATCCTTTGTGTAAACAATTAAATCTTCACCAGGTATAAGACAGTGAGGCTGCAGTACAGTGGGTGGTGCATGAACACGGGACGTGCAAACTCAAAATTTTCCAACGAACTAGTAGCACTGCCTGGAAAACACAAGCTCTTCCCAGCAAGACACTGGAGTTGGGAAATATGGGAAGGTAAAGTAAGAGAAACAGCTAGGAGGGAGTTTTCCTATATCTTCACGAAGACAGCCTTGGTTAAATAACAAGAATTTAAAGTCTTAAAGAACAGCTTGCTGTGAGCAGAGGAGGTCCATAGTGGCCCAGAGGAGGGCTGAATAGTTGAAGACCCACTGCTGAAACATGCAGGTCCATGAGATACTGTCACCAGCTGCCCTGAGGAGCTGAGGACTGTTGACCTGGGAGCAGGAGGGACGCTCACCGGCCACAGCCACGTCCCGACGCTGCAGCTCAGGAGTCCAGCCTGCTAGCGGGGTTGCAGGGGAGTCCCATGGCTCGAGCTGACCGCTGGCACGGCTCTTCCTCAGGCAGAAGAAATGACTGCACCTTGCAGAGCTGCTCGAGTTGCCATAACCAAGGGCCACGTTATTCCTCTGGGTCCCTACAGACACCGTGGGATTCCCTGGCACTTCACCAGTTACCATCCCTCTCCTGCCGGCCCCTGCGCAGCAGCAGCCTCACAGAAGGCAGCGAGGAACAACAGGGGACGGGGACTGTGGGTGTGCCGGGCAGGGATGTGCTATTTCTACCACTCTGTGAGGGACCTGGTATAACAATATATCGATCTTTTTATATTTATATATTTTTATGTATATATAATTTATTTCATATATATTTTTAATATATAAAAACATGTAAAATTATATATACGCATGTAAAAATTATATATAATTAAATAAAATTATATATAATTAAATAAAATCAGGTCAGTGCTTGCATGCAAAAGAAGAAGAATCAGTGTCAGATTTGCTCCAGTGCCTGGTGAGTCCCCACCACCTCTTGGGACAGTCTCAGCAGAGCGAGTATGCTGGCTGTCTTTCCCCTCTTGTTAACAAAATGAAGCTGCCACATGCAGACATGGAGTTTCGTGATGCCTCAAACAATATCAGCAAAAAGGGGCCTCAAGTAAGTCCCGCTGATGTACAGATAAGACACCAGGAATGAGGATTTTACAGGCTCTGTATATATTGAATATTTGCTTGATTTTTCAAGAGGAAACTTAGCAAAAAGAGTTACCTGAGGAGTTCAGGGCAGAAAATGAGACTCTAAACAAAGGAGCTGGCAATGCCCAGTGTGGTTGCTGTGCAATCAATCCCGATTACACAAGCATACAAACACATTCGTTTAAGGACCTGATTCAGTCAATGAAAGACTCTAAACACATTTCAGCTTTTGGGCACATCAGGATAAATTCCTCTCCCATGGAAAGCTATGGGTATCAAATGGGTTACAAGCAGAAGCATCTTGTTTTGTGATTTGTTTCTGCTGGAGAGAAACATTGCTTTCTGCTGCTGAAAGACCTATTTACCTATTCATTANCTGGAGTTGGGAAATATGGGAAGGTAAAGTAAGAGAAACAGCTAGGAGGGAGTTTTCCTATATCTTCACGAAGACAGCCTTGGTTAAATAACAAGAATTTAAAGTCTTAAAGAACAGCTTGCTGTGAGCAGAGGAGGTCCATAGTGGCCCAGAGGAGGGCTGAATAGTTGAAGACCCACTGCTGAAACATGCAGGTCCATGAGATACTGTCACCAGCTGCCCTGAGGAGCTGAGGACTGTTGACCTGGGAGCAGGAGGGACGCTCACCGGCCACAGCCACGTCCCGACGCTGCAGCTCAGGAGTCCAGCCTGCTAGCGGGGTTGCAGGGGAGTCCCATGGCTCGAGCTGACCGCTGGCACGGCTCTTCCTCAGGCAGAAGAAATGACTGCACCTTGCAGAGCTGCTCGAGTTGCCATAACCAAGGGCCACGTTATTCCTCTGGGTCCCTACAGACACCGTGGGATTCCCTGGCACTTCACCAGTTACCATCCCTCTCCTGCCGGCCCCTGCGCAGCAGCAGCCTCACAGAAGGCAGCGAGGAACAACAGGGGACGGGGACTGTGGGTGTGCCGGGCAGGGATGTGCTATTTCTACCACTCTGTGAGGGACCTGGTATAACAATATATCGATCTTTTTATATTTATATATTTTTATGTATATATAATTTATTTCATATATATTTTTAATATATAAAAACATGTAAAATTATATATACGCATGTAAAAATTATATATAATTAAATAAAATTATATATAATTAAATAAAATCAGGTCAGTGCTTGCATGCAAAAGAAGAAGAATCAGTGTCAGATTTGCTCCAGTGCCTGGTGAGTCCCCACCACCTCTTGGGACAGTCTCAGCAGAGCGAGTATGCTGGCTGTCTTTCCCCTCTTGTTAACAAAATGAAGCTGCCACATGCAGACATGGAGTTTCGTGATGCCTCAAACAATATCAGCAAAAAGGGGCCTCAAGTAAGTCCCGCTGATGTACAGATAAGACACCAGGAATGAGGATTTTACAGGCTCTGTATATATTGAATATTTGCTTGATTTTTCAAGAGGAAACTTAGCAAAAAGAGTTACCTGAGGAGTTCAGGGCAGAAAATGAGACTCTAAGCAAAGGAGCTGGCAATGCCCAGTGTGGTTGCTGTGCAATCAATCCCGATTACACAAGCATACAAACACATTCGTTTAAGGACCTGATTCAGTCAATGAAAGACTCTAAACACATTTCAGCTTTTGGACACATCAGGATAAATTCCTCTCCCATGGAAAGCTATGGGTATCAAATGGGTTACAAGCAGAAGCATCTTGTTTTGTGATTTGTTTCTGCTGGAGAGAAACATTGCTTTCTGCTGCTGAAAGACCTATTTACCTATTCATTAAATTTCATTCAATAATTTTTTTTCGGGGCAAACTTTTTCTCTGTCTTCTGTGCTGGATCACATTGAACAACAGTAGCAATAAGGAAGGTAAACCTACTAAAATAAAAGTATACATACACAGAGAAAGGGAGAATAGGAGCTAGTCTGAGAGAGTCAATGTTGCTAAGCACTGTGTGATCCAGACAAGGCTCTGTAACAGAGAGAAATTCAGGAATAATCTTTCTAACCTCTTGTGAAATTATTTTCACAACAGTTCAAAGAAATAAATAAGGAAACATGAAAGAAAACTACAAGGAACGGTTATTTCTACCATGTCAGCTTTGGAAGAGGCAACTCTAAAATGCTAGAGGAGGTGCAATCTAAAACAGCAGAATGAAGAAGCGCTTCAGAGTTAACAGTGATGGAAACAGGTAAGATCATTAACTAAACTTACAGGGACAAGACCACACAAGACTTTGACAGGTTTAATTTGCTCAAAAAATGTATTAATACTGAAGAAGCACCTTGCTTAATTTTTGCTTTGCAGTAAACTAGGTGAAAATTACTATCTAATTAGAAAATGTCAAGACAAATCAAATGCAGTTACACGTTTGCTGTGTAAAAGTTCTGTCTCGCCTTAAAACGTGCAGGAAGCACAAGACCATAAAGACTAATGACAATCTTCCATTAAAAGCCATAGCAGCATTAATAATAGATGCTGAAAGATTCATTATACTCAAAATCATTTTAAGGCATAGAACCTTAACATTTGTAATAATTCATCATCGTCTCAAACTCAAGATACTCTATTATAGCTCAAAGTGCTCTATTACACCTCAATATGCTATATATGTTTTGCAATGCAATCTAGATACAAGATGTGAAAGGAACAGCAAGCGTTTACTAAGAGCAATGATTAAACATTAACCGGACTTTAATTGCCCCAGACAACACATGATAGCTAGGTATGATTAAAACCAGGTAGAATTTAATGAGCATCATGTTAAGAACTTTCATACACATTCTTTAGAGTATTTAATGGGCCATCTCCTACGCTGATGAAGTTGAAGCAGCTTTGCCATCAGTTCCTCCGGCGGCAGGACCTGCGCTGCTCAGAGCAAGGCTTCGCTCCTCACCTCCGGGTGGGAAGGGGGAGGACAGGGCACACGTACCTGGCAGTATGAGGATGTCCACGAGGGGCTTGCAGTGATAGAGACCTGTCGCCATGACACAGTCTGCCCACAACCCCTTGGATCCCAGCTCATCCATTTTCCTGCAGGTGGTAATGGTGTAGCCGCAAGTCACCACCCAGTCGTTGGTGGCCGTTGCCACAACCACCCCGATCCACCCTATAAAACTGCAGACAAATCCGGCCAGGTGCAGGCAGGTGGCCACCATGTCGATCCCTTGGTGGGGCAAGCCGGACAGGAGAGCACCCGCAGGGGTTCAGCGAAGCCGGCCGGCGAGCTCCCGGCTGCTGGGACCTCCTGCGAGCTGCTGGGAGCGGGAGGGACGGGGGTTTGGGAGGACGAGGTCCCTGACGAGGCACTGCGGCAGGCGCTGGGCTGCCTCTGCCCAGCTCCCTCCCTGGGAGGGGTTAGAGCTGCCTCCAGCCCCATAACACATGGGAGGAGCGAGCGGGGAGCCCCAACTTCTGCCAGTTCATCAAGAGAGTCGGAGGGGAAGGAGGGTGTGGAGAGGAGTAGATGCAGAATTACACCCACCCGTGCTTGAAAAGCAAACCGGACTGCTTTATTCAAATGCAAACAGCCTGACTATTCAAAATTCAGCATCAAGGGAGTAAAATTAAGGCAGTGTTTTCGAGCTGAAGACAAAGGATCACACGGGTACCTCTTCACGGAAAGATAGGGCAAGAAACGTGGTGGACAGTTACTCAAGAGGTGGAATTGATCATCTCATCAAAGCCATCAGCACGGCTGCAGTAAAAGGACAAAATCACTTTTGGGTCTTTCCTGATGTTTTCAGTAACTGCAAAAATATAAGAGACCCATCACTGCATTCCTGCTTGTGCCTGGGTTTTCAGAAGTATTAATTGACACTCATGGAGTCTTAAATATGTGTTTAATAGCACCTTATTTCCACCCGTGAATGCTAAAATTAAAATGAGCAGCTTTTTACTCAGACTGATTATGGGTGTAAATTTTAGTCTACTTGATAGAACAAGGAACAGCCCACTTCAAAATGTCAAAAGCAGAGAAACTTCACAGCCCGTTCTGCATCAGGAGAAATAGGCAGGCAGGATATTTTCCTAACTTTACTTGGTATTTTCACAAACACATATAGATGTTATGGGGTGCCAACGCATCCCTAATGAAATTTCATCATTGTGCGTCCTCCAGTGCTGCTGATTTTGCGACGGGAAGGTTTGGATCTCCGCAGATAAAACGTGCCTGGAGAGACCACTAGCGGAGAGCTGTCCGCACTGCATGGGGGAAGGGAAAAATTGGACAAGAAAATGACAGAACAATGAATTTGATTCATTCCTAGAGCTGTTAGTGAAAAAGAAACGTTGGAAGCTACACTCCAAGATTAAGGTGCCGGGAATGAAATATATCCTGCTCTTCATCCCACAATATGTTTTCCCATTCTTTAGCAAATAAAGTGAAAAACATGAAGACGACCATCCTAAGCGTCATTTGTTCCTTCAAAATTCAAGGACTCAAGGCCACAGTTTTGTTTTGTCAAAGCTCCGTCTGAACACTGGAGTTACTACATAAATAGCTGAAAATTATCTTTGAAGAGGAGCTTTTATAATAAATAGAAACTTAATAGTTGTTTTCACATTTATTGTTGGTTACTCCTTGGTTTTTTTCTATACCTGGTTTATGGTATTTTTGTGAAGCCGTGCTGCCAGCTGGCCTTCCACTGACTTTCCCGGTGTGATTCCACCTTTCTACGTAGCTTATTTTTCTACTGCACCCACTTCACATGGAGCATGCTGTTACTTATATCCAACCACCATTTTCATGCTGTCTAAGTTCGATTCTAGATGGATTTAATCTTTCCCCAAACAATATTCCTGCGTATTTATTATTCAGGAGATAAACTTGTCATCTCTCGATTGAAACTAGTGTTGTCCCACTTCTTGGACCACGCAGTCGCGTTGGACAGATCACGCATCACCTCCTGAGTTTGGAAGGAGACGAGCCGACAAACGAACATGTTCCTGCCTCTCCCCTTCACTGACAGAGTTTGCATTTTTTCAGTCTAGTATTTCATCCATCTAACCTTAAATCATTCTGTAAATTAAACATCTGATCTGTTTGTGTCAAGTATAAATGCACACAGCTTAATACTGCTTTTTGATTAATACTAGGCATAAGGATACTTGACCACTTTGGGATGACTGATCCCAACCTCTGTCGTCTAACGGTACTGTCACCACACAGTCCTTTGGAGTTTAAAAACCATGCATGTTCTTTAAATCACGCTAATACTTACACCTCTAATATACTTCAAAGTATTTCATTTTTTCTTCAAAATACCAGAGAATTTTGCAACATCTTGATATCCCATTTCATCCCAAAGCTGAGATTAGAAGCATTTTACATGGTGATAGTGCAGGCACATCCTCATGCACAAAAAACCCAGACTTTTAAAAATGCTGCGAGATATGAATTCGCAGGCTGTGGACACATCCTACTGTAATTCAGTCTCCTACAGTTACGATTTCCTTAACCACAAAAGCTTCTTACCAGGCCATGTCTTCCTTCACAAACGTATTTGTCAAAGATGTGCAGCACCTCAACAGGCAAGAAGTAAATTTTACACTTCAGTAACTAGGACTATTCAACAGTACTCAATCTGGTGCCCAGAGGGCACAGTTTGAATTATTTCATTAATGTTGATAGAGACAGGAAACATTTACTATTTTGTCAGTGTTATAAATAACACCACCAATATTTAAGTGAATATAAGTTAGTATGCTACAAGTGAACAACGATTCACAAGATCAATAAGAAACAAAGAATGACCTCCCAGCTGTATACTAAATAAACTGATACACTTAGGGCAATATAAAATTTGCCATTTTAAAAACGAGTGCTACACATGCATTTATTTCAGCAACAGGGTGAACACCTTAAAAATCAATCTACCCTGTCATTCAAGCAGTTTTTCCTTGATCAGCATTGTTTTCTCTGACAAATGACATGCGTTGCAATTAGTCATAGTTACACAAGCTATCAACACCCTATGACTTTTTCTCATACAAATGACTCACCTTGAACTTTTTCTTTGCAGGGTTTTCAGCTCGATAGCTTCTCCCTCACTTGGAAATACAGCAGTATAAAAATACAACATGGGATGCAGAAATAAACAGGGTTAACTCTTTAGGTGGTACAGCTAGGTGTCCATCTTCTTCCATACTAAAAGCTGAGCTCGTCAAAATATTACCAATTTCATCTTCATCCTGGTTAATATCACTCATTTTTTCCTTCAGCTGTAAAATACAGGAAAGTACATTGTAGCATTAAGGGTTTGCAATCATCTGAAACAATCAGGATTTCCTATATGCAAGACCAGTACCTTAAATCAAGGACAAAGTATTTTTGTTCTGATCTGAGGGGAAGGAAAAATATCTAAGTGCGTGTATGGGACCGCCTCCTTATCTGTCAAAAAAATCCAAACACTTAGTATGAATAAGATCACCTAGAAAATCTCCAAAATATTATTTGTAGTACAAGTTACAATTTTTTGCTACAATCTAGATTTTTTTAAGTGACCAATAGAATATAGCCTATTTTATAAGTGGGGAAAGCTCAACCTAAATGGAAGACCCATTCACTTACAGCTTATACAGGAACAGCTCCCTCTTTCTTTCTTGCCTCCTCCCTCCCTCTTCTATTCTGAAATTTCTGCTATTTAAGCTCCCTGATGGCAGACAATAATGTTAAGCAATGTAATCATGTGATTTACAGAAACGAAGAACTCCTGAGTCACTGTAGGGCATATTTTCCATCAGCAAATAAAGTATAATTCTTATTTCTGATTTTAACTTTTTATAAATCTCAGCTTTTTTACAGTAATGTGTGATTTTTATCTTGTTTATTACTGAGCTATTAAAGAGAGGTGTGAACAACTCAAACACTGCTCCAGTTGTCAGCTAGCAACAAAAGCTGTGCACCAGAGAACACGCCAAATACACAAGTGGTTCTATTTACACATATAAACACCAACTTTATGTCAAGATACATAGAAATCTTAGTGTCAATAATATCTTCACAGAGCCATGAGGCTTAGAAGATGGACTCATGGTGAGGGAGGGCTATTGATCCTGTAGATTTTGCTGAAAATGCCCTTTAGAAAACTGGGGACCTGCTGCAGGCGTTTGGAGTTCTGCTAACAAGTCTCAGTGTAATCAGGATTTAATTTACTGTAATCAAAGCAGACTCTGTCCTCCTTAGAAAAGCACCGTTGTTAAACACCTTTCAAAAAGTCAAGTTTAGAATTCAGTGCTCAAAAATATTACAAAGACAAGCGTTCTGACATTACAGTTCTTTATTTGTTTTTGAATCCACAATCTATACAGGTATTTACAAGGCATGAAAATGGATAACAGCACAAAATACAATTGAGGTATAAGCTAAGAGCACAGTATGTCATGTTTCAATAAATATAATTCAAAATTTGTAAACTAAGTGACCAGATAGATGCCTCTTGTTTACTAAAACCATATAAAATATCTGTTAAATCTCACGTGAGGTAGAGGACAGTTTTGTGTGTCATGTAATGCAACCACAGCAACTTTAACAATAAGACTGTACATCATTGGCAAAGTATTAAAAATTGTTGAATGCACTGATCTTTTTTCACAGGCTTTTACTATGGTTTCATAATAGTCATTCAACCTGTTGCCTTGAGCTAACACAGATTCTGTTGTTTTGCAGCTACTTTCTGTAGCTGCAAATTTATTAAGATAATTATACTGGCATGTCAACATCAATAAATACTTTCGAGAGTACGTATGAAAACACAAAAACAGATTTTGTCAATCACAGAAAGCAACATAATGGCAACAAAATATTTTAGACCAACTTTTCATTATTTCCTAGAATTAGTTTAAATACAGTACAGCTGTGCTTTCCTTTAAGTGAGGTATCTATATTTGAAGAAAAAAAATTCAATTGATAGTTACATTTAATCAATTTTCAAATAGTTAAATTTTATACCATTTGTTTGCTGTGCTTGATGAAGTGCTTAAAATTAATTTTTCAAGCATTTTCCAACTGAACCACTAACCCTGAAAAAAACCCAATTTTCTAAGTAATGGAGACACACTACAAAATTGTCGTGCCATTTGTAAGCAATAACTGCTTTCACAAAAACTAGCAAATTGGTGTCTTTTTGAAACAGAAATATGCACCAAATAGAAAATTCTACAAGCTTTCTGTAATGAAAACTGATGAATACTCGCACTACAAATGTAATGAGCAAAAAGGAAATTGAAATTTGCAGCTTTCTGCTGCTTACTAGTGACAGCTTAAATAAAATTACTGAAATATTGCAAGCACAGATTAATAGGTAGGTGTAATTACGCCTTTTGCCAACTTGACCATGTTATAGAAAACTCCATTGTGTGGATTAATTACACGAATTAAGTGCAGAAAAAATACAAAGTTGTTATCTTTACTGACAGTCAAAATATATACTCTACAAACAAGTGAATTCTAGGAAGCTGACCATGACAGAATTTCAAGGCCAACTTCACGACTAATGCTAGGAAAGTTTTCCAAAAATTTCATAACACATTCTAGCTATCCCCTCCCCTGACATAAAACAAGAATGTATGAATAAAACGCCATGACTTCTAAAATATGGGCCTTATTTTTTCAGGCCACCAGTAGCTTTATGCTCCCGTTCAACTTCTCCTACTTCACTAATTGCATTATGTCTTTACTATATACAAATGATTTTACACCTAAGCTATTAATATATTAAATATAGAATAAAATTAGTTGAAGAATGTGAAACATAACTACATTTATCTAAATACTCAAGCTAAACGATATGCTTTACAAAAACTAAAACACAGACTTAGATTTAGATAAAAATCTCTTTTGTCTAGGGATACATGGCTACCTTGCAAACAAGGGTGCTTTCAGACTGCCAAAATTACAAGAGTTTTACTCTCTAAGCTCATATATTTTCTTGTTCATTAGAGTACACAAAGCATGTGAAAGTTTTCTTCTAAAAAAGTATAGGAGCAAACTACATATTCGCCTTGAATCCTACTTACTTTGTTCCAAAAGGTGCACTAGGCAACTTTGATCTTGGTCTAGGTGTTTAATAATGCAATTTTCAAAATTATGGACAATTTTAGGATTTTTTCCTAAAGGCTTTATGTCACAACTATCTGGGAAAACAATGTCCTGCCTGAAAGATCAGCAAACAATAACTGAAGGCAAAACAAATATGAATACATAAAAAGAGCATGCTATGACAAAAGCGAGGACCTAATGACAGAATTAGTTTCTACCATTAAGTGTGCACTTAAGTGAGGGCCCTTAAGTGTGTGCATTCCAAGTTCCTATGTTAGGCTGTAAAATAAACCATTCAATATAACTAATATAAGGTAGTGAAAAAAGGTCAACATATATTTGTCCTAGAACTTATACATTATTATTTACAATTTACTAAAAAACTATCTTTCAAAGACTGAACACACAAAAGCTATGGCACATTTATGTATACATTATTACTTAAAATCAGTATAAAATTAAGTCTACACATATGAAAATTATTTATGTTATGTAAAGAGCCCGATTTAAGAATTTTAGGAGGATTACAATAATTTAAAATGCATTCTAACTTTAGATTAACTAAATGGAATATTTACAAAGCTACTTTTAAAGTTATTTTAATAAATGTTCTGTTAGCTTTTTCAGCCAGATGTTTTAAAACAATTAGGAGGCCTTATCTGCAGCTGGAATTGCAAAAACTTCATACAGCTGCTTGAGTTCTTGCAACAGTGAAAATATTAGTATAAACTATGGCCACCAGCATTTTAATAGTCTACACCATAAACCAGTTAACAGCTGGCTGAAAGATGGTTGAAGTGCTGGCTGAGGCACAGCAACCTGGGCTATACTAGCACTCCACTGCAATTGCCACTGCTGAAGATAAACCAGTGGCAAAAGGGGAAATTTGAGCAGAAGTCACATAACATAGACAAGACTCAAATGAAAACGGAATATACAGTATTCTAATATAGTAATCCCATGAGGATTCCATACATTCAACAGCTAAGCTATAAATACTGTGGTAAATTAGCTACTGCAGCTGTATTAAATGAGTCTGTATGGCCTTATCTACACTGACAATCGAACAAGTCTGGTTCAAAACACTGACACTGAAAACCAACTAGAAACGGTATCTTTTGATCCTTTGATAATACCCCAATGAAACTTTTCCGTTTCCTAGGATGGTGTTTTCTTACTTGCCCATCTAGCTAATCCAACGTAGGTTCTGCCCATCAAGTTGGACTACTTCAAGCTCCAGCGTCTAATAATCACACTTTTACCAATATTCCTGCCTACTCTCCCTGTAGCCATGGTTTTGGCAGTTGTTACAACAAAACATTCATTGTGTTTTTAAAGGAAGTTGTACATACACAACCAGAATCATTTACACTCAACACTTTTCCTGCCAAACCATCACCATGCTGCAAAGACAGGATTTCTTCTTTTTTCTTTAAAGCAATAACTTGGAGATGGAATTGAAGAAGGAAAAAATGTAATCTGGGTCCTCTTTTCTGATCAACACTGACAAAAAAACCTGTTTGATATTTTTCATATAAACTGCTTTAATCATCAGTGTAAATATGACAGAGTCCATAAACAAAATTATACACAGCTATAAAAGAATCATCCTATGACTCCATGACATTTAATTTACCACCTCATTTCTCATTCAATTTAAATATATGTGCAATTTTATCTTTCTCTGTGATATTCACTTGTGTTATACCACTAAAAGAGAAACAAAAAAGAACTCAAAAGTTTTCAGTTTTACTAGTTCAGG
>VZTQ01004985.1:166717-235600 GCA_013400755.1 Pelecanoides urinatrix | reverse complement strand
TGGGGCAGGGGCAGGGGCAGGAGGTGGGGCAGGGCCAGGGCCAGGGCCAGGGCCTAGGCGTGGGCCTGGGCCTGGGCCTAGGCGTGGGCCTGGGGCGAGGCCGTGCCCGTTTTAGCCCAGCGTGGCTCTGCCTGTCCCCCAGCACACCGCTGCCTTCACTGGCAGTATCCACGCCCCACCGGTCCCCAGCCGGCGGTCGGTCGTGGGCCAGGCCAGCAGGGCTAAGCCAGGCCCGTTGCTCCCCGGCCAAGCCCTGTGCCAGGCCTCAGCAGGCAGGTGACAGCAGGGTGGCCTGGCCGGCTCCCCAGGCTGTGCGGGGCTGGCCACCCGCATCGCCCTCTGCAGCGTAATGGGTGCCGGGACTGGCCTGCACAGAGGCCGGTGCTGGAGACGAGTCCTCGGCCGGGCCGGGGCCACCCAGCGCCCCCCGCATGGCCTGGGCAGCCTGCAGGGACGAAGCAGACTTCCACCAAGTGCGCAGGGACGGCTGCGAGTGAGGTGCCTACAACAAACACTTTTGGGAAAGCAGAAAACAAAACACAGTTTAAGTCATTAAAGTGCCTTTAGCAGGTGGAAGAGGACTTCAAAAGAGTCCTACAGGGACCCTGTGTAACACGCATGTGACGCCCAGCTTGCGGCAGCACCTGTGGTTGAGGACACCCAGATGCCACTTGAAGACCCACTGAGACGTTCGTCATCGCCAGGAGCATGTAAGCTCCTCTCCCTTTGACTTTGTTTGCCTTTTAGATCCAAATGCCTTCATTTTATTTTTCAACAGTCGCTTTTCGTCAAGAGGCTCAGAAATGCCAGTGTTGGTTCAAAAGAGTTAAAAAAAGAACAAGTCTCCATGTCCTCCATGCTTAGCCCCGGGGACTTGCGACTGGCCTTGGAGCCAGCAGGGCCCAAGGACTGAGCCTCTGCGTTTCCAAAACATGTCAGATGCCATGTCCGTGTCCGAGTCCATCCCACGATGAGAATGCCAAAATGAGAAAGCCAAACAGTGTATTCCAGCAAACAGTGAGTGATTTCCACTCAAACACCAGCAGCAAAGTTCATCTGTGCTTCTACCATCTGTATCTCATGGCTCGTTATGTAAATTATGGCTTCAACCTCTCGCAGAACAGGGGATCCAAAAAGGTTTAAATACCTTAAAATCTGGGTCTCGCATGGTCTGCCTGAGACAGCAGGCTTAGACCAAAAGCACACGGTCACTTTGAGGAGCAGGTTTCTGAGCAATGACTTGCATTTTGCTCTTGACATCTGCAGGTCTCAAAACAAGCTCAGCCCGTGGGATGCAGTGGGACACAGCAGGACACAGCGCTGGCCTTGCTCTTCCCGGCTTTCGTGGCTTTTCAGGCTTGCAGCCCATTATCACTCCTCTCCTCTGTCCTTCAGAGCATTTCCTCGTATCCCAAAATCTCATTCCCGGCCACAGCTGACCGCAGACATTGACTGGTCAAGCAGAAATCTTACCTTCCCGCTTTCTGTCCCTTTGAGGTTACCGAATGAACACAGAAAGTTATTAAATAAGCCATCAGCTTATTTAATTTGCCCTCAGGTAATATTTTTCCATCTAAGAAGCCACATTAAACATTATATGCTGCAGCCTTTTTGCCAGGAGCATGGTTTCCTCCCAGAGCCAAGGGACGGAGCAGTCGTCCATCACACACAGAGGGGGCACAGTGGACATCCCCAGCCCCAGCTGCATGTGATGGGAGATCTCAGGGCGGAGGTGTTTCCGGTGAGAAGAACAAGGTGTTAAGAGTAAAGTCAGTGAAATGCAGAATATATGCTGGAAACATCTTCCGAAGAAGCTTCCTCCAGGGGAGCAATGGGACATGTGGCCAGGGGGTACACCAGCCCCAGGACTCTCTGCAGTGGGTCAAAGCAGAGCAAAGATACAGAAGGTACCAGAGGAACCGAGGGGAGCTGGAGCGCTTCCCCCAGCCCGCCTCCCTGACAAAGCAGAGCCAAGTTTCCCCACCCAACACGAAGTCTGGCCGGGGATGGAGCTCAAAGGCCCCGGCTGCTGTTGACACGAAGACACAAGCAGAACGCAGGAACCACTGACACTTGCACAGAGGAGAGGAATATCCAGACCTGCAACAGCCAACGCTGAAACCAAGGTGCCGTGAAACGAGGTGGGACTTTGCCTGCAGGGCCCCTTCTGGAAGACCACTCCTGACATGCATCCTCCTGCGGCTGCCCACAGTCCCACGGGTGGCACCCAGCTTGCTGGCCACCAGAAGAAGAAACTGTTCATTAAAGTAATTAGGATGCAAAAGGAGGGGACGTTTAAAGATAAGACATTTAAAGGGGATATTTAAAGAAAACCACATGATTTCCTAAGGCTTCGACCCGCAGACGTGCCCATGGGAAGAACCTCCAGTGGGAAGAGCCTCTGGCATCTCACATCTGGCTTCCCCTGTGCGAAGCCGGCCCCGGCCCATGGTGAGGTGTGCTCAGCCATTGCAGGAGCCTCATGTAGAAATCAATCAGACAAAAACGATATGTGTTGCTGCATCACCCACCTCCGTATTATTCAAACCTTGTGCTAAGAGCTTGGCATGCTTTCTCACCCATTTCTCTAGAGCACTTGGGTGGTGGCACCCATATTACCCCATTGCATTGCGTTCCCTTCAATGCCCAGCACGGGCTCCAGGAGCAGCACCGAGCGGCCGCTCCACTCACACGTGGCTTCTTCCCTCTCCCCATTTGTTCCTGGCGGGGTGAGAATCCATACACACGCTCACGGGGAGGGTGACGAGGACCGGCACGAAAGCCCGTGCAGGAAACAACAATCTATTTTTATACTTCCTCCCTTGCAGAGACAATCCTCCGCCTCTGCCCTGCTTGGGAGCGGCGGCACCCATGGGCAGGCAGCTCTTGGCCGGCGAATTCTTCACCTCCGGGAACGCCTGTCCACATTTCCTTATCGTATTTTATTTTCAGCTCAAGGAATTTAACACTAGCTACCACTTTTTTTTTCCCCCCTTAGGATCAGCGGTGAAGCCAGCAAGAACAAAGCCGTGTTCCTCAATTCCACCTCTGCGTCATGGCCCAAAGCAGTTGTGTCCTGCTGGGACGTTGGGGAAAATTCTACAAGGGCAGGAGTGGGAGGACGAGGCTGAGAATTAATTACCTTGACTGGTACCACTGACGATGATGAAGATCACAGCACTTGGCAGAGCGAGTGCTCGCTCCCCTGGGCTGGAAGAGACTGAGGAGGCCCCTGGGACAGCTGTCTGCCCCAAGGACGTCTGGATGTCCCCCCCAGCACAGCCAGAAATGCACCCAGGGATGTCCCCTTTGGCCCCTCTGGAGTCCAAGGGAGAAGGAGGGGTTCTCTGTGCCCTCCAGCCCTGCGTTGGAGAGAGGAAAGTCACCGCCGGGGCCCCCACGAGGGCTCACGTTGGGCAGAAGGCGCAGGGGCAAGGGTGGGGTGGGAGGCACAGCATCCCCCCGGGCTCCTCGTCCCGCTCCGTGGCCAGCCCGACTCCGCAGCCGATCAACTCAGTTCCCTGCCGACTGCGAGGATAAAAAGGGCTCCCTCCCCTTGGCCTTGCCGAGCTGTGCCGCTGTAATACAGTTGCTGGTGCTTATGAAACATCACATTTTTCCAAATCATTTGCTCTTTTTCTTCCTAATTTTTATCCAAATCTTCTTTTGCTTCTTGGTTTGTTTTCCATAATCTTACTTTAATAAATGAATGGCTTTTTAACAATGGCTTTTTTATCAAAGTCCTGGGAAATTGGAAATATTAGGCTGTTGCTTGTAAAACCAAAGCACAGCGCATTTCGAATGCCACGAGCCAAAAGCAGCTTTACAGTTTCCGTGCTCTGAAACGGTTTTCCGCCCTGGGGCAGCTTGATTTGCAAGCTGGCCTCGCTCCTTGGGGACCCCACACCCCAGGACACGTCTCGGGGCTCAGTCAGCACCGGTGGGAGCAGGGCCGTGCCTGGCACAAGGCTTCTGCATGGGCTGATGCTCCCTCAGCATTCCCCAGCCATGGCTAATTTGCCGGCCAGTGTCACCGGCACGGCTTGCGTAGCATTGGAGGTCCCTGCGGGACGTCGGGTTTCAAGAGCTGGGATGACTGTGGGCTTGCTAGAGCCACAGATTTCAGAAATGACCGACCCTTCCCAGAAGTGTTGCCTGTGATTTCAGGGAATTTTGTCTTGAAATCTTGCCTCGCTGCCATGTCTGACCACTAGCTGAAACCTCCTGCTGCTTTTTACTGGCTCTGTCTGCATGTGCCCTCCGTGTCGTGCGCTGGCGTCTTCTGCAGGAGACTTGCCCACAAGCTCTGACCTAGAGAGCAGAGTCGAAGGTGAAGGACCCGTGTTTTGGCATCCTGACGGCCTTCGGGGCAAGCACTGAACGCAGCCCTGCGTGCTGGTCTTGCTGTCCCGGCGCATAGCTCTTGCAGTGCCGTTTCCATCCCACACCCACCGTGCTGGAGCCACACCTTGCACCTGGTATGCCAGTTCCTCGAGACCTGCTTTTAGAATCCTTGCCCTCACCTGAGGGACATGGTGGATGCGCTGCTGGACCCATCACCTCCTCCATCCCATGCCACCAATCCAACAGAAACTGCATCCCCGGAAAGCCCTAGCAGCAGATCCAAGGTTGGTAGTTTCCCCCCGCTGTTGCCACATGATCCTCAGTGGAGCATTAGCCAAGCCTGGGGAACCTCCTTCCAAAGCAATGCTGCAAAAAGAAGAAGGGGGATGTTTAATCCAGACCCTGCAGAGGGTGAGAAGTTGGCTGTCCTATGGCAGGACAGCAGCATCCTCACTGGGGCGGTGGCTGCCGGCCGGAGGACACCTGGGAAGCAGAGATGCCTCCTCCAAGATTTAGCTGCTTGCCAATAGCAATCCTTCGTAGAAAGGAGACAGGGCTGGGGGAAATGCTGTGGTCTGCAGCCTCCCCCGGAGCGCCCCGGGCAGCTCCCTGCACCCCCACCACATCCCACTCCTCCTGCCCGGGGCCCCGGGTACCCTGCAGACAAAGCACCCACCTATTTGCCTGTCCATCCGCCCATGCAGAGCCTGCCACGCTCCCAGACCCTTCCCCACCGCGGAGCTGACCCTCGCCCCACGCTGGACGAGCTCGCAGGCATTAGCCGTGTATTTCTGAGCAGGGATCGCCACAGAGCATGTAATTTAACTCTCTTATAAAAATCATCACGGCCTCAATTATTCAACACACTCGCCCCGCTGCCCAAGCGCACTTGCTGATGTTTCCGTGCTGTTGAGATATCAAATTGTTTGTTGTATAATTGGCATTGGTTGCCAAGACCCGGCTCCTCCTTTGTACCACGCGTATGCCCGTATTCCTATTGCCTTGTGTATACGTGATGGATTTTATGTGTGTGCAGATGCCGGTACACAATACAGCTGCTTTGTAGCCGGTCTGTAACATGAATTTCTGAGGCCAGCGCATGATTCAATGCAGTTTGGCAGCTCCACTTGCAGTGACCTGCTTGTGCAGACCCTTGCACGACGCCAAGACGCGTACCTGTGCTTACACCATGCCCCGCGCTGGGTCTGCGGGCAGGATGGTGATGCTGGACTGGCACATGCCTGCAAGCACCCAAATCGGGTGCTGGCTGCCAGCCCAAGAGGGGTGCCCTGCCTGCTGTCCTCCAAGGGCAGAGCAGGCAGCAGGGTGGCCCCGAGAATGAGGGGCTCCCACACCGGGCTGGGGACAGGTCCCAGAGGTGGGGATCTCCATCCTTGGGGGTTGGAGGAAGGGTGACATCGGGCCAACGCGACTTCATGCCAGCAGCAACGCTCCCGTCTCCTCACCCGCTGGCAGGGACCCCTCCTGGGGCCAGGGCGGAGGAAGGGCTGGCTCCGGCTCCGGCTCCGGCTCCCCCTCGCCCTCTGCCCACGCTCACACCCTGGGCTGAGCGGCTGCGGGCTGTGTGGTGCCACCCGTGGCAAAGTGTCCCCCGTGGGTCACCGTGGGCCGGCAGGACCAGAAGCCAAAGTGCAGGACTCCCTTGTGGGCAGTGTCAGCAGCGTCCAACTGCGAAGCAGGTCATGAACTAACCTGCTCAGTGACCGATGCAAGGCCAATTTTTAAATCACGAGGATCTAGGGAAGTCCTGGTCCAAGCCCGATGCCTGCACCAGGCAGACCTGCACAAACCACCCTAAAGAGCAGAAACAGCAGATGCGTGGAATAACATGATCCACAGGAAGCCAGGGCACACAGGGGACACAGCTACTGGAAGTCGGCACGCGAGGGCGAAGGACATCAACTGATGGTGGCTGCTTGGACGTCTACAGGGTTACCCACGAGCAGGTCTAAGGATGCCAAGGTGCAGCGAGACAAGGGGGAAGGTCTTTGCAGGGATAAATCGCTGGTTACAAAGATAGGGAATGGAGGGTATGAGCAACAGGCAGTTTTCATCGGGAAGCCCCACAGGGATCTGTGATGGCAACTGCATTCTTCAACACAGTCATAAACGATCTGGAGAAGGAGAGCGCAGCGAGGTGGCACGGTTTGTTGCTGATAACTCACGTGAAAGAAGCAAAGACAAGGCTGAATGCAAAGAACTGTAGAAAGATTTTCCAAGGCTGACTGAGGGGGCCTGAAAAAAAGAGGCAGATGGAATGCAGTGTAGGTAATGGCAGAGCAATGCGCCGGGAGAACCCAGTCCTGCAGCCCTGGGCTGGCTGTTACTGCTCCGCCGCGAGGCCTTGGCACTGTGACAGACCGAGCTGACCTTTTGTGGAGCTGTGCCAAGGAGAGGTCAAAAAAATAAAGCAAAGTTAACTTTGGGAATTAGGAGGAGGAAAAATTGGAAGCAGGAGCCAGCAAAGATTATTAGGTACAAGAACAACATCTCTGGCTCAAAAGACACAGGCTGTGTGAGGTTGGAAAAATGCGTGAAAAAGCATCACTTGAACTGGTTTGCCACTTCTATTAGGCCGGTCACCATCAGCAACAGCATCCAGGGCTCGCCCCAGGTCCCCGCAGCATCCCCGGCTTGGCTGAAGCAGCCTGCGTTGCACCCTAAGCAGTGCAGAGCAACCCGAGTGTTCACTTGGAGCCCACCACCACCACCAGGCATCGCGGGCAGGGGACCCCCCCAACGCAGCACGAGCTCTGCTTTTACACAGAGGACCAAAAGGCAGGTGGAGGAACATCAGCAGCTTCGTAAGAGTTAAGTGTTCTTCCCATAGTAATACCTCCGCGCTCCCAAACCACCAGCAAATGGGTTCACGAGGCGGGCGGTGGTTGTTTTACTGAGTGAAATGGAGGGTGTTTAGATTAACCTTCACATTGGTGAGCAGTGATTAAACCTATCCAGGACGGCTGTAAACGCACTCCGATTAAATGTATCCAAAATATCTCTAAACGCGGGCAGGTCCCCTTGGCCTGGCGCACCAACGCCACTTCCAGCAAGGAGCCACCGGCCGCGTCTCCGGGCCGTGGCCGCCGAGGCACCCATCAAACAGTGGCCGGGCTTGCAGCCCCCGCAAGCTGCGGGAGGCATCGATCCGCCCTGCGGCCCCATCCCGGTGTGGGGTCCTGAGCAGCCCCCTCCTCTCTGCTGAGCCAGCAGGGCCTGTGGAGGGTGGACAATCCCCAGGCTCTCCTTCTTGCCTCCCTCCTCACACATGTCGGTCTCTATCCCGCCGTACCTCAAACAGTGCCTGGTAGAGCCAGGCAAACCTCACATTTAAATACAGATAAAGTTTTCAGCCACGAGAACAGTCTGTCCTCATGGCCCCTTCTGCCGTCTGTCTGTCCATCCTCCCGCGCTGGCTGTTCGTGGAACAAAGGGGTGCGTGCGCCGGGGCGGTTCTCTCTGCCTCCATCTCCTTCCCCCGGGAAGATACCCTGGCATCATCTGCCTTCACCTACCCGCGCCCTGTTTGTTCCCTTCCCCGCAGCTTCCTCTTCGGGATGTTCCTTTGTCTCGGCTTCCTCTCCTACTTGTGCCACTGAAACCCAGGCGATTGTCCCGGGAGCATCAAGCGAGCGAGGTGTCGCACGCCACGCTTTGCGCTGTCAGCATCCTCCACGGCGAACCGCGTCCCGTGCGCTCGCCGTGCAGACCCGCCGGCTCACCGTGCCGGGCAGCAAACCCGCCTCCCGGCAGAGACCCCCCGCGCGGCGGCGGATCCCACCGGCCACGCTCACATCTTGCTCCCTGTCTCCCGGGCCGTGGCTCACTCAGTTGCAAAGAGAACTCGCTCTAGATGAATCCACAGAAATCCTCACTTTATGAACACTGAGCACAAGGTCCGGATCCCACCGCCGCAGCCGCCCGCCCTCATCGCCCCGGGGCAGCGCAGCGACCCCGTCAGTACCAGCGGGGACAACCGCGGGGCTGATCCCACGCAGGCGGGGGCGATGAGCCACACCAAGCAGATACAGGCGGACCTGTATGATAATGGGAGCAGTTCACGTACAAATGGCAGCGAGTTCAAACAGGGTCACCAACACACCCCGTCTGGCATGAAACACTGATCGTTAAAGCAGAGAGAAACCCTTAGATTATATTTTTATGCGTCCTACTTGAAACCAAGTGATCTGGAAAATCCCAGAGCATTCGGATGCAAAGGTCTAAATTTTAACGACGCTCCTGGCGAGGCTCCGTGTTTTGTTTGCACTATTTAACAGCTTCTTCATAAGGAAACAATTGACTTGGTTAAGGAAAAAAGCCACCACAAAAATCCTCGTGCCACTGTTCAGCCGATAGAGCTCCATCAGCGACATCGCTCTTGACGCTGGTCCCAGTTTGGGTTGCTGGAGCTCCCGCACCCAGCGAGGCATCTGGACTGGGCAGAGAGAAACCAGAGCCACACGCTGCCACTCCGGCTGCTCCGGCAGGAGGAAGGGACTGGCTTCAGGGAACTGAAGGCAACCACTTATTTTTGCATGTTTTTGGAAAAACTCCCTTTAGCATATAATGCATTTTTCTCCCATCCATCCATCTTCTCGCCTCAAATATTTAGGTCTTTTACCACAAGTCTAACTCTGTTACATGAATTTGTGCTTAGGAACTGTAACCTATTTCAACACATTTTTTCCTTCTTTTTTTTCATGGATGGCGGCCACGTTTTTTCACACACACTGAGTGAGAAGCCCAGCCCTGACAACCGATACGCGGCAAAACCCGTGGCTTGCCCAGCGCTGTTCACGTGCCCTCCCTTCACTGCTGCATGTGAGGCAGGGGAGAGACATCCCAGCTTCAAGAAGCCGGAGGAGTCGGGATTTGCATGTCAGGCATCTGCCTTTACCCTGTGGCAAAGCTGCTGGTGTGCCAGGCCAGGTCCCCAGCTGCCACCCCACCTCAGTGCTGCTTCCACCCTGGATCGCAGCTCTGCAATGCCGCCTTTTGCAGAGAAAATGGCTGAAGAGGATTAAATTGCTCATCAAAATGAAAACACATAGCCAGGTTTAATGCCTCACGCTGAAGCAAGCCATGGTTGAGAGCAGAATCAGCAGGCGCACAGATCATTATCATGTTGGGAAGAGTTAGCATTGCAGGGCATGATTTTCCCTTGCAAGGAAACAGTAAATATGGAGATAAGGGTGATCCAATTAACCAGGCTTTCCGTGGATTTCTAAATGGCATGTGGCAATGCTCTTAAGAGCTTAAAGAATGCCCAAAAGCTCTTAAAGAAACTGAGCTGCCATGGGATAAGAGGTAGAGACCTCCTGGGATGAGTAACTGGTGAAAGGTCAGGATGTGAGGAGCAAGAGCAGGACCGCATCCCTCAAGGGAGGGATGGTGGAGCCCCTGAGGGTCTGACCCATCCTGCACCTCCCTGGGTGCTCTGGAAAAGGCCAGGACACAGCGAGCTGACGGCAGGTCCCAGCAGGACAGCCACCACGGGCAGCGCAAGCAACAAAGGCTGCCGTAAAAAGGCTGTGGTGTAATCCATGCTTGAGGTGATTGACCAGGTGATTCACCTCGCCCCTCTCTTGTGTAACGTGGATGAAAGGAGGAGCTGCTGGGGCTAATCTCATCTGCTTCCGAAACCATCAAGTGGCTCAAATTCGCGGGTTCTATCCGCCAGGTTCTCTGTGGCTGCTCCTGCTACATCTGCGGGAACCCATCTTGGCTTGGTTTCAGATGTACCTGTGCTGTAGACAAAGGGCAAAAGAAACAGGTAAGAGCGTGCAAGCGGCTTCGTAAAGCGTGGGAAATGCAAAGATCAGCCATGGAAAAGGGCATCTGGGGGAAGAAATAACCCCAGGCAGGGAAGGGGCTCGCTGCGCTTGTTGGGGCGTGCAAGAGGGAGGAGTGGCAGAAGGTCACGAGCACTGGGTCTCTGCTCCGCCAGTCACATTCACTTCTGCCCCTGTCCCTTCTGGGCTGGAAGAAGCAGGAGTCACCGTAGCTTGAGCCCTTTGGAGCTCCCTGAGCGCTAGGCCAGCCGTGCTGCCTGCAGTGGGACTGAGGAATGGCTGGAGGGAGCCTGTTGCCCGGACTGGTCCCCCCCGAGCACCACAGCCGCCTCCCTGGCAAGCTGCCCCGGGCAGAGCACGCAGGGGCAGGGATGAAGGAAGTTCAGCGCTACTTGCTATTCCAAAGGAAGAATCTGGCTTCCTCGTGCCCCAGGATCCCCGCGTCCCCGTCGCCACGCTCCCCGGGAAGCCGACCCACACACGGCGGGGCCAGCCGGGCGCTCCAGCGCGCCGGGAGGCAGCCAGGACCCAGGGCTGCAGCAAGGGCCGCCACGGCCAGGCTGAGTCGTGGCCAGCCGGGTCCCAGACAGCCGCTTCTCTGGGCTGGGGGTGACCTCGGCTCACGGCGCGGCCGCCCCTGCTCACAGCCCAGCCTGGTGACGCCTGAGGTTAGGGAGGGTGAGGAGTTCAGGTCTTTTTTGTGAGCCGGGAGACACCTCCTCATCCCCAGACAGCAAAACTACAGACGCGCCGCCAGATGACTCTGCAGAGGTTCAAGGCTTGACGTGCTCCTGGGGACAGACGGACCAGCGGCTGTGCTGAAGACAAATGCAGCGAGGGAGCCAGCCCCGGGCACGCCCTGGCCAGAGAGCAGAGAGGAGCAGCCATTCCGCAGCAGAGACCCAGCGCTCCCAACGTTCCCACTGCTCCTCACCACTGGCACACCAAGTACTGGCTGAGAAGCGTAGCCGAGGGCTGGAGTTGCACCAGACCAGGGCATGACCAAGGTACCAGCTGGTGGAGAGGAGAACCCGGGAGTCATCTCAAGGGGCCCGTGGCGAGCCCCTCAGCCCCACTGCTCCCAGCCGGCGGTTGGCACGAGCTGCCCAAGAGCCCTCGGCAGATCACACGAAGGAAGGACGGCCGGGCTCACTCACAGATGGCTCACAGACCAAGGTCTCGCCGCACGTTGGAGGCCGCTCCTGCGTCTGGCACAGCCGTGACACGTGTCAGAACTTGGGGTCAAACTCGGGAACCCAGAGGATGAAGGCAGCTCTGCGTGGCTGGAAAACAACATCCCTGCTAGACATCCAGCCGCTTCTCCTCAGCCACACCAAGAGAGGGCTTCACTCCCATGCCAGGTGATTACACTGCATGGATGAAAGGCAGGGCGATGGTCAGTTTTAAGGATCCATGTGCAGACTACTCACACAGCCAGAGCGTCCCTGTGAGTCCTGGGACCTCTTCACCGGCTCAGCAAGACTCGGGAGAAAGCAAATTAATCTGTCGTGCTCCCATTCCTCTCCTCCGCAAATTGGTGTTGGTCTGAAGGAGGCGGCGCCAGCAGCAACCCTCTGTCATCCAGGAAAAGGTACCACCAGTGCTTACAAACGCTGTCCTGCCGCTACCCTGCAACAACAGTACTGCCCGATTTCCCCATATCAGCCCAGCGCTCCATCCCAGAGCATTTACTGACAAAGCCAGTTCAACTAAAGCAGCCTGGATTAACTGGTTTTGCAGCCCATTACAGACTATTTACCAGGAAGGTCTGAGCCCACCTGGGGGGGCAGGAGGGGCTGCACTTCCCGGGATGGGTTCCCAGTCATGGGCCACCGGACGACATGCTGGCATGGCAAGTGGCTGCCAAACTGGCAGCCTGGTGCAAATCCTGGGAGCAAAACTCCCAGGTGCAAAACTCCCTGGGTGCAAAACTCCCGCAAACCTGGGAGGTCCGCTGGCCTCACCTGCCCACCCCCAGCCGCCACAGGCTTTCCCTGGCAGCCGCAGAGGCAGCCAGCTCCACCCTGCCGGTACCTGCAGCGCAGGCGTGTGCCGTGGTGCCAGAGCTGGCAGGGGTTATGCTGGCAAAAGCCATCACACATGCTTAGCTCTAGGAAAAAAAGAAAGTCATGGGGCCAACGCAGCTCATAGCTTCAACCAGAGCGTAAGCAAAAGTACTCTCTACCCGGCGTAAGTCGTATTTTCCATACACGAAGGGGATGGGGGGAATTGCTTGCACAAGGTCTGTAAGGAAAACTTCCCAGGGCAGACCGGCCCGAAAGCAGAAGGAAGGAGGAGGGACTCTACGTAGTCGCACTAGGGACTTCCTTGGGTTAGACGAAGGGTTGGGGCCAGTTCCGTGTGACTCACCATGCTTTTCTGAGACGAGCTGCTGGACTGATGCAGCCCCTGCTCCAACAGAAATAAAGCACGATGGGCCATCGCCGGTACCGGGGAGAAACATGGGAGTTGCAAGAGCTGCTATGAAAAAAAAATCCCTTTGCAACCCGCCAACCAAAGACACTACCCATGAGCTGCTGGTAGAGGAGAATCCCCTTCCACCCACCACTTTGGGTGCTTTGTGTGTAGCAGAAAATATCCGCTGGTGCCACCAGATGGACAGGATACCCAAGCTTCTGCTTTCAGACACAGTTCTGTGAACAGCTTTCAAGGGCAAAATCACCAGCAAGAAAGAAAACAGCTGCGAAAAGTAGCCCCAAATTCTTCCAGTCCTGAGTTTGCAGTGTATTCGCTGCTTACTCACTTCTTGCTAAGTCTAGAGCTGCCGGGTCAGGTCCCCGCCTTCCCCTCTGGCACAACTACTCCTTACAGCTTGGAAGCTATTTTTTCCCACCCTGCTATCTTAAAAAAAAAAACTGGCGTGAAAGCTTTTATCATCCTGAAAACATGCCAACTGCGAAGGCGACTCTGTGTCTCAGACGCCTGTTTCCTGGCAGATTTTAAGTCCTTTGCTCAACTGCGAGGATGGCGGGGGCAGGAGATGCCTGCAGCGGCAGGCTCGGAACTGTCGTTTCAGAGCGTCACATGTTTAACTGCTGCGGGAGACCAACATTTTCAAACAGCGGGCTAAGAGCTACGCACACAGCCAAGGGACAGCGTCAGCCCACCCGAGGTAAAGAAAAGGTGCGAATATGCCGCACGGTGATGCTGTGCGTGCAGATGGAGGGCCACCAGCGTGGGTGCGGCGCCCAGGCAGCACTGCGTGGGGTCACCCAGCTCAACACCTCTGCCTGGTCAGTCACCCCTTCGCTTCCCGGGCGATGAGGCTTTGGCTCTAGTGGCTCCCGGTGGTTTGAAGGGGAAGGATGGGACCCAGCAACCAGGCTGAGCGGGGGAGAAGTGCCGGATGACTGTGCTGTTGCTATCCAAATCTCCAGTGACCCAGTTCTGGCCATAACCACCACAGCTGGCACCCTAAAGGTGCTGGGAAGTCCACGTGGAGGCTGAGGCACGGGGATGGCCCCTGTCTTGATGCCACCCTGGAAGAGCTACACAAACCACAGAGCCCTTTGCCCTGGTGATGCTTTTTGCGGCTCCAAAGTGCTCCGAGCTGGCTTTGCACACAGAAATCCCTTTTCCTCTCCACACCCAAACTGCAGGGCCTCTTAGAAAAAATTGCACAGGATGAGAAAAGGACACAGCCCTGTCAGGCTTGACGCATTTCGAGAGAGAAGGCGGCGATCTCCTGGCACATGACCCACAGCAACATCTACCTTAGTACCTACCTACAGCTAGTGCTTCTGCCAGCTGAGGATTTGCCCTAACGTTGCAGTTCAGGCCATCCAAGCATTGATTCAACTCAAAGTTACTTGGAACTGCCCGTGAAAAGAAAACTAAGTAGTCTGGGAAGACAGGAATTGATAGCCTTTCAGATTTATTTTCACCCTAGGGAGAAGTTACTAAGAAACTGCCCTGGAACAGAGGTGCGTGGGACAATCCAACGAACTCTCCAGAGGCTTTAAAGGATGATCTCGCTCTGTGCAAAATAGATGGTGCCCAGGAAATTGGGGCTTGTCGAATGAAATCACCACTCCCGCCGGATCTCCGCAAAGGACAGTCACGGTGCACCGCATGTATCTTCAAGGGGAGGGATATGATCCCACCCGCAGAGCACAACCCGTTGGCATTTTATAAACTTGCCTGTGGCTTCTCTCCAGCTGTCGCACTGATTTGTGGTGGTGCAGAGCAATGCATGACCCAGCCACACAAGGAGCTCCTCCAGAGTACGGAAGACAAGCAAGAGAAGTCCCCCAACATGCCACGCAAACGGCCTTCTGTCCCTCCTGCCCTCCGGATACACTTCTCCCTCCCCGAGCGCCCTGTTACTGACAAGAGGAGCAATCTTCATCCTCCTTTGTACTTGGGTGTCTTCACCTTCTCCATCTCTTGCCTTCCCTCCATTTAAGCACAAGGAGGCAGCTAGCTACGAGACAGAGTANTCTCCCCCATCCCACCCGGGGGGAGTGAGCGAGCGGCTGCGTGGGGCTCAGCGGCCGGCTGGGGTTAAACCACGACAAGGGGTTACGGAGAAAGCCACCCCAAAAACCTTAGCTTGGTCCAAATCTTGGTCATATCTTGGGCTGTTGGGAGCCACGAGCAGCCAGAGCAGCTGCAGGCCGTGGGCAGGAGGACCCACATTAGTGCCCAGCCCCATCCAAGGCCCAGCTCTCCAATGCAGTGCCCAGCCGGCATGACACGAGCAGGCAGCACGGCTGCAGCTGGGACTGGCGTTCAGAGCTCAAAATCCAACACGGCCTAAAAGAAACACCATCAGATACCAGTAAGAGAGCAAGCAGGAACCCACCGGGAGGTGGGGTGATATTTCGAGTTATCTGACCCCACCACAGCTCTCTGCTTTCCAGAGCCTGGGTCCCGCAGGGCACGGCAGCACGCTGGCGAGCAGCACGGCAGCGTTCACCTGCCAGCGCTGACGCAGGAGCCGCCGGGGGAGAGGAGAGCCCTGCCAGCCCTGTGCCAGCCCGAGAGCAACGGGGTGGAGGATGGGACCTAGCCAGCATCTCTGCGCGGCCTCTGCCAGCAGGACTCTCCTGCCAGGCCTTGGGGGAGGAGGGGTGGCACCGTGACATTCCTCTAACAACAAGCAGCAGCAGCAGCAGCATCTGCACTGCCAGGGCTAAGAGGCAGGCGTTAGAAAAACTGCCTTTGTTCAATGGTGCCAGCCTAGAGAGAGAAAAAACAGCAGCATTACTGCTGTCACTACCTGTGATGCAAGAGACAGCTATGGTCAAGGTGCCTGCCGCACCCGCTGCAGCTGGTTTTAGGCACTAACTTGGGTAAGAGTCAGCGGCAGCTTCCATGTTCTGTCTGGACATCAGAGTGAATTTCCTTCTTAAAGGTTTCAGATGCTCCTCAGAGTTGACCTGACATAGGCAGGCTGCTTTTCCAAGGTTAAGAAGCATCAGAAAAGTTTCTGTATGGTTCAAAAGACAGCACTGACATTTTGGGGTGTCAAATCAGGATCATCTCAAATAGGGAACACCCCTGCCTTCAGCTGTCCCCACAAAAATTGACTGGAGTTTTGTGAAAACTGGTGTTTGGTAGAAGGAAAGGCCTCCCCGGCTGCAGCGGTTCCCAAACCCAACACGTAAATGACCGGCTGAAGTTCACAGCCTGCAGCCAGGACACGTTTTGGGATGCTTCCTTTAGGGCAGGCCAAGCAGGGAACACAACATAGGCCAAAAGGGATCAGCATCACCCACAAAGCACACACTTTCAGAGTAGGAGGAAAGCAAGCCTATGAGTTAGACGTGATCTGCAACAATTTCACATGGATTCTGTCGCACGCTGCAGCAGCGGTCTAGTGGTTCACTGTACACATGGAAAAAACCCATGCTAAGTAATTTTTCCAGTGATGGGAATAAGCTCATATTTCAATTAGTATTTACCAAAACAAGAGACAGACAAATTCAGTACTGTGTGAAAGTGTGTTTATTCCAAAGCTAAATTTCTCACATAAAACTATGTCTCTGAACAGCAACATCGGTCCTTACACAGATCTACAACAGCCTTCTGGGCTCCAGGGCTTGGAGTCTTGAACCATCTCAACAGAGCTATCGGGAATCTCTTTTCAGAGTTGTCAGAAAGGGGAGGGAAACGACAGAAAACAGACACATTGCCACTGGCACAATTTAAGAAATAGTGCCTGTTCACAAGAAGAGAAAAGGTGTCAAGATGCTTCGCAGGGAGCTTAAAGTCTGCGCAAAGATCTCGCAGAACACTCTGCTCTCTGCAGGCTGCTCACCAAGGAGCAGCTGCCACTGTCAAGAGCGAACTGCATTATTCCTGCAGACAGAAAACAGGACTGTTGGATTTAATAATCTGCTGAACTGCTTCCAAGGACTGAAGTGGCTGAGAGGTCGTGGTAGCGATGTGCTCCTTTGCAGCCTGGAGCCCTCGCACCAGCTCCAACGTGCACATCTGGTGCCAGCTGCCGCCCTAGAGGGGTTTACCTTCTTCCTCCTGCCTCAGCCTCTTGGAGAGATGCTCGCTGATGGTCATGAGGGGGTTAGCTCTGTACCTGGGATTGGTGATGACCTCATGAAACCGAGCCACCTCCTCCTCCCTGAGAAAAGAAAAATAACACACGAATGCTAAGTGCCTCACGCAAAAGGAACCGAGCAGATAAGAACAGAACTCATAAAGCAGTGGGTTTCTGTACAGACAGAATGATCCCGGGTGTAAACCTCAGAAAGAAACAGTGCAAAAAATAAACCTAATCTACCCAAGGGCAAAGCTCAAATTGCTGCCAGCTTCATGGGAGCCAGAGACTTGATCTCATGCCACAGAGGCAGAAACAATCACATTAGTGTCCAGCATCACTTGGAAATGTTTGGTGTTTTTTTTTTTTGAGCTTTTCCCTAGTAAATCAGGAACAAGAGACTGTGGGTATCTGGTAAATCACTAAGAATGAAAACTACTTCAGAGTGCACTAGCACAAAAGCAGATTCTGCTTTCGAGAGCTCATCTACTGACTCTCTTTATTGCTCAATGTAGAGGCACTAGTCCTCCTATGTGCAACACTAGTTAAACACCATGGGAGGAGCCTGACAGAATTACCTTTGCGTGCTTGGTCACAGCTGGTTGCTGTGGAAATGGTCTTGTCTTAGAAAGCAAGCAAGCCGGGAAGAAGAAGAAGAATAGAGCAGGAAGAGTGTGAAAAAAAAAAGTGAGTTTTCAAATAAGTCACATGCATTGTGATCTCCCCATCTCCCTCAGACTGCCAGGCTCCCCACAGCCCAGCCAGACACACATCTCCACGTTCACAGTCGTTGCTGTGGCTCACCAGAGTGTTCTTCAGCTTGCAGCTAGCTCCCTCCCCAGCAGGGCCCTTTCGTTCAATGCCAGCCCTGCCCCTGCCAGAGGAACAGAGAAAGAAGCCAAACCTGAAGCTTGGGTTGTGGCGGTTGGGGCAATGGGGTGAGGTTTAGGGCACCTCCAGTACTAACTAATGTCCTGGAAAATAAACCTCAAAGACCTTTCTCCAAAGATTTTCCATCCCCAGAAGCACAGACTTCCCAGACCACTATGGTAGGATACGTGCCACTGCTCAGTCCATCTGTCCAGTTTTGTGCAGGGGAGAAAAGGGGGGGACACACAGGGGCTCATCAGCTTGCTGATACAGAAGATGGTGGTGGAGTTGCCTATTCGGATTTAGATCTGTATTCAAGTCCCTCCTCAAGCAGTGTTCCTCACCCATGAGTTCCAGCACAATGAGACACTCACTGGTGGCACTCGAGGCCATGTCCCTTGGGCTTCTGCAATGAGCCAAGGAGGGACTCATCCAGAAAGGCAGAACTGAGCAAGAAAGGCATCCCAGCACCGACAACGGCCAGTTTTAGACAGAGAAGGGTATTCACAGAGTGCGCTGGAGAGCAGTGCTGGGATCTGTAGCCTGACCGTTCTCCTCAGCCTCAGTTTGAAGCTGAATGGCTCAGAACTGACAGAAATCCTGGAAACAGGGATCACAGAAAGCAAACACTGTCAGATCACAGTGCCCAGCCCCAGGAGACCTGTGTGAGGGGGAATGAAGTTCTGGATGCCTGGTGGCAGGATAAAATATCCAACAGATTATACAGAGGAATAAGGAGCTGCCAGACCCTTAACCAAGTCCAGGAATTATTCAAAAGCATTTAGTGCTTCATTTTACAAGAAAAGGTTTGACAGATGCCAATGGACAGCTGTCCTCATAAGGGACGTACGGCATCTAAGTTAGCATCCCAGAGGTGTTCCAACAGAGCAGCTCCCGCTCCTGCTGCTGCGCAGGCGTCCGGGAGCTCCTCACCTACACAACCGCAGGAGGCCTTCCTGAAGGGTATCAGCTAGAGCTACGTGGGCCTGCTCTCGTAAGAGACTGAGCCGCGGCTGGATGTTGCAGCTCCAACTCAGCGAGCCGAGACAAGGGATGCACCGCCTTGTTGATAACCACATCGTCCATGCCGCACAGAGGGACGCGGCACAGTCGCACTCACTTGGCACAGCCAGAAATGACGCTGTGGCCAGGAGGAATAAGATGACGGTGTGGGTTTGTCCTGAAACAGGAGGCCCAAGCCATCGCTTTCTTTTCAACGAGACAGGGAAAGTGAACTCTTAAGACAGCAAGTGCGGTTTCCTCTCTTCGCATAGATTTTATACGAGACAGAAGCGGAAGCAGACTGAATCCATTTAGAATTGACTGAGTCTGGTAGGGACTAAGACAGAAGGACACCCACAAACATCCTGCACTATGTAAAGGAGAAAGTCAAAGCTGCCACTTCTTCTTGGGCCTTCAGGTGTACAAGACCAAAACGCTGGAACTAGTTGCCTAGAGAGGTTGTGTGATCTCCATCCTTGGAGATATTCAAAAGCCGTGTGGACACGTGCCCGTGTCCTGGGCAACCAGCTCTAGGTGACCCTGCGTGAGCAGGGAGGTTGGACCAGCTGATCTTCATAGGTTCCTTCCAGTCTCAACCATTCTCTAATGCTCAGCAGGGACTGGACACTGATAACTGGGTACTTACAAGAGCCGGCGTTTCTGAGCTTGTTTCATCAGACAAAAGTCTGCTGGTTCTGCCTTTGCTTTTACATAGCTGTGGAGAGAAGAAACAAAAGAAGTGAGTGAGAGGAGCAGTAATTTAGCAATTGCTGTGGAGATGGAAAGAGCCCAGGGATTCTGCATCTGCCTTCCCAGAAAGTGTAGGTAATTGTCCTGCACGGAAATTGTCCTGAAAGGCAATTATTTCCATAGCCAGACAGTAATGGAGATGCAAACTCTTTCCGCCACACACTGACAACAGCTCAGGAGTCAGGACTGAATGTGCAGGAGGTAAATGCACTAAAGAAAAATCGGATCACTTAGTTCTGGAACTGGTCGTGAGCTGCCCGTGCCCAGATCACTTTCTGCTTATCATTAACCTCCAGGTCAAACCGACACTGTTGCTTAGAGAAAAGATCCCGTTGAATTTCCCCTCACCACCAGGCAGACGTCACCTCTGCACATCTCATGTTCCTTGCTAAGGCTGCCCTGCTCCAGCATCGGCAGACATCCGTTGTAGACACTATATCCGTTACAGCCAGTGCCACAGTTACTCAGCAAGAAGAGGGAACTGCCAGCCCTGCTTCGAGTGGTGCAGTGGGACCACTGGGGTATAAGGTGTAATTTATATTTTAAGATAAAGAATGGCAATATTCCTTTCTCCCTGTGAGCACATATCCTCGCCAAAGGCTTGCCAGTTTAAGTCAGCTGCAAATAGATTAACTAAAGAGGAAGCACAACAACAGAGCTTCAGCTTTTGCCACCAAACACAGGTTTTGAGAACCCATGAAGCTGCAAGAAGACGGATCCATGGGAATGCAGGGTGGTGCACTATGTAGAGCTGAGGTACAGCGGCAAGCATAGATCATAGAATCACAGAATGGTTTGGGTTGGAAGGGACCTTTAAAGCTCATCTAGTCCAACCCCCCTACAAGGAGCAGGGACATCTTCAACTGGATCAGGCTGCTCAGAGCCCCGACCAACCCGACCTGGAATGTTCCCAGGGACGGGGCATCTACCACCTCTCCAGGCAACCTGTGCCAGGGTTTCACCACCCTCATCGTAAAAAATTTCTTCCTTATATCTAGTCTAAATCTGCCCTCTTTTAGTTTAAAGCCATTCCCCCTTGTCCTTGTTGCAAAGGCCCTGCACTCTCTGCACCCATTTCTTATTCCTGGGCAAAGTCCAAGGAGACCGTAGGTGTAACCCCATCCTGCACAGGATGCTGGAAGCACGTGGTGCCCGATGCCAAGCAGCAGCAGAGATTTACCACAAAGCTACGCGCTGAGCCCAAGCAAGGGACGCGCAGGAAGGGCAGCGACTGCTTTGAGGACTTGAAGTGCAGAAGGGGGGGTCGCTGGTAGAACTGGACATTAAGGAAAGGAGAAGAAACTTCCATTCTTCAGGATTACACAGATACAGAGGTAAAGAGGAGAAGCAAGTGGGGAAGAGGGTCTGCCTCCGCAGAGCGGCTCCCCTCCGATTCGCCCTGGGGCTGAGCCCCAGCACAGAGCCCAAGGAGGGGAAAGAGTCTGCCTCCCACCCCTCAGTTAGGGCAGGGCTCAAGGAGGAATCTTCCCTTACTGGTGGGTGCTGGGGGCCAGGGCCTCCCCCACCTGATCTGTCCCAGAGCCCTTCAGCTTTCTCAAAGTTAGGAAACACGGCAGACCCTCACCTTCTCTTCAAGATGGCAGGATCTGGTCTCTTGTTGGCGGTGTTATAGTGACCTCCTCTTCCTATTTCCCTCTCTCACCCGCTACCCTCCATCCTTTTATTCTGTGTTTTTTTCCCCATTCTTCCTTTCCTCCTCCTCCTCCCTTGCCCCGCATTCCTTCACCCCACTTATTTTAATCACCCCTCTCTACTCGATTAGCTTTTCCTCATCTCTCCCCCTCCCCATCCTGCCCCATTTTATTTTTCCTCCAGGGGGGGATGCTGGTGGACCCACGCTGCTGAGGGCTGCTCTCACCGCTGCCCCGATCACATCTGATTTACCGTCAGCCCAGCACAGTGTGCCCCAGCATCAAAGCTCCCTGCCAACCCAGTCAAACCCAAACAGCGTGGAGGTGTGTCAGCCAGCCTTCGCAGCACAGAGCCTGTGCAGGAACGGGCAGCCAGGCAGATCAACGACCCTCTCGAGGTCACCCCAGCGCTGCCGGCATTACACAACAGGCCTGAGAGCTCACAAAGGATGGCGATCAGCAAGAGCAGACAAACAGCTACAGGGGTTCGAGCAGCTCCTGTCCCACTGCTGCAACCAGTGGTACTGCAAGACACAGAAAGAGCAGTAAGCGTCTCGTCATGTCCGTTAACTGCTTGGCACAGGAACAATTTCTTGTCCCAGTTTGCCTGGATCGCTCACAGAAGCACAGAGAAATGCCTTCTCAAGTTGGAGGGCAACCCACAGTCACCAGAGCAGGGGCTTGCCAAGTGTGCCACCAAGTTGCCAGGGCAGTACCTTCAAAGATGAGCAGCTCTGCAGAGGGTGGCAATGCGTAAAGGAAAGCCCTTCCAGAGTACATCCCGGCCGTACAAGACAACGTGCCCCCGAGGCTGTGCCTCGCAGGACAGCTTCCTCCATGAGGGCGTGCGGCTGCTTCAGGCTGTGCAAGCCCACTTTTGCTTTCAGCCACCCCGCTATTTTAAAGGGCTCGGTGCTTCTGAAGGCTTTTCAGTTCCACTCAACAGCTCTGTCCTGGCAGGTCTGGCAGGTTCGGAAGGCTGCTGCCTGAATTTCCCCCACCAAACAACCAGCATGCTGCCTGCTCACTTGGACCATGTTAGTAGCCCTGTTTCATTACACTTCATTGCCTTCATTCATTATAAAACAGAATAAAAACCTCACTGTAATGCTCTCTTACCCAGCAGGAGATCAAATTCCTGGAGAATCTAATCTTTTATTAATAATGCTGACAAATCACCAGAGTATTACCCTTCATTTATGTAATGATTCAAATCCTATAAAAGCCTCCTCTGATTATTTCAAACACTTATGCACACACATCCTCATGCAGTCCAGGAAGCCACAAGCCAGCAAGGAGAAGAGCAGCACCGTAGCTCCTCTGTGCCAGCGGAGGGGCTGCTTTTCGGCTGGCATGTCACAGGCTACCTGGGTGACATGGGTCACTGCCAAGCTCCCACCCCTGCTGTGCTGACCGCAGATGGTGCTGGTCAATCCTGAAACTCTCAGCCAGCGCTGGGCTTCTCTACCCTTCTGTGCCACAGGCCCGCTGGGCTTTCTAGACACCAGAGCCTCGCAGCCCAAGGGAAAACAGAGCCAAAGTATGAGCTCAGGCTTCCAAAAGCAGAGAAGGGCTGCCACGCTCCCGCAGGAGGTCTGGGTTTGGAGCGGGAGGGAGCTCACAGCGCGTCTCTGAGGAAGGCTCTCTCAGGCTGGAGATTTGTGCAAGACACGGAATGCTTCCACGTGTGCCACGCATCCTCTGCCATGAAGCGTACGTAGTACAGAAGAGAAGAGCGATTGCAGAGGCTGGAAGGACCATTTTGGCCAGTGTTCTGCTTTGAAGCAGCCTGCAGCAGATGGCCAGAGAGGGATAAGACCAAGGCAAGCGTATAGCCACATCCTCTCCAGTATTTGCAACTCCGAGACCTTGTACCAGCTGCAGTTTATATACATGCAGTAGCCCTCCATGGAGCTCGCCTCACTGGATTCATCAGGTCTCACCTGAACCCACAGGTTTCCCTCAGCCACGACATCCTCCCACAAGGAGCTGCGCAGAGCAGTGAGCCTTCTGCTGGCACTGAACCGGCTACTCGCTAGCTGTGTTTGATGTCCTTTACTCCTCATACTGGAAAAGAGGATGAACTACTTCCTAACCACATCATATTTGATATTATAGACTATTACATTCCCAAGCCTCTTTGCCTCTATCTCCTGTCCAGGATGAGGACTCCCCAGCTCACTTAGTCACCCCTTGCGCAGAAGCTGTGCCAGATCCTCCATCGTCATCCTTGTCAGCCGTCTCTGTGCCTTTTCCAGTTCTGCTCTATCTTTTGAGCTGGTTCAGAATTGCAGGCTGCAGCAACACCGTGTATTTGTACTAGATTATGCAGCCACCCGGGAAAGCAATCCCCAAAGGAAGCACCCTACCTGTCCTCCCTCCCCTGTACGAGCTTTCTGTAAGCCGCTCTCCTGGACAGAGAGTGGGGGCTCAGCCACCAAGGAGGCTGGGGGAAAACAATGAGAGGGAATGACTCCTGAACACAACCTGGAGTCAGATGCCACATGTAGTTGTGGCACATCGTCGCAGAAAGAGGGCAAAGTCACCTATTCAGGCTCAGGCTAAGCCCAGAACTCCATCCAACCAACCCTCAGGGCTCTGCAAAACTTGAAATTGCGCATGTAGTTTTGCTGTTCATTCCCACTGAAAGAGAGGGCAGGCTGACTGAATGGCTGCATATAGAAAAAAAAAAGAAAACAAGTGCTATTCAAAGAATTAGAAGCCAAGTTAAGGAAGGAAATATTTTCCCATGCTTAGATGCAAGGTTCATAGATGCTGTTTGTCTGAGGAGTGACTTTCCAGAAGCACAGGGAACTGCCAACTCAGCCATGCTCCGTAGGTGGGTGTCCCACCCGGGTCAAAGTTTATTTCTGGGGCATCCAGCAAGTCACAAGAGGGTTCGTGGTATCTCCAGCCTTGATCTGCAACCAAAGAAGAGGGTGCTTTGCCAGACAGCCGCCTTCTTGGCTGCTCTCTAATCCAAATGCTTTCTTATTATGGTCAAAACAAGTCTCTAGTTCCAACCCCGACTAAGCAACGGAGAGGGGGGACAAGCATTTGTGCAGCACGCAGAGCACTTTTATTCTGCACTGGGGGATGCAGAAGCAGCTGCAACACTGACCGGATGGTCAGGCAGAGCACTGCATTAAAAAGGAGAAAACGTAAGGGCAACCAGAACCCACCCTACAGCTGGCTGGGATGGCTGACACGTGGCTGTCAGAGGATCAGAACTCTGTCGTACTTCTCTTTCAGTACAACAAAGGGAACGGAAACACCATCTTTCTGTTCTTATCCAAAGTCACACTGCAAGCCAATGGGGCGAACAAAGAGTCTGGCCAGAGCGTAAAGCTTGAGCTGCCTCAGGAGAAAGCCTGGAGGTCTGCAAGGACAGAACAGCAGGCTGCGACACCTTAAGTCCAGATTCTCAGGTGAGCTCAGCAGCATTACACTCTGGACACCTGTGTGTCACTCCCGCGATTCCCTGGGACATGTGGTTGTTCCCAGCCTGTCTCATGCCAAGCCTCATCTGAGCAATACTCTTAGCTGTGGATCCAGAACAGACATTTAAGCTTTTTTCCTTGCGGCGAGCGAAGCATGGAAAGGGGCGAAATGGAGTTGAGAATGAGGCCCTGGTTCTCCTGACCATTGGCACCCGTAGCTACAAGCTGAGCTGAAGGGCACTTTGTCGTGCAGGAAGAAGGGAAATACGCAGCCCATCCCTAAGCGGCACATACCTCTCGGGTGGCTTCCTGCCCCTGCCACCTGTGGTCAGGTCGGAGAGCTCAGGTAGGGCTTCCATCAGCGGCTGCATGTCTCCCACCACAGGTGTTGCCTTCCGCTTTGCTTCAGCTTTTTGCTTCTGTTTGGCTAGCTTCACGCTTTCTATTTCTGAATCAGAAACAAGACATTACTGGAGGAAGGGGAAGCGTTTGCAAGAGATAACCCTTGAGCTAAGAAATTCATAGGCTGCTTCACCATCTACAGGAACAACAGGCCAGAAGCGATTTAAACCAGGGAAAGACTGAAAATAAAGCAGCTGGGTAGTTCCCTCCCTTGCTGTATTTGCTTATAACTATATACATCTCTACTGACATTTGCAATGGGAAGTGAAATCCCCAGACCGATGTTGTCTGAACTGTTTCCATCCCTTGCCCTGTTCATTGCTCACAGCAACATGGCACAGGAGTCCTGGGGTGGAAAAAAAACTTGCTGACTTTGCATGGCATTAGGAGAGAGAAACAAGAGGGGAAGGGACAAACCAAATACAGTAAGCTCCACATGTGTCATTAAACAGTCACAGCCCCATCTCTGCTTTGCTGTTGGGACAAAACAATGGTCTCATAGCACAGGCAGAAAAGATGGACTTAATTTCAGTTGTTTACATCGTTTGGAGCAAGTCAAGGTCTCACCTTCGTGACTCATGGTGGAGCTCGAGCAGCCAGATGCTGGATAAATCGGGCCCTTAGAAAAGCACTGCACCGAGTGGCAGACACGGGGTCAGCTGGCTTTTCCTCAAGACTATGTTCACCAGTCTCCCTGCAGCAGCTCTGAGCAAGGCTGTGGGCGCATAAGGGCCCTATAAACATGACAGCAGTCTCCCTTCTTGGCCATGGCGGGTGGGCATTGAAAGCTGCAGGCTTCTGCCTCAGTGCTCGAGGCTCCCTGGTGTAGAAATAGGTCCTGCAGCTGCCCAAGCCTTACAGAGCCAGCGTCCAGGGCAAGCCCCAGCAGAACTCCTGTGTCCTCCTCCAGGACAGCCCAGAAAAGCCCAGCACTGCTGCACGCCTCCAGCTGAGCTCCAAGGTGTCCCAGAAGTCCCTTGACGATGCCACCAGAAACAGCTAGAGCTCAGCGGGATCCAGCTCCTCTTCCTTCTGCCAGGTGATCACTAGGCCTGGAATTCCGCTGCATTGCCTTGACACCCACGAGGGGTACCCGTGCTGCGGGGTGCATGATGGAGGACTCCACCTCCTCCACATGCACCCAGCGGAGGCCGCAGCGGAAGAGCAGGCTTCTGCTTATTGCCTTGGACAATTAGCGTGTTGCAAGGATGAGCCTCAGCGCTGAGCTAAAGACTCCTTGCCTGGACATGACGGAGCACAGTGCCAGAAGCCGTGGGGCCAAGCTGGCGACACAGGGAGGCCAACAGCTTCCAACGCAGCATGGCTACAGAAGCAGGACTAAATCAGCACGAGTATTTTTAGTGGGAACACGAAAGCAGCCAGTCCCATTCTACAGACCGCAGGCAAGATGCCACCTGCAATTTTGGGGCTAATCCTGCTGCCCACATTCAAGAAAGCAGAACTCAAATTCACTGGCTAGCTGCTGGCTCCTTCAATATCTTTGTCTTACTCGCTCCCCAACTCAGCTGAGTCGAAGAGCAACAGTCTTTCATGAACTGCAATTTCGCTGTACATGGATGTTTGTGACAAATCTGGATTGTAAACGCCTCTCCTCACAGCAATCCCTGCCAAGAACACAGCTTTCTGTTCTGCAACACTTCTTTTTTTGGTCTGGCTTTATGAAGCTGAGTACTTCAGTACTTTCATAAACAGTATGTGCTCAAAATTTTCAGACACCTGATTCTGCACAAACATCCCAAATTCTTTTCCTCTGAAGTCTTGTTTGTCTGAGGAGCCATGCGATATATGTATTTTTAAATGTGCATACTTCTAATGTCTGAAGCGTTACATAATTCTTTTCCCTCTCTAGTCTCTCCTGAGGTGATTTATTAGAATGGAAGAAATCTCTAAGTTTTGTGCTTGCACTACTGGGCTGAACTTCAGTTCCCAGGGTCTTGGCATCCAGTGTCACAAAAGCAGCCCTGGGACAAGAAGAAACAACAAACTTTTGGGAAGATTTAGGAAAACAGAGATGTAATGATAACAACTTCAGCAGTTCCAGTCGGGTTCTCTTTTGGGGGGCAAAGGCTGCAAAACCCACAAAGAATTGGCATAATTATCTGCATCAGATAAAAATCAACATGTTTCAGTTGAAACAGCTCTTCAAGCAGCTCTTGAAGGTTACACTGCTAGAACGCCAACTTTCATTTAAAAATCTCCATCTCTGGAAATACCCATTCACTTCGCTCCATCAGATAATAATAATGATAATGATAATGATAATGATGATAATAATAATAATAATAATAATAATAATAATGATATCTGCTTCTTTATTGATTTTTATATAGGCTCTTCCCTGCTATTCCATTTTTCTCAATAACAAGCTGCACACCTGGTACTAACACCTGCCGACTTTTCTTACAGAAATCCCCGGNTGAACCCAGGATTCGAGGTGAATACTTGCTACCCTCAGCAAAGCATTTGTTAGGGAATGCTGGTATTTGCCAACTGGCCACGAGTTTAGTGGGGCGTTCAAGGGAGCCAGCAATTTGGGTACTTCTGTATCTGTAAAGCACTTCTAATACCTAGTATCTTCTAAGACAGAAATAATTTGGCCTGAAGTTGGTGTTCTTCTCAAAGCAAAGCCTCTGCATTTTGTTTGTATTCCCGCAGCTTAGTAATTTCAGAGCCAAGAAAGGAGGAAAGAGGCGACAGCAGGGACAAAATAACGCATGTGATCTTGAGACAAACTGATGCTACAAAGGCACATATGCAGGAGGGCAGGATGAAGTGAGTGTAGGGATCCTGCTCCTGGGCTTTTCCAAAGTGGCTGACCTTGAGTATGGGAGCAGTGCTGTCACCTAATTGCAGAAGACACGTTTCTTGCAAAAGACACGAATCCTATGTACCCCTTTTACTGTGGATTCTGTCATATAATGCTGCTGAGGACTTACCTTCCTCCACACTACCTGGTACCAGTCCTGGTATCAGGTATCAGGGGAGGGAGAGCTCAGCTGAGCTCCAGCAGTCTTCTCCTCTGTTCTCACAGTAGTATCAAACAAGAAGAGACCTTTAGGAGCACCGAAATTGCAGCTGGCAGGCCAGACGTTAGGACTAGCACGGCCTTCTATGCTTTGTGCCCAACAGTGACACTGAGGGTTGCGGATGTCAAAGACGCTTGGAAGTCGTTGGTTGGTGATAGGGAAGAGGCTTCCTTCACACTCACGGTGTTAAATTATCAGCTTTTTATGTAAGAGGAGCCAGAGACACCTTCACTGTGACTGGTGAAATCACAGCTTGATGGACTCGAGCTCAGAGCTCAGGAGCAGAGAGCATATGGTAGCAGGAAGCCACGTCCCTCAGCCCCAAACACAGTCTGTCAGCAACTCTGCGGGGCAGAAGCGCCTGTCCCAAGAACAGCTCCAGGTGGCAAGAGGAATCCCTCTGCTACAGCGGGTAGCACAGCATCGGCTCTTGCTGTGCGGAGATACTCAAAGCAAAAATACAGACGCTTCCCACAGGAAACAGAAGCATTTCTGCGTTGGGCTGGTTTTGTTTAGCTCATATTTCACAGCCTCGAGAAAGGCCAGACTGTCTGGGAAGTGGGTTTACTGACCGGTGGCATGTGGGAAAGAGCAGTAACACAACCAGCAGCGTCCAGAGACTTCCCTTATGGAGGGCAGGCGGGCCCACTGCAGGCTTTCACCACAGAGCCTTGGGGTTAGCTGGTGGCTGCGTGGGGCTCAGCTCCCGGCTATCCTATCGTCCCCACAGCACCACCGTACAGCTAGTCATATCTGTACCGGAGCTTTAGAAGACAGAGAAACATGCTAAGCCTACGTGGGGACAGTGTCCTATCTGGATAAATAAAGGTTTTATGTCGTCACTTATATTACACATGGAGGAAGATCAAAAGTAGGTTTGGGGCAATGACTCAATCTTGGTGCTAAACACTGAGAAACAAATACCTGGGACTTCTCGCCCATGTGCCGGGGAGGAGGATGCGAAGGTTTCTGACAAGCACTCCGCCTCCCCCGGCACTGTACATGGGGTGTGGGTGGCAGCGCTGGGCAGAGAGATCCGACAGAACCCCGCTCAGTGATGCCCACAGTCCCGCCGTGTTTCGGAGCAGTACTTACTCTGTAGCCATCTTTCTTTCCTCAGCTTCATTTTTTCTTTTTTGGAAAGAACTGCTTTTTCTTCTAGACCTAGAGGAAAAGAGAGACATTGAGATGGAGCCTGGCTCCTGCACACAGATTCAGTGCTGGACACCTCCCAAAGATAGCAGAGTCTGTAATATTTTCTTCAACCCTTGATGATTCGGAACTTGCTGGCAGGTCGGGCAGGCTGCAGGCAGGCTGGGGGCTACACCGCACCTCAAATTTTAGCCGAACAAATCAAACCCAGCTCGGTGTCAGTTAAGAAATAAGAAACGGGCAAGTAGATTAGATCATCAGCACCATAGGCCCTGTTTTCTCAGGGCAGGTAGCTCTTTGAGAGACCCTTGCCCCATGTTCTGCACTCCCGCATGAACCTGGCCCAGGAGCTGGCATCTTCTTCTGAAGACTAGCCGCACGTGATGGGAGGACCTACAGGTTCCAGAACTCGGAGCAAAAAGCAAGTTTTAATCTGAAAACATGCAGGCTGATAAAGCTGAGAAGAAGGAAAACATGGGCCGCAGACATGTGCGAGGGTTGGAGGGGGAACGGTGACCTGGCCCGGCTATCGGCATCCGCCTGCCCAAGAATAATAATGCCTGCCCAGGCAGCACGTGGCAGGCAGGGGAAGGACTAAAAAGGGTCTGAAATACCCAGATGCGTGGCAGCCCTAAGGAGCAGCCAATTACTAACAGCTTGTAAAAAAGGCTCGTACTTACTATATACCAAATTCAGTATTTGGAAACCAGCTGTTGATCACTGATATCCAATACCAAGTAAAATAACGTCACAAATATTTTTACTGGAGATCCGTTGCAGACGCTATAAAATTTTATCTTATCTCCGGTGTTTAAAACAAAATTGACTTTAGTCAACTTTTCTCCTGAAATGTGGTGGGAATACTGCCGCGGGAATGCCAACGGAGGAACAGGCTCCCCAAAGACCACTCCTCTCACCTTAGGTTATTCTTAAGCCTGGAAAAGAAAAAACACCCTTCTTCTCCCCAAAAGAAACAGGAGAAAGGAATTCAATGCAACTCTGAAAACAACTCACTGTGGACAACTTCTCTGAAGCAGGATGATTTGAACAAAAGCAGGATCATAATTTAGTAATTTCAATGCCTTAAGATCAGAACAAGGGGGTTAGGGGGACTTTTCCATAAAGCCAACAACTACCACCATGTTTTGAGTTTCTAGAGGATATGGAGAACGAAGCCGTAGTTTTCACTGCCTTGTGTCCCAGCAAAATACATGACTGCAGTCAATGCACCCAAGAAGCGAGAAATAAAACCACGCCCTAGAAGCTATCACTTTTTTACAAAGCTTAGGGATGTCTTGAAGGGTTTGTATGTGACTGATACTGCTAGCCATTTTTCCGTCACCAACACATGGGCACCCTCCTAGGCCCGGGCCACCAGGACAGCCCCGCCAGGACACAGGGCCAGGCAATAAGAGAGACAAACATCTAATCACGTTAAGGGCAAATTTCCTCAATCCGTTTGCTGTGGTATCAAAGCGAATGCTGAAACAACTAATTGTATGTTCCAACAACCAACTCCCAGCTACCCCCACCCCCGATCACCCCACGTTTCTGCGGTTTCAGGGGAAAAAAAGGATGAATCATGAGAGGCCAAAATGCAAATCATGCCCCAATGATCTCTGAAGGGCTGCCTGCCCAAGGCACCTCCGCCCTGCCTTTCTGGCTGCCCGAGCCTGCCCAGATCTCAGCGGCCGCGGGGCCGGGGAGATCTGCCCCCTCGTCTGAAAACACGCTCATTACTTCATTGGGAAGACAGTGCCCGGCAGGATTTGTTAATGAAAAAAAAAAAAAACAACCAAAAAAAAAAACCCCCAAAACAATTTTCAGCCAGCTGGCCAATTCTAGTAATAACATCAATTCAGACTTTATTTTTTTTTCCTTCCCCCAAACGGCAGCAGAATATTTAAGGAAACACAAAAGCTGTTTTCTTGGCAGGAGCCCAACCTCGCTGCAGGCCAGGGACAGCGGCCGGCACCCCGGCCGGCAGCGGCGGATCACCAGAGGGGTGCGGGGAGGGGAGCCGCATCCCGCGCCAGCAGCCGGCTTCGGCCCTTTTTCACCGCTGCTCCTCGCACACCTTCATTTCACGTATCCCTCCCCGCCCCTCAGGAGGTTGTTTTGCTGCTGGAAGGTGCCAAATTGCGCTTGGCCACTTCCAGTTGCGATGCTGAGTGCCAAAGCCGCTGGAAACCCACTGGAGAACAGCAGAGGCAGAATTTAGCTAGTTAATTAACAGCACAGACTGTCCCCAAGGTAGTCTTTTATTTTTATTTAGCTTGCAAGCACCTCTGAGATCAAAGCCAGACCGCAGCTCCAGTTTAATTATTTTTCTGTGAAATGAGAAGGGTTTTGGTCCCCCCCTCCAACCCATTCCACATGTAATTTAACAACACTTGCCGTTGAAACCTTGTGCGCAGAAGAAAGGTGAGCAACACCCACTTATGTTAGCTGAGGGTAATGTACATACTGTAAACTTGACAATTATTCCTTTTAGCGAGGATGTGTTTTTTCTTCCCTCTGATCTGCGTGGTACAAAACATCTCAAATATAAACAGATAAAAAAAAAAAAACGAATAGCTTTTTGCCTCCTACATCAAGCGTTTGATACTACTCCTGGCAATTCTCAGGATCCTGCTTTCACGGCAGACTAGCAGATTTTTTTTCAGTACAGCTTCCTTCATTTCAAAAGGGTTGAGTTTTTTTGGTAAAGGACTCCTTAGAGTTAAAAATAAAAATATATATATATTTTATTTTTATATCTCCTACCTTAAAAGTCCCCGTTTTAGCCTTTCTAGGCATTCAGAAAGAAGCTGGACTGGGTTAAAGCCGTAACACTACAGGCTTCCCTGAGCCCCAAGATCCCACTATTTAAGTTTGACTCCACAACCGAGAGGGTGAAAACCCAGCCTTCACAGTTCCAGGAAACCACATTACTTTGAGGACTTGGCCATGAGCAGAAATATCAAATATGAGCAGAAATATCAAAAAACCCCTGTGCCTGTGCAATGCCACACGAACAGAGGAGGGTCCTTCAGCACCGGGCATCTGCCCCCCCCCGTGCGAAGCGGCAGTGAAGCACCAAGTACCCCCTTTGGTACGAGCTATTAAGAAATAGCACATAGTATTAAGTATTATTCCCAGAACTCCAATGATGCATAACAGTAAAGCTGTTGCTGCTCGAAACATAATATTTTGGCAAAACAGGGTAGGGTATAAATTGAAGTTAAACAACAACAGATGTGTTAATTTTAGCCTGAGTTGTATAACAGCAGCAAAAACGAGCATATGCCTACAGCTGCGGGATGAGTTCACTAGAGAAATTCAAAGAGTACATCCAAAAACAGAAAATTGGGTGTGGTTTTTGGGTGGGTTCTTGTTGTTATTGTTGTGTTGTTTTTTTTTTTAAATTACACAGTGTCCCTTGTAAATTGTCTGATACCCTTTTACAGTGAAAGGGCCTGGGAAATGGTAAACCGCAGTCTCCTGGGGCAAACGGAACAGTGGGGCGATCCGAGAGATGTCAGTGCAGACCTACTGAAGGTATTCTTTTTCCTCTAGGAAGAAAGTTGAGGGACAACACGGGCCAGGCAGAAAGCCAGCCAAGATGCCCTCCAGCAGAGACCGTGCCCCAGGGGAGCCAGCCCGCGGCTCGCTGCCCTCAGCCCACCCAGCAGCTCAGCTCCCAGCCAGGCCACCTCCAGCCCCACTCCTCCAGAAAGCCCTGACGCAGGAGTGTCCGGGGAGCCGGGGTCACTAGTGGGACCAAGGTTTGGAGGTGGCAAGGACAGAAGCAGGGGGTTGATATCCAGGCTCTGTGCCCGTTGCTCTTAGAGCCCCCGGAGACGGCGTGTTAGCCTGTGCATGGTGCTCAGAGACCATGGCGGAGGAGTGTTTGGGTTTTACCTGTCCAAACCTCGCCACCCTGAGCAGGCTCAGGAACCAGTGTTGGAAGAGAAGATGACAGCCCCTGCTGGGACAGGACAGTTTTCACCATGGATACAGCATTTGCTTTTTATGTTCCAAAACAAGCTACATTATTTTTGTTCACGCTTAATCGTTACACCAGCACACAGGCTTTCCTCCTGCCCCTGATGAGGAAGGCATCCTATTTAAAGTGGGCTCTGCATTCTCAACTCTTCCAGATCTCCTGGTTATTTAAAGCAAAGCCTATTTTCAAGCCCAGCTTCCCATCCGAGACCCGGAGGAGCAGTGCAAGGTCATGCCTCCATTAGGCCTGGTAAACATCCCCGGGCTCTGACCAGCTACAGCAAGGACACAAAACCTCCCTCCGCAGAAGAGCCAAGACTCATCCCTTGTTAGCCGCATAAGCGCACAAGTGACATGCCATCTGAAGCAGGAGTAGTTCCCCTCGAGAGGCGAGCAAGTCGTCACAATCTGCACAGTAGTCTGTGAAAAGCAACTCCGGAGACAAAGTCTGTCCTCCCAAGCAATGTCTTAAGCGCTGCAGGCATGCTCAGCCCCTGCCACAAGGCAAAAGTACCTCCTCCTCCTCCGCCTGAGGCCTTTTTCACTCTTCAGGAGTCCTGGGTCTTCCCACCTGCATCCTCCCAGCAGCCCTCCCCAGCACAGAGGTTGACATTTCAGGGTCGGTCTCAGGCACAGACAGGCTCAAGGTGGCCCAGGGTGTCCCTGTCCTTAAACCCACTTCTGCAGCTGGACGGTTATTTTCATAACCAAGGCAGAAAGAGGTAACGTGTCTCAGGAAACCCAGACTTCTGAAGCAAGTGTGCCATGAGGACTGCAAAATGCCTTGTCGGAGGCAGGTGCTTGGCACTGCCAGTTCATGGCACAGAGAGAGCCCAGAACCCACCGTGAGCCTCCCGATGGAGAAGCTATGGCTGCCACAAGGAGCTCATCTCATCTGCCAGGTCGCAGGCTCCTCCCTGAGAAGAGTCATCTTTTGCTCTTGGAAAAAGGTCAGCTTATTTCAGGAGTTATCCTCCCCATAAAACACATACAGGGCACAAACACGGTAGGGTCAGAGGGAGAAATACCGCACCATGGTTTCTGTAGCATGCACCCTTCTTACGGGAGAAACATCCACAGAAGTAGCGCTGGGGGACAGCAGGACAACCGTGTAGCCTCTGCTATATTTTGTTCATGAATTTCTGTTAGGGCCTTTCCTGTATTCCCTCCATCCTGCTGCTAACACCCTGCAGGGCAGGAAATTAGGTCAGACCCATCACTAGCCCAGGGTACTGAAATGCTTTTTTTCCCACATACATTTTACTGGTTTTGGAAAGTTTTTCATAAAAAAATTTAAAGAAACCATGTATTTACTATCAGCACGTCCTGCTGAGTCACTGGGTAGGCGGCGAGACTGAAGAGGGAGAACGAAACGCAGGATACCAGACAGATGGTGCCTCTGGCTGATACCAGACCGGCCGTGTTGCTTCTCCCCTTCCTGACCAGGAAAGCGTTACGGGATGAAGCCAGGATCCACGGGAGGCACAGCAGCTGTAGAAGCGTTTGCTGGCACCTACAGGAAGAGGAGGACTTGCCTACCGCAGGCAAAGTGAACCAAGTATTGAACTCATCTTTCAGAAAGCCCGGCTTTAAGCAAACCCAAGGGGATAAATGGTAACCCTTTGACATCTACTAGAGCTCTTGAAACTCTGCATGCAGAAAGTACCCTTTTTTAACAGTTTTTTCTTTAAACTAATTTTCCTTATTACATTGCAGACACACAGTTTTGCCTGAATAACGCAGGTGCTACCACTCACCATCCTTTTTTCCTGCTGCTTGCACATTTGGCTGTCCTTTCTCTGGGAGTCTTGGATGACTACAGCGAGCAACAGCCAAACCAACCCCTGTGCTCAGCAGACTTGGAGGTACCCTCTTGCTGTTCTTCCACTGAGCACGGAAGCAATGAATGAGACAGCTCCTCACCTCTTCCTCAACTGCTTCCCTGGTCAGAGAAGAACACCATTTGGCAGAAGGTACAACTGCTGAGGATGTTGCACCAGTGCAGGAGCTCCACATCATTTGCTAGAAAAGGAGTCCCCAGTTGTGTATCCTCACCAACCAGACAGGTCAGCTTGCTACCTGGATTCCACACGTCTTTGCGAGAAAAGATGCTGGATTACTTTTTACTTATTTCCCTTCATGTCTCTCTTGCAGACAGAAAAAAAGCAGTTCTCAGTACTCCCCGAGCTGTAATACTTTGAAAACCACAAAACAAATGCAGAATGCAGAAAAGCTCACCCACAGACAGGTGCCCTGGGAAACACATGCCATGTCAGGGACTTTGCAAGACCAGGAGTGATTTCGTTCAAGAAACAGGGTTTTCCAGCTTTTGGAGAATGAGTTTGCTTTCAGGAAAAGACATTTCAATCCCCCTTTGCCCCTTTTCATGTCCACAGGAAAAAAAAAAAATGGTGATGTACATGCAACAAGCGTGTGTACATTTCTTCCAACAAAAAAAAGCACGAAGTCCTTCAAAAGTATCCTGAAGTTCCACAGCACAAATAAGATGTTCTTATTTATCAAGGAATGGCACGTCTGGAAAAATTGACTTTTTCTTTGCTTCCTCTGGCATGTATTTGCTTTCTGTGCGGCGGCCCCATAAACAGTTTAAATACCTGTGATCACAGTGAATTTTATGCCCGGCAGCTCTCAGCAAGTGCTGCTGCAGCTTCTGGCCTTACCAAAGGTCACCCAGTCCAAAGAGAAGAGAAGCAAGGGGCTAGGACATCAGGGCATGTTTGAGACAGTCCCAGCAGCTCAGTTCATGAGATTTCTTTCAGGTTTCATGATAAGCCATCTTCTCCTTCCTGCACACCCTTCTCTGATCACAGCAAATTACCTAGAGAACAGCCATGGAAGATGAGAATTCGCCGTGTCTGCATGTGAGGCAGAATGAACGGCAAACCCTTCTTGCAATCAAGCTGATCCAAGGAGCTGTAGGTCTGCAGCAGAGCCTCAGTTTTTCCACACTCAGCCAAGAAACCTGACCATCTCCAACCTCCTGCCTTGCTAGTGCTAGCAGAGAAACCCCACCAGCTGGCTTCTGAGGGCAACTTCACGGCCGCAGCCATCTCAGAGGGCAGAACCAACCGGGCTTTCTTTGCTTTCATTGTCCACGTAGAAGCCGAAGAGTCAAGTCTCCAAGAAGTGCAAGATGGTGGAGCTGAGGCCGAATATTGCTTTAGGCAACGCCAGGGAGCCTGGACCCGCAGTGCCACCATGCATTCCCCTCACTCTGCTAAGGGAAACAAGTCTGATCTGCTCAAGATATTCCTCAAGAAACATGAGCAAGTGCATCTCTGCCAGCTCTCAGGTTAGAAAGCTGGTGAGCTTGCACCTTGGCATTAAGCATCACCATACAGGTATAGCAGCTTCCTCTGCTGTAATTCAGATATAGGGGACAATGGTGCTATGCAAAGCCCTCAGGACCTGACTCTCGGGGGGAAGGCTCCCCTGGGAGCGTGGGCAGCCCTCACTTCCCAAAGGCGTCAGCCTTCCCAAAGTTGTGGCACCCAGCCCTAGAAAAAGTTTTGCAAATAAGCAGCACGAAACCCGCCTTGGGAATACACCCACTATACCTGCTTTCCTGCTCCTGCTGGGAACGAGACCCGGTCCCACAGGGTTCGCCGTGTCTCTGTTCCACTGCCAATTCCTTCCCTCGTCTGTGGAAACCTAGCAAGCCGCTATTCCTCCTCCTCCTTTCATCCAGCACTCACACTATTTCTGGGAAGTAGCACATAAGTTTGGGGTTTGAAGCGCTCTGCAGTAGCCCATGCATTTGCAGCCCGGGTCAGCCGTGGTGTAAGCTAGGACTGAAAGTAGCCTCATTACTATCCTCTCATCTCTACCACAGACACTTCTGACCTATTTCTTTCTCAAGTTTTGAGCAATTTGACATTTCTTCCAATGCAACAGAAAAATAAAATTCTGCTCCTTTCAGCAAGAAGGCTGGCACTTGCTCTCTGCAGAGACGGTTTCCAAAAAAAGTCCCTAGAGATCTAAGAGTTGAGGCCCTCAGCTCTCCCTAGCGTGCAGTCTCAAATGCCATGCTTAAAGTCAAACAACCCCCAAATTAAATAGCCACCTCGCTTTCCAGACTCTGTGTTGGGGGCACTTTCTTTGTGCAAGCATGACGGACACATGACTGACACCCGTAACATGAAAAGACGACAGAGACAAGGAGGTCAGCTATAGGGAGAAGTACTGAAGAATGCCCTGAGCATTATATCACATGTAAAAAGGCTACAGAAAAGATAAGAGTGGCTGTGCTCCCTTTGATAAGCACTGACCTTTGGGAAAGGCTCACAGCAAGGGCAGACCGCACGCTACTGCAAGGTACTTGGAATCTCTCCATTGAGCTGGATGTGGTATCCTAAGACTGTTAGTTAAAACATTCCTGTGCAATTAGTGAGAAAGGTCAAAGTCAAACCAAGTGGGTTAGCGCCGACCACCCCCCTGAACGGCTGTGAAGGGTGTGCACGCCCACAGACGCCGTCAGTCTTCCACCAACGGAGCTTTCCACCCGCTCAGCGCTGCAGCTCCCCTCCATCATTGTCTTCCTCTTCTCCACCTGCCTCCTCTCCCCCATGCCATACGCTTCCAGATAAGCAACAGAGAGCAGCTGACCTGCTGGAGAGCGTCTTTGCCGAAAAGGCCCTGAGGGTCCTGGTGGACACCAAGTTGAACAGGAGCAAAAAACGTGCCCGTGCAGCAAAGGCAGCCAGTGATGTCCTGGGGTGCTTTAGGAGGAGCGTTGCCAGCAGGTCAAGGTTGGTGATCCTTCCCCTCTGCTCAGCACTTGGGGAGGCCACACCTGGAGTGATGGCTCCACTTCTGGGCTCCCCAGTACAAGACAGATATGGACTTACTGGAGTGAATCCAGCTAAGGGCCACTAAGGTGATTAAGGGACTGGAGCATCTTTCACTTGAGGAGAAGCTGAGAGAGCTGGAAAAGAGGTGGCTCAGGGAAAATCTTATCAATGTGCATAAATACTTGATGGGAAGAAAGGAGAAGAGGGAGCAAAACTACTCCCCGTGGTGCCCAGTGATAGGACAAGAGGCAATGGGCATGCATTGAAACACTTGGTTTGGGGATCATTTTCACAGTTTTTTAACTGTGAGGGTAGTCAAATACTGGAACAGGTTGCCCAAAGAGGTTATGGAGTCTCCAGGTCTCCATTCATGGAGATATCAAAACCTGACTAGACACAGTCCTGGACAACCTGCTGTATCTGACCCTGCTTGAGCAGAGACAGAACTAGATCATCTTGAGAGGTTTCTTCCAACGGTAACAATTTTGTGATTATGTGCAACATCCAAAACAAAAAATTCAGATAGTTTTCATAGGTGCACCTACTTTCAATGCTCCTATACAGGGGCTATCCTTTGGGAAAGATACTTGCCGTAAAAACAAAACACTTCCCTAGCATGGCATGGGGAAGCACTGCAGATTTTTCATCCCTACCCTTGCCCACTGCTGATTTCAGAAAAGACCAGTGCCACCAGCAGAGCACACAAGCTTAGCTAGATCAGGCCTTGACTCCAGCCGCAACACACGCTGATCACGCAGGGTAGCAGGGTTTTGCTTTCCAGTTCGTCTTCCATAAGGCAAGGGCACTAGAAGTACAGAGAGCTGGAGCTTCCCAGCCGCCCCAACAGGACACAACCCACCTTCCCGGCTGGCCAGCACGATGCGGACAGATCCATTCCCTTCTGAGCCCATCCTCAGTTTACCTGCAGTGAGGAAAGCGCACAGATCTGTGGCTCCCTTCTCAGAAAAGACCTGCCCTTGCAAAAACAGTATTTGAAAAGTCACCTTGGCAACAGAGTTCCTTTGAGCAGGCATCTGTAAGGCAATGACTCATAGGTTTGCCATCGCAGCCTGAAAACAAGGTACCAGGGCACGCGGAGCTGTAGTTGTGAGCTGTCTTTACCTCCTGCAGCAAGTATGTTTAAGGTTCATACAAAACCATGGGCACCGCCAAGGTGGACCACTCGAAGTAGTCTCCAGGGAGTCCACGGCACGGCACAATCTGAAAAGTCAGCAAGTCACCAGAGGGTAAAAATTTATATTTTAACAACAAAGACAGATATATGGACAAGAGATATTTGTGTGGATATTGCAGTTTCCATAGGGAGCAGTGGGAAGAAGAGAATACAATTTCTATAAAAGCTTAAACAGCAACAAATATCTGGAATGAGATTCATTCTGAGACCAAAAGTAATTCATGTTTACCAACGGGTAAATTCTCTCCTTAGGGCTTACTAAGGGAGACAGAATAGTGAAACATCCCTATGCTTTTTGACAATGCCTTGCAGGCTTGTATTTTAAAGAGATTTTCCCCAAAATATCCTTTCTATTCCTGTTAATAAGATTACCTTTGACTACATTGTCCTTGGAAAAGTTTGAAAAATCAGTAGTTCAATACCTTCTGCAGTATTACATATTGAAAGATCTAGATCGGAAAGTGTTACACTATTTGATTTTACCTGGTGCTTCTAATTTATGCAAAATGCAAGAAAACATTAATTTACCTTAAATTCCTTGTGTTTGAACTGTGTATTAGCTAGCAGACAATTAAGTGGGCATGCTCTAGGAAAGTCTTCCTTTTCCAGCCACTGGTTCCTGTAAGCCCTCCTGAATTTGTTTTGGTACCTGGCATTTCTTTTCAAGTGTATTCTTACCTATCGCTTCATATATGCTCTTTCAGCTTCTCAGAGGAGCCCACTCTGGCTCAGCTGTACTTGTTCTTACATTCTCAATGGATGGATTTAGTGGTCACCCTGCAAACCAGTCTTCAGTCTCCTTCCCTAAGTTTGACAACAGACAGATTTCTTCCCACCTGAATTTCTCCACTTCGTTCCTTAGTTTCTGAGGACCTCCTTTGATGGGACTACAGACAAGAGACTGCTGTTTTATCCAAAGTACTGATTTTACTGTTTAACAGATTTATGTAGTTGAAGCCACCCTACACCTCAGACAATTTTGTAGCTCCTGCAAGTCATGCTCAAGAGAGATTTAGACATAACCCATGTTTATTCATATTTATGAACACACTCGTATGTTCACCATAGCTGTGTTTTACCCACAGGTATTTTTCCTCAAAATACGGAGCAGAGAACCTCATTTGATGCCAAAGCAGTGACCTGATGGGGTACTGGGGGAAGGAGAGAGGGCAGGTAACAATAGGGAAGAAAAAAAAAAAAAAGAGTATTTAAAGATGCTCAGAGGAACGAGGGCCAGACTTCTGAGGCAGACAGGCAAATGTGTCGCTGTCAGGTGCCACTGCAGCACTGGCAGCAGACCAGCCGCACGCAGAAGGATGTGCGAGACAATACCTAGAACAAGTTGTGGAGTTGTTTCCTGTTCCTCAGCCATCACAGCAGACACTACAATGTGTTACGTGCAGAGTCCCACCTTCCCCGCTACTTCTCCAGTTGACACATTCATGGATTCATTGGTTTGTGTAGAAGCACTGAGTTTTCCTCATTCCCTCGATGCAGGTTTAGCATCTAAAGCCATTTTCTCTCCCTCCACTGGGTAAAACAGGGCACGGGAGAGATGCGGACAGACAGTATCATCTGAAATTATTTCTCCCAACTGAAGTGGGGAAGGATGGGCAACTGGACCGCATTCACCATGCGACTCGGTGAAATGAGCGCTTGCAGGAACCTGTGCCTTAACCAACTGACAAGGCAGGGACGCAGCCAGCAGGAAGAGCTGCAGCTGGATCTTGCCTCAGATTGAGGAAAAGAGGCAGGAGGAATCCCAGGGTCAGCCCTTCTGGTACTGCTGAGCAAAGGCAGCGTACACTTTACCTGACAGTAAAAGTTAGGGAAGGAAGAGACACTAATAAAACAGTCGCACAGCTAAATATTATCCAAAAAGACACAGCTGCACCTTCAACCCTCCCTTTGCCTCTATTTCGATGCAAACACACATGAAGGCGCAGAAAGAGATGATGTTTCCCCAGTAACATGCAGCTTAAGATCCTCGCATGGATGGAAAGCGCAGCTCTGTCCCTTCTCCTTCCCGGAGAAGCGCGCGGTAAACCCAGGCTGTCAGAAGAGGCTTTGCGCAGAAACGTGGCACAAAGCAACAGCGGCAGCGCTGGCATCCCCGGGCCACGGCAGTTTGCAGCTAGCCTGTAGAGTTCTCCGAAAAGCCGATGCCCTTCGGCTGGCCTCTGAGTGCCGTCCTCTCGCCCTGGGGAAGCACACCGCACCTCACTGTGATTTTTGCTAAAACACAATGATCGGTGGCAAATACTTCCTCTGTCGCAGGAAAGCCTGCAGATTCCAAATTCAAACTACTTCAGAATTTACGGATAGGTTAACAGAGATTACGAAATTATCTCCATCAAAATCCTTTTGATTTAATGCTTTTTACTTTGTTGCAAAATTGAATGATTTCAAAGTTTTTCCCCCAATTTTCTTTGTCTCTTTCTCACAAGCAATTCAGGGATACAGGACATCCTGCAGGACCACTCCATCAGATGCCTTAAAACGTGGAAAGAAGTTGTTACATCTACAGTACTACGGTAAAAAAAGTTTTTAAAAGTTGTGTGCTTACAAAGAGTGCAGGATGTAACTGGAAAACACGTACAAAAACAGAGACAGCATTATGCAGGCAAAACTCACTCTGACATCGCCCGAGTCAGTAACAACATTTCTCCAAAAGGGGAAAATTACACAGAAAACCATTTTATAAATGACATTTCTAATGACAGACCCTCTCACCCTTCTCCAAGCAGCGTACAAGCTTGGTTTTCATTTACGGCTATTTCCAAGCTTTGAGTCTAACTGTCCTCCCTACATTCACATCCCACAAGTCAAGTCACAGCTCCAGCCACTCCATACAGAGTGGGATGTACTACAAATACCGTGGTCTTCCACTTTACAGTCCATCCACTCTATTTTAGGACAACCTGACTTGAGTACTTGAATATATTTCTTGCCGTTTTTTTCAGACCCTCTAATTTGGCTGAGATTGGGTACTCGGTGTTCAAATCGAGATAGTAACAAGTGGCGTGCCTCAGGGGTCCCTACTGGGACCGGTACTGTTCAATACCTTTATTAATCACGTAGACAGTGGGATCGAGTGCACCCTCAGCGAGTTTGTGGATGACACCAAGCTGAGCGGTGCCGTTGATTTACTTGAGGGAAGGGATGCCATCCAGAGGGACCTGGACAGGCTGGTGGAGTGGGCCCATGTGATCCTCATGAAGTTCAATGAGGCCAAGCGCAAAGTCCTGCTACACTGCAACTGGGCTAATTTGAACAGCCGCGTAATTGGCTAAGCCAGTATTTAAATCCCAAACACCTTGAAACCTTCATAATAAAACGGGGTGTAGCTCATCACAGACACTGCAGTAACTAAGCAGAAGGGACACAAGGGAGAAAGCTCTGCATCTCCCACCACGTTCATTGAGGTCACGTGTATTTTTATGCTAGCTGTAGCACTGGGGAAGGCAGCAGGGACACAGTTTGAGGTTAAGCACACAGCTCATGTTAAAGGCCACCTCTGACCAGAGGCTTTCAAAGATTTTTGATGGACAAAATCCAATGTGAACTGGTAGCAAGACTTCACAGCAGTCCCATCTATGCTTCTTAAGACATGTATCCGCAGTGGGGTCCCCACCGGCCTAAGGGAGGCGCGGGAGCCAGAGCAGTGAAACCACCAGGGAGCAGAGAGGACAAGATGCATTTATTTGCGCCCTCTTTGACGCAGAGGCCTGGCAGAGGAAGGCAGCTTCCAGCAAGCAGCTACTCAGCTCCCGAATGAGGTCAACCACTGACAGATACGCCGTCTGAGTAAAAGAGATGCTGGCATTTTGCAGGAAACCCCCAGAAGGCGGGATGTTCACTGGAAGTACTCCAGCCTGGCTCCCAACAGGCGAGAGGATTTAGCAGTAACTGAGGTTACGGTGAGGTGGCGTAGGGCTTCTGCTGGAAATGTAAAACTAGCAGAGAGTAACGAGCAGAAACGGGTAAGAAACAACAGTACCAGCAAAATAGCAATGCCCAGACCACCACTGGCCAAGGGACTTGCAACTATTAAAAGGCAAAAAGGAAAAAAAAAAAAAAAAAACACAAAAAACACAGCACACCACTCCAAGGTCTCTCTATGCCCTTCCTCTCAACACACGCACACGCTACTTAGGCTGGTAGGTAACAAACATTACTGGAATGACATACTGTTACACATAATTAATATATTAAGTAATTTGACTGCTGAGTGCACTGTGATCAATACTTAATTATATTTCCAGGCAATACAACAATGTCAGCCAGAAATTGAATTGAGTAGACAATGCAGATACATAACTTCAGGGTAAAACAAAACCATCACAAGAACAGCAATAAGTGGGACTTGCACAGGAGTTTCAGCAGCACTCACAGAGCGGAGAGAACAGATCACATCACAGATGTCTTCACAGTGAAGGAGGACAAACTGAGCCATGAAGGCCAAGAGAAGAATGTCAAAACTGGCTGAAATGATAGGTTCAAATGACAGGAAGATAAGGATGAAGCTCTTGCACAGAGAGAAAGGGAGGGGGAGAAGGAACAGCTAGGGAAGGGGCAGAAACATGGGCATTAAGGGAAGCTGGACATCCAGAAGACACCATTACGTGTACAGTGAGGTTTGTCTTCCAACAGACGGGTGCAGGGCTGCCAGGCAATTGATGCCATGGGAAAACCGAAGCACACAGCTTTCTGGGCAGATGGGGTGAAGAGATGCTTTCAAGAAGGCAGGAGGAGCATTTCTGTTCCCAGCCTGGTGACCTGAAGAGGCTACCCACCCAGCCTTCTCTTCTTCAGGGGGCACGTGAGGCACAGATTGGGCAAGTTTTATCCTCTCCTTTCTTCAGTGGAGAAGGAATAAGCATTCAGAGGCACAGCAGAAGGCAGAGAAGAGCTGGGAGAGGTTTCCCCCCTCCATTACTTCCTCAGTCTCTAGTTTGCTAGAGGGGCATCAAATACTTCACCCCAGCATCCTCCCTTTCAGAAATAACTGTGCTCGTGCCAATCAGTGCTTTGCAGAAAAATCTGAAGCTATTACTTTTTAAACAGGACAGCTGACCCAAAAATAACATCCAAGCCTGATCTCTGCATCCCACCATTCCCCGTGGCAGCCACTATTCCAATGGTAACACGGACTTGAACTTGCCCAAACTAGGAGAAGACTGCTTAAAATTCATTCCTGAAACCCTCCCTGCTTCACAAGTGTCCAGAAATACAGGGACGCAAAGGAAGCACATGTGTGAAACTGGGAGAAATGGGACGAAACCTCTTGAAGATCCACACAAGTATTCTTCCCAGCTAACAAGTTTCCCTGCCTCTCCTTGGGAGATCTTCTAAATTAGCATCTGAAGTGTGCATTGTCTTCCAGTTGTGCAGAACCCTGAGCCCATGAGCCAATTTAGCCCCGAGGAAAAGGATTTGCTGGATGGCCCTGACTGAACGCATTCCTTTATCGCTGTCATGGCAAGTAGCTATCGCAGGATGCCTTTTCAGCAAGGCAGCACGCTCAGAAAGCAGAGGGGATGCTCCATCAGTAGGAAGGACCATCTTGCCACCATGGTCTAAGGGGTTGTATGGCCTCAGGCTCAGTCTGCCTTTAAGTTCAGAGCACAGCGGCAGAGGTGTGACAAGGAAGCTGAAATGTCACTCCTCTGCTTTCCCACCCCAGAAGACCTTCCATTAAGCAGAAATAGTGCTTCAGCATCTATAATCAAGCTGGGATTCCACCAAAATACATATTCCAGAACAACATGTCAGGCAACAGACAAGAAGCCACACCTCAGGTATGCAGTCCTCAGCCTCTGCATCAGAGGAGGAGCCTTGACTTAAATTAATAAACCCTCCATTCAGTAAATCTGCTTTCTTGGCACACTAACAGCCTCTTCCACGACGTGCCTGTACAGGCAATGTTTCCAGCACGCCACTCCAAGGTCTCCATATGCCAACACCACACCTACTGTTAAAGGGATTGCTCCCATCAATCAGCAAATATCCATCAGCACAGCAAGAGCAGTTGTTTCTGCACAAGGGCCTCACATTCACATTAAAAATCAGAATAACTGCCTTCTAATAGAAATGGAAGAGAGCTAATTTAAGTCTCCAGCGTGGCTTCCCGCCCATGTCCAAGTCTATGAAGAAGAGGGGACTGCCTGTGCAGACACACTCCTCAAACTGCTGTGATGCTGGCAGGACGTTCTGGGGTGCTTTGGGGAGCAGGGAAGAGGTCTGGAAGGTGCTGACCTGCTCCAGGGAATACTGAATGCAATATTGGATTGCTTGTCTCTAATGGAACTAGAGGAAAAAAACCAATCAATTGTAATCGACTTCTCTGTTAATGACAAAGAGACAGGGCTGTTTCCTCTGGAAAGATCGACATGCCATGTGCAGCAGTATCGATACCAGCGGCATTATCAACACATGACATTTGGAAACTTGGCACGGAGACAACAGCAGGCAGACTCCAGCTGAGAGCAGCTCAGGGTGCAGGCAAACAAGAGCTTAGCTTAAGCTTAACTTACCCAAGAGCTCGTTGCTACAACAGCAGCAGCCGTCTGCCATGCCTCCCCCACACCCTCCTACCCCAGCTCTGGTGCGCATCTCCAACAGAAAAACCTAACTCACTTCCACCAGGGTTAGTTTTCTGCTAGTTTAGAGAGCTGAACCAAATCAAGTCAGCATCAGGCCAGGAAGACACACGGTCAGGAGCAGGAGTAGGAGGAAGCAGGCCTCCTCATCTTCAGCGGCGGCAAGTTGTTTGAGACTGCTGGACCGATCTTTCAGACTTCAGCCTCGAGGTCTAAAGCACCCATAATCTATTTTAGGCTGAAGTTAAAATTTATCAGTAGCAACATATCTCCAGGCCAACTGCTGTCTTTATTCCACCTTGACATGAATGAGCACGCAAGCCCTCCAAGTCCCCCAGATGTCCCACAAACAAGGGCAGAGGGAACGTCTGCAGAACCTCTCAGGGCTGGAGAAACAGCGGGGCTCAAAGGATTTGGCACTGGCAGTATCTAAAGCTTTCTACTTCTTCAGCTCACTAGTTTGTTTTTCATAATAGTTACTAGGCACTGGAAGTTTTAAGTGCCCAGCTAAGCATTTTGAGAAAATTCCTGCTATATTCCTCAGCTTTTCCCTGCTGGTTGCTGTCAAAATATTGGGATTGCCCAACTTGGCTACCCTTTTGTTCTGACCCGGTACAGCAACTCATACGCCAAGCTACGTGGGAAGGTGGGGAAGATCTTGTCATGGTAAGAGGTTCAGCAGTGACAGAACTGACGAAGCCCTGAGAAACAAGAGAAACCTGAAAATCATTGCTTCATGGCTCTGGCCTAAAGATCTAACTTGGTAATTCCAGCAGTGGGCAGGACGCTGGAAATAAAGTACAATTTCAGAGTTTGAGTAGTGGAGATTTTTTTGGTTTAAAGTTTCCTTCACAGAGCCCAGCCCAGAACACCCTCGATGATCTATTAAACTCATGCTAAAAAAAAATAACAAAGGGATAAAGGACTGCAGTGTGGGAATACTACTGCCTGGTACCCAAATTACTCTAAGTAGATTAGCTGAACTGCTGTGGCACGAGAGAAATCTGTTCGAAGGCAGGCTGAAGTCCTCTCCTCTGCTCTCCGCATGCGCCAGGAGCCCAGGTGTGAAAGTCCTGTTGATACTTTGGGACAGAAGAAGCAGCGAGGCCAAGCTGGATCCTGAAATACATCCTGATTTCAAGGTTCTTCTAGATTTGTTCAAACCAAGCAACAAAAATGCATAATGGTGCTGCTTCAAAGGGCCGAGAGCCCTGTGCCCAGCCTCTGCATTGCCGAGGGCTGGTGACGCAGCTCGCTGTCCAGAGCTCGGGCTGACCCACCCCGTCTGTCACCTTGCAGGCACGGCTCCCCTCCCAGGAACCACAGAAAGGCAGACCTCTCACAGTCAGACAAGGAGGAGAAGAAACAAATCTCCTAATCAAAAATCCCAGCACCAATTCCCACCCCGATAGCAGCCTGGAAGTACAAAACAGAAGAGGCTTCAGAAACAGCTCGGGGGTCAACATGAAACCAGCAGTTTTGGACCTGCTCTAACACCAGCTCATCAACAGCCTGGAAAATCTTCCTTCCTCCCCAATTTCACCTTCTCCTTTAATGTTTCCAGCTACAGATTTCTCAGCTGCGTTCTGCCTCTTCACGAGGACCTAATTAGAAGAACAAACAGCCAAAAGGCAGCCGCCACAGCTCCACCGGGAAATAAGGCAACATGTGGCATGGGAGAAGGAAGCAACCAGAGACAGGACCTGGCATGACGTTTCGGCTTCATTTCCCAGCCAGACTCAGACACTACCTCAGGTTTGACTCCAGAAGAGCCATCTTGTTAGACAGGAGGAGGTAAGGCGGGGTGAGCAGCTGGCAGAGGGATCCTAACAGGGAAACCTGAATGCATACTCTGAATAAAGAGCTTTTGGGGTGAACCCTGACCACATCTCCCACTTCTGCCTATTGAACAGTTCATGATGAACACTGCTACAGGATCTCCTCCCTCTCTTCTTCCTCACAGATCACTTAAGTAACAGCTGAATAGTTTAGTCTCTCATGGCACGAGTGCCTCTCCTCTCCTCCGACAGTCCCGAACTGTCCCATGAATGAGCCTTCCACCATCTCCACAGTACTCCCTTGCTTTCCTGCTCGCACTCGAGGGGTACTGGGATGTCAACACCTCCGTCTCAATACCCAGAAGGGAGATCTTGGGAAGAGATCAGGCCACCAAGACTACAAAACACGACAAGACTATCACCTCAAGGCTGTGCCAGGAAGCTGGTGGTCAGAGGCAGCACAACCATAGCAAGGATGCAGTAGCTTTCAGATGAAGATGACAAGGAAGAAAGTGCCCGCATTGGCTCTTGGAGAGCAGCTGATGTGAAGAAATCAGGCAGCCAGAGAGAGACCCTCCGGCGCAAGCCCAGGCGCCCTCGATGCAGCCCTACTGCATGCTGGCTGAGCATCCTGCCTGCAAAGGTTTCAAGCTTACATGGGATCCCAGCACCAGCTGTTATAGCAACAGGCTGCTTCCTTCTGGTACGTCAAAACCTCGGCACTCTGGACGTCCAACCTCCTTGTCCCTTGCTGACCTTCTCTGGACCCCAAGCTTTCGCCCACAAGGGCCTCAGGAAAGAGAAAAGCGGGAAATAAAATGTCAATGATTCTGCCCCTCTGCTCTGCTCTGTGAGACCCCCCTGCAGTGCTGCCTCCAGCTCGGGGGGCCTCAGCACAGGACAGACATGGACCTGTGGGAGCGGGGCCAGAGGAGGCCACGGAAATAACCAGGGGGATGGAACAGCTCTGCTATGAGGAAAGGCTGAGAGAGTTGGGGTTGTTCAGCCTGGAGAAGAGAAGGCTCCAGGGAGACCTTATTGCGGCCTTTCAATACTTAAAGGGGCTTATAAGAAAGATGGGGACAGACTTTTTAGCAGGGCCTGTTGCGACACAACAAGGGGGAATGGTTTTTAACTAAAAAAGGGCAGATTTAGACTAGATATAAGGAAGAAATTTTTTACGATGAGGGTGGTGAAACCCTGGCACAGGTTGCCCAGAGAGGTGGTAGATGCCCCGTCCCTGGGAACATTCCAGGTCAGGTTGGTCGGGGCTCTGAGCAGCCTGATCTAGTTGAAGATGTCCCTGCCCATGGCAGGGGGGTTGGACTAGATGACCTTTAAAGGTCCCTTCCAACCCAAACTATTCTGCGATTCTAAGAAGTAAAATACAGCAGATACGTGTAACATTTGGTGGCACACACTACCTCTGCGGCCTGACTGACATGGGCTTGCAAGTTACATGTTGCGTGTTTGCAAATAGCAAATTCATAACTGGTCCCAGGCACATACAGAGCATAGGATACACATAAAATCAGTGGTACTGCATCAGCCACCCCACTGCCCAGTTTGGCCCAGAGCACGTACCCAGGGAGGAGTATGTGGCTACTAAATTAAAGACGCAAGCATGACAGAAACTTCCCTTCGGATGCACACGTGGGAATCTTACAAGGAATTAACAGACACAGCTTGAATTTTGGAATAAGCCAATGAACAGAAGAAAACAGAATGGGAAGAGAAACACAAGAGAGGACTAAAAGCTCTAGTCTGCTTTTGGAACAGGTGTCAGGTGAGAAGGAGGGTTTGGGCAGAAGACCACATGATCCAAGACTTTGCAGCGTGCAGAGACCGAGCATCAGAGGTGCATTTAATGGATTCGCCTTGGGGACCGCCACTTTGTTAGCTAGCTTGAGCAGCCTCCTACTCCTTCCAACCCTCTGTGGGATGGGCTGAAATCCAGTCCTACGTAACCCCTACGTAACACTGGGACTTCGTGATTAATTAAGCTAGCCGAGAGCAGGAGCACAGACACGGTGAAACCGAAGGGCATTCCCTGCCTCCAGCTTGCTGGTGGAGAGACTGAGCAAGACAGTACGTTACACACCATCACCCCAACAAACCAGCCATAGCCTTTAACCAGACCTGAACTGCTGCAAAAATCCTGCCGCACGCTGTAGCGTGGAAATTATCATCGCAGCAGCTCGCACGACTGGTACGGCTCACCACGGCAGGGCAGGGGAAGAAGGGGGTACGTGGCAGGAGGCTTCTCTTCCCTAGGTCAAGGCTTGCTATGGGACAACTTGCCTCTCTAAGCTCGGCTCTTCCTGACGCACTGAAGGAGCTGCTCTGGCGTCCCATGATCACATGCCCAAGCCCGGCAGAACAAAGCTCCAGGCTCCAGAAAGGGCCACACTGGGACGTTAACCCATCCGTTGCTGGGACAAAGGGGCAGGAAGAAGGTTCAAGCCTCTAAGGAACCCCCAGTACCTGATCCTGGGTGAGACTAAACAACAAAGAGGAAGAAAAAAAGGCCTGCCCCACCCTATTTTCTTTCAGGTAGTACATGAATAACTGGTGATGAGTTTTGCCTTTCAATGCGAGTTAATCCAGTCAGTCCCTGCCCTTCGCAACTGATTGCTGCCTCTGCTTTCCACCCAGCCTCCAAACAGTTGCTACCCAGCGACTTGGGCTCAGGTTACCCTTTTTCCAGGCAAGCAGAGTCAGCATTTCCACTGTGTACTATATTCTTGCCCTGTTTGCTTGTTTAACCATAATCTCTCCTCTCCTCCCTAGTGCTACAGTAGCCAACATTTCCAGTCTTATTTCCTTATTTTTCAGACAAAACCTGCACACCCTATCTTGAAGCAAGAAACACGGAGCAGATGCCTCGCATCTTACAGAAAGGCTGTGTGTTACATTCTGTGCTTTACCTGAGAGAGCACTGCCAGCAAACTCCTGCCACACGCAGCGGACAAATTTCTTTCCCTCTTCTTTTTTCCTTACCAATTAATTCCATGACAGATCTGAAGGCCAGGGGGAAGGGCAGGAGAGAAGAAAGTAAGTATAGACTAATGACTGCAAAACTGACTGGGAAGATTTAGCAATTTTCAAGCGGTTACAAGAATGCTACAGACAGAAGGGAAGAAAAAGCCCAAAGCCTAACTTGTACCCCTGAAATACTTTTAATCAGCTCCTTTCCATTCCAGCAGGTCTGCTATAGAATTGTACTAAAGGCAACTGCGCAACGTCAGATTCTTAACACTTTCGTTTCAGTTTTTAAATTGCACTAGAAATACAGTGACAATTTTATGCTAATAGAGCCAAACGGCAGAATTATTGCATGAATGTATTTGGGACTGGGATCACAACAGAAACAAAAAAAATTCCACTTTGGCGCTGCTTAGCCGTGCCCCGGCATCCCCTCGGCCCCATCCCCAGCTGTAGGCGTCTGTAGCTTTGGGAGACAAAGAAGAGTCACTGGAACTGTGGGTTGGAGGGAACATCCAGTGTCCTTGCAGGCTCTTCACAGCACGCAGAGGGTGACAAGAGCATCGCTGCTGTGAAGCGTATGGCTACGTACCTCTTACTGCTGCAAGGACAGACATCGCTGCCATGTGCAAAGCCTAACCAGCAGAACAGATGAATACAGGAAAAGTCTCCAACATCCCTCCTGCACGTTTCCAGGAAGCCTGCTGACTCTATCCTTTTGCTGGCTTTCATTTCAATAGCTCCTTTTTGCAAGGCTCCCCAGAGATTGACGTACCACGGGCACTACTGATTCGGATAAGTCAAGATTAGCAGCCGATGTATTTCAATTAAAAAAGTCCCCTCCGTAGCATTACACACCCAGCTGCCCAGTTATGCAGTAGACACGATTAGAGCATCTGCACAAATTAGGAGATACGACATCACCTGTAATTGCAAGCCAGGGTTGCAAACGCCAAGATGTGAGATGCACAGGAGGTGCAGCCAGCCTAACATAAGGCACACTGGGAACAGCCATGGCCAGCCCCTCCTTGCCTTCCGCTCTGTCCAGCGAGCAAGCGCTGCTCCTGCCAGCGTCAGCAGAAGCTGCACACAAAAACCTCGTAGAGCTTTAACAGAAGGCACTTTGAGGACTTCAGTTTGAGCCTTGGTGACCAGCTTTACCACTAGTAAATAGTACCAATGGGCTAAGAACATACCAGGCTTGACCAAAGCTTCATGCAAGCCACTACCACGTGTCCAGCAGCGCCAGCGAGGAATGCCCAAGGATAGAGCGGGTGCATTTAGTACCCGCAATGTATTTTTATTTTGGGAGATCTGACCAGTTGCTTTAAAGCTCATGCAGGTACGAGAAATTCAGAACACCTATGTGCAAGGAGTCCTACAACTTAACTGCCCTCTTCCTGAAGGATCTTTGCCCATCCTGAACCCAGCATCTTCTAGTTTAATTTTATTCCTTCCATTTATCTCACTGGAAGAGACTGGGAACAAGTCTAATCTCTCTTTACCTCTGTGGCAATCATCATTTACTAAACTTCATTAGCTCCTCTTTTCTCAGACAGTCATCTTTTCCAGGCAAAAGAGCTCTGATCCATTTAATCATTGCTCATATTCCACACCTTTAGCACCAATGCTGAAAAGCTGATCTACAGATAAACATGAATGCTCTGAAAGGACTTGAATTTGACTGCAGACACTGTTACAAGCTCATATATCCAGGTTGGCTAATGGCTTTTTCCTTTGAAGTGAGGCATGTGTGCTTTTTCCATCCCTGTGGTAAAGAAGCTCAGTTAACCCTGGCATCACCTTCTACACATTCACAGCCACGAGTGCTCAAGCAATGCCTACACACCAGCGTAAAGAAAAGCAGGAGCCGAGTTTCTAGAGAAGCTTCCTTACTGCTCTGATCAGAGTTTTCATGAAGTAATTACTCTGAACTTTACTCAGAGCTCATTAGGACCACAGCAAAATTTCCACTAGGTTATTTTAATCGTTGATTAATTCTCCTTTCCTGGCAGATTTCCTTGGATTCTTTAACATGTCTGGTCTCAGGCTCCCCGTGGCGTGGGTTCATTTCCTCACTCCCAACACTCCATGCATTGACAGGGAAATGAAAAAAGTAATCACGTCAGAGCTTGCCCTTGATTTTTAAGTCTTTGTGGCAGATTAGTGTGGTGCGCTCCCCCTCCCCATGCTGTCCTATCTATTGCACAACCACACGTCAAGGAGTTAATCCCACCATCTGCGCTGTCAGAGCTCCTGCATACCAGGAAACCCAAACACCTAACAGTTTGGGAGCACCGAAGAAACAGAAAGTCCAACCGTATCTTCTACCACTGAACAGCCATATATTAAATCTAATCACATTAATTTCTTTTACCCGATAGCCTGCTTAGTCAAAATATACAAGATAATTTTAGATTTAGACGTGGAAAAGAGCTCAACAACTCAGCCTGTATAATGCCAGCAGATTTTCATTATTTACATAATCTAAGAATTACTAGCTCGATCCCAGTCACATTTTGTTCAGTCAGTTCCAACACCACTTGCATTATAAGTGGCTTTATAAACTGCTGCACATACCAAGGACTGCAACACTAACATAAATACAAAGTAGGAAGGAGGGTGAGAATACCCAGGAAAGCTTCACAAATTGTTTGTGACAAGCATGTATTTGACCTCCATCCCCCAATTCACCATTCAGCCTTGCCTACATGCAGTTGGACAACAACCGACACGCAGGATCGGCAATGTGTAACGTTGCTGGTGCCTCATTGCCCATTCTTCCCCTTTCCTTTTTTTGGAGCACATATAGCAGATTTCAAAACTGGAAAGCATTTGAAGAATAGAGCTAGACAAATCATCGCCCGGAGAAGTACAAGGCATGAAATCCACGCTGCTCTGGTCTGTGATTGGGGTGGAGAGATAACTCAACCTCAGTCTCAAGCACGTATTGCAGGTTAGCACCTGCTGCACCCACGTACCCGCTCCTGCCTGACATAAGCACACAGCCCTCCCAGCTCAAAGGGCTGGCAAGTTACGTCCAGACCAGAAACAAGCTGACTGTTTTCTTTGCAGCACTATAAAACTGACTACCATTGATAAGTAAATGCCTCACCACAAGATGAGGCGATGCCAAGCAGAAGCCCCTAAAGCACAAACAAAGGTGATCCAGTGTCTGCATGAAGACTGTATGATTATAACGGCCCTTTAACCTTGAAAAGGTCTTACTAATTCCAGCATTCAAATGTGACAGAGTGAACTACCTTTTTTTTTGTGGTTGGTGGTGTTGGTTATACAGTCTAACAAGCCTAACGCATGAAAACACCAATTCCAGGAGGTGCCCAAGCACCTCAAGTCTCCTTCCCTCCTCATGGGTGCACAGACTGCCACGTAAGAGGAACTGGTCCAAACACTGCTTCACCGCCTCCTCCAGCCTCCAACGTTTCTGCTGGCTGCCGCTTTCTTGCTGTCTCAACTGCTCTTCTGCTTCAGCGAACAATTTAGAGCTCCCCAAAGCCCTGAGGCACTAGTTGCATCTTATGCAACACACGACACTCCCACAGCATCATCCTCCCTGGACAGCCCTACATCCTCCTCCCTGCTCCTCCCTGTCTGGCTCCAGGGGACACACGAGCACTGTCGCGCAGCTTTACCAAGCCCCTCGGCAGACCACCGTCATCGTTACCTCACTGCAGACCTCCTATAGCATTTTCATCTTCTGCCAAAGCTGGGCTTGATCACTCTGCCGGGGATCCTTCGTCTTTCCTGCAATGATTCTAGCACAAGACAATTTCCTTTTTTCAGACAAGTCTTAAATTAGAGCAAGCCACTCTACTCCAATATGCCCATTTGGGTCACTTAAATGAAGATGAAATCTTTAAAAAAGAAAAATCAAGATCCGGGCCCCTCTAGGAGAGGCCGAAGTTATTTTTTTCTCCATCCCATCACCTCTTCCTCTTTTCTTTACTTGAAACTTGCAGGACAGGATCAGTCACCCATTCCGGAACGACGTTATCCTGGTAGAATCTATTTTAAAGCAAGCAAACTTTTTAAAAAAATGACAGGGCTCCGCCACTTTGTACTTCACGCTCTCTACAGCCCTGCCAGCAGCACACACAGACAATAACACGCCTCAGCAAACGGCATGCACTGCTGCACAGCATTTATACAGCGCCTGCATTAGGACAAATGGGTGCTCTCACCACAGCCCCATCTACCCCAAGCAGCGATGAGATCAGCAGCTGCCCGAAGAACTGCTGCAAGAACACCCATGTCATTAAAAGAAATAACAGGGGGTGAGGAAGGACCAGCAACAGTAGGTGCTTCTCTGACACTCCCTGCTGTCAGTGTTCAGAGCCGCCAGACATTTGGCATTGCCTTGATCTTCTCAGGGCTGGGACTAGAGCACCTGTCCCCTCAGCTCTCTGCGCTTCAGTACCCCCACGCGTACAGGGGAACACGGTCTGGCATCGGTCCTGTAAAGAAAGTGTTCCTCGAACACAAAAACTACACACCCCTTCCCCGAGCAGTAGTTTTGCAATACTTAGTCTCACCATGCCCAAAATACACCTATTGAGAAGACCCGCATCCCCAACATAATATCATATTAGTTCTCAGAAGAGAGAGACTTTCACTGTAAAAGAAAGGTCAGCAGAAGATCTCTCCATACCACACAGAAGATGCTGGCAGGAAGAGTACTTCCCTGCGGCGAGAGGACTGCTGGCACGAGCACGGCGCCTGCTCATCTCCTAATATGGACCAAACAGTCAAACGCATTTAGATCCACACGTCGTGTGCCCACAAACTCATCACTGGTGTCTCACTTGGCGTAAGACTGAGTTTAATCTTTTTACCCTCCTGACAGGATGTTAGTTTTTACCTAACGGACCAAGAGCTGTCTAGCGCTGTGAGACATTTTTCTGGCTCTGTTCAGCTTTCCTTTCCTGATGAGGACCTTCCCATTAGTCCTGCGTTCACTGAGGTGTCGCAACGAAGACATGAAGAAATGCCAGCTTCGCAGTGGATCCCAAACCGAGAGTGCAAAGCACAATCTGGACCTCTCCAGGAGGTGGGACTGATCCAAGCCGCTACGCCAGGAACAACGGTTGCCAGTATCAAGAAGGCTGTTCCACTTCAGAGGTTTGTGGGCTTGGATATTGCCACCCTAAAAAATAACGTAGGACAGAAAGCAGCAGTCAAGTACACCCTGCTAGAGCCCCCACCCGTGTGAGGAACACACGGCACCTACCAAGTCCTGAGGAACCTGCAGCTATGTGCCCCTTTGGATGGACACGTGCCCCTTCGGGTAGGGGAGAGGGAGATAGGCAAATCTGCAAGATGTAACGTGAAAACACCCAGCACATTCTGGGAAGGAGAGAAAGGTGTCGTGTCTCCCGCTGCCAGTCCTCACACATGCTCCACCACCCTAGGCCAAGGAGCTTCAGGAAGAGGAAGATTCAGCAAAGATTCTTAAGACACAAAACCTATTTGCACATCTCTTGAAAATATTCATTTTCTTCTAGATAATGAAGTTTTGCTTCCACTGAGGACCTTGCAAAATCAGAGCCATCTGTTGGAAACCAATGGCTGATGCTGCTAAAACTCAAAAATCCATTTTTCCTCCTATCCCAGCTGCCTTGAACCAGCTCACGTCCCCCAGAGACATGAGCAGTATTTCGCACACTGTTGACAAGATATGCACTGGAGACGTTTGTTCCTAGCCAGGATTTCTACACAGATCCTTCTGAAGCTGCAAAGTCAAACAGCGCTACAGCCTTCTTCTATGAATGTTACATAACAAATAATGCATTTAAGATTTGTGATGTTGGGCTCCAAATCCCAGCCTCACTTAGCCTTTAAAGACTGTGCCGTAATTATTTATAGTATTTATATCACAGAGGATGGGGGGCGTACCATCAGATCTCATTGAAAGATTACTTTCAGATGAAGCAAGTCTGGTTCTTTAAAATTTTCTTCAAGCAGAAAAAGGTAGCAGCAGCAGCTGGGGTACAGCAAACAAATCCATAGATGCATATGGACATATAGGTCAAATAAGAATTAGGCTGAGCAAAAAACAAGTTAGCTGTGAAACATTCCTTTGGCTGCTTTTCCACATACGGCGCGAGCCGTTTGTGGTTTAATCTTAGCGGAGCTCCATCTCGTTTGAGCCTGCAACACTTACAAGCTTCCAAGCGGCAAATTTTCACTATAATTGCTCTATGTTTCTTTATACTGGGTAACGTTTTCATACGAGCATTGCTGCTTTATACACTTATTGCACTAGGAAAAACCGAAGGGGGAACTGGAAAATTTTGTTCTGTGTCATGCGGTGCAGAAAAATATCATTGAAAAAACATAGAACTGACCCAGAAAAAGGAAGAGTTATTCTGCTGCCCTCTAATGAGCACATCTAACATCTGAAAAAGAGCACTCTCAAAGAGAGATGTTCTGTTTGGCCACAGGCACATCCTCTCCTGCTACAGAGCTGTCAGCAATGCAGTCACAGCTGGAGCAAGACAGCATCTCCTACACAGGGAAGACATGGAGAAGAAACATCCGCATGGTCCCGAGACCTATTCTGTATTTTCCTGAGCTTAGATTAGAGTATACGGCTGTGGCCTGTTCTGTTCCCGTTCCTTCTCCAAATAGAGGGAGGAGGGGAGAGGTTCCTAATTCTGACCTTCGGGACACAAGCCAGTATATCTATCAGCTCACCTCTGCAGCTTCCAAGAGGATGATCCTCCCTCTAGAGTTACCTACAAAGTACATTTGCTGCATTCACCTTCCGTGTCCCTTCCTTGGGTCCATCTGGATGCTATTCATACGTTAGATCTCTTTATTCAACCTAGCCAAGAAAATACTATAATTTCATGATATGGAGTTAGACCATATGCTTCACTGCCACAGAGGGCCATGATGTTGTTACAGGTATACAGGTACAACAGAAACATGGAGGAATGACTTGCTTAAACATCTGTGAGTGTTAATGAAAAGCAAAGGAATTCAGTTCTCCTGCAAGTGTGTCTCTGGATCTGCACAATGCTCAGAAGACATTCAGTTGAAAAAGGAAGTAAGGAAGGCAGAGGAACAGCCACGGAGCAACAGCTCTACCTGGTACTCAATTTAAATTCAACTTTCACCGAGCTACGCTAATGTGGTGGGTTGATCTTGGGCAGCTGCCAGATGCCCACCCAGCCGCTCCGTGACTCCCCCTCCTCAACAGGGCAGGGGGAGAAAATAAGATGCAAAGTTCATGGGCCAAGGTAAACGACAGGGAGATCACTCACCAATTACCATCACGGGCAAAACCGACTCGACCTGGGGAAAATTAATTTAATGTACTGCCAATTAAAATAGAATCGGGTGGTGAGAAACAAAGATAGACAATAAAACACCTTCCCCCACCTACCTCCCTTCTCCCCAGGCTCAGCTTCACTCCTTCATTCCCGACTCCTCTACCCCCTCCCCTGAGCAGCGCAGGAGGGTGGGGAACGGGGTTACAGCTAGTCCACCTCCGCTCCTGTCTGCACTCCTTCCTCCTCACACTTACCCACTGCGGTCCTCTCCACGGGCTGCTCCAGTGACTGGAGCACCTCCTCTCCTCCTTCTCTGATGCTGGGGCATGTTCACAGGGCTCTTTCTCACTTTTTTTCCCTACTTCTCTGCCTGCCCAGCATTTCTACCTCTTCTTAATTATAACTTTTCCCAGAGGCACCACCATCATGGTCAACAGGCTCAGCTGTGGCTGCAGTGGGTGCGTTGGAGCTGTCTGGACACAGCTGTGTCTGGCACAGGGCAGCCCCCGCCTGTCCTCCTGCCACCAAAACATTGCCACCTACACCCAATACAGGTAAACAGGCCAACATCCTCCATTTTGGAGGAAGAAAAGACACAAAGAAGACAAAGAAGTTATGATAATCCCATATAACCAGTATCTACACATTAGTATGCTATTTCCATAAATAAAAACGGCTCAGATACAGGCACTAAAGCAACAAGAGCGCCGGCAGCTGCAGAGGAGTACATGTAAGCCCAGCCCTGGGGTCACAAATCACTGGAAAGCAATAGCCAGAAGCTTCGCTGAGAAAAAGATGAAAGCGCCACTGAAGGAAGCAACTTAAACTCAGAATCGTGATTTCTGTCAGCAGAATTCCTGCAGCCTGGAACAGCCTTCCCCTTACCTCCCTGTCACCAGGCTCACCAGGTTATTTCAACGCAAAGTGCATTGCAAAATAACTACTGGATGTACAGACACCGCCTGTACCCGTCGCAGCTGGGAACGTCCTACCCATGCTAAAGCAGCCCATTCCCAGTTACGTAAGAACACTCAGTGACCTGAATTTACAAATAATCTTTATTTTGAAAGGAAGGAGAGGAAAACAGACACAAGTAAAAACAAATTTTAAAAGCCACGTAGCTAGGAAATGCAACAGAAGCGCATCAGCCCAGAGCGTGCATATGCACAGCTACATCAGTCATGAATGTCCATGATTATCTGCAGAAGCCAAAATTCTTTAAGCAGATCTCTGGTTTTCTGTGTGTCCTGCACGCACAGTCGAGCACACAGAACCAGTGGGCCAGGAAACAAGTTTGCGTCCCCCGTTTTCCCTTGGATATCCTGCCAGGGATCCTCTGAAACACCATGTTTTTATTGCAGTTTGTTAACAATATCACTAAATATAATGCTTTCAAGAGTACCTTCCAGCTGACAGTCACTCCTTGCTTGAACATCTGCTTGGTAGCCTGTTCTCCTGCAGGATCCATTTTCTGTGGTTAGCTTCATAGCATATTTGTAACACTGCTAGTTCAATCTAAACCTGTCCAAATTATCATTTCAAACAACCCAGAATATTTCAGTAACCACTGCGTTTAATCCTTCCATAGTCTTGTGGAAACATTTAGTTTAGACAAGGTCCATTGAGATCGACAGTGTTAAAAACTCCATTAAAAAAAACCAAACAACAAAAAACCTCCAAAAAACTTACTTCCTTTCTATAAGCCACTTGACTAACAAGCTAAACTCAAATTATGTGCCATTACCAGTTATGCCACATATGAGTGCCAATAACGCTACTTTTGAAGCGCTGAAGTGGGCAGACAGACCTTCAGCTGGTGCACACATTTTTACCCAAGTGTAAAAAAAAACCTTTCTGCATAAATTGCTCACAAAGACTCTTTGAATACGTGAATGGCTTTCAGCACAGGAGCCAGCACTATATGCTATTTCTTAAATGAGCATTGCAATCAGTAGTGGCCTGGGAGAAGAAGAGGGCTCGGAGTATCATGTTTTCCCGCAATTATAACCTATGGGCCATTAGTACTGTAACTGAAGAATTACAGATTATCTGGTAGTGAGTGCCCCTATTAACAGGCTGTATAATTTAAAAAAACAAAAACAAAAAACAAAACCTCAGGCAAGCTAGACCTGTTACTATTCCAATAAAGGATAACTTACATAGGATAATACTATAGATCCCACTTAGTTTGAATTACAGACATCAACTCTTGAGAGATGTACCATTAAATACACAGCCTGTAATTCAAATAAGACACACATTAGCAGGGCAGAGATTTATCTCTCGGTAAATCAGAAATCTGATTTATGTATATGACAATCCTAGTGTAGAAGCCCTTGGAAAGAAAACGCAAGCAAAATAACCTTCCTCACGTGGGCATTTCCCAGGGGTCTTAGCAGAGGAAAGAGGAGGCTGACTTATTCCTGCACCCCAAAAGCATGTCAAGACAAGTCAAAAGGGGCAACCCAGAAGAAAGAGACCTCTCATCTCATCCACCCTTTACCAGCCTCTACCAATTTTCTAAATAGAGCATCTATTTAATATTAAACTCCCAGGACACATATTTCAGAAATACGTTTGACAGCTTGACACAACTCCGTACCGATGCTGGTGACAAGGGAAGGGCTCTGACTTCCAGAGCTGTCAATCTGCCGTCTCCACAACCACTTCTTCATCCCCCTCAGGATTCAGTTTCTCAATTCACGCAGTGTTAAACTGTTCCTCTCGTGCCCATGAGAGGGTTTCATTACCGGGACTTGTGCTGGGTGGTATCTTTGCCACCGGCGCAGAACTATGCCTCCTCTTTCTTTGTAGCATTTATAATTTTATAACTTGATTATGCCAAAGCTGTAACATTAGAACAGCAAAGGCATGGATTTCGGTTCATAACCCTCTTTTGTAACACTGCAGCTTCAGTACCCTCCTAAGCAGGGCTGATCTATTTTTCTGTAAGTAAGGATGTCTGACTATTTTAAACTGATTTAGCAGGAGAATACCAGGCTAGATTAGTATCCTTTTAAAGCTTTGGGAATCAGAATCTCAGGGAGCAAGACATGGAATGACATGCAAGCAGCCATGCCCCATCACGCCTGACCAGGAAGGCAAGGAGGTACACTGGCCCCAAATTCAGCAAGCCCTTCAGTGGCACAAGGAACTGACACATTTGACCTAAAAAGCACATGCTTGAGCACGCAGCATTTACAAAGGCTGGAGGAAAGCTCTGCAAAGGCCCAGAGCAGCACCCCAGAAGCCTCACCAAATGAGTCCCCAGTTCCCCACTGAGCCCTACCCTCCTCTTCAGCCACCCAGCTTCAACGCAGCCCACAAAGCAGCACGTAAAGGCTGCTCCAGGCCAGGCACGCACCTTCCACCATCACTAGTGGTGAACATTATGCAGCAGTCAGAGCCACGGGAACCAACCATAAGAAGAAATTACAGGGATCTGACACATCGTTCAAACTCCTAAGACTCATTTCAGGCTCTTCCCACTACCAACAGCCTCGTCTCCCTGGAGCAGACTGCAAACATTTTGGCAGCTTCGGGCACTCTGGAAAGTGTTACTGTGTTTGTGTAGTGCTCAGTATCCATGACCACTAGCTAATTGGAGGAAATATTTTTTTAAAAAAAAAACGTTAATTTTAAGAACAAGGACTTAGCCACAGCTAGAGGAAGGGGAAGAAAAAAAAAAGTTAATTACTTCCATAAATATTAACACAACTGATTCCCATGATTTGGCAAAAGGCACTCACAACATGGAAATGGTCGATCTCCAGAAGGAAAGTCAGAGCACTTGAAGCAGTGCAAGTTTCAGGCACCCATTTAGCTCTTTTCATTTAATTGCATTGACTCTAATTAAGGTGGAGTTTTATACAGCTGTTGTCACAGCTGGAACCACACTGCACAGTCAATAAATTGTTAAACTAATTTTAAGCAGTGTGGATTTTTTTTCTTTTTTTAAGTTATTATTATTTTTATTTAAGGCACCAGTGTCTTTAGCTTTCAGTAGGATTCCCACTCCAAATTCTCCCAGAAGCTTCCCACAGCAGGTCACTGTCCTCCATTTCAAGCAGTCCCCACAGCTGTTCCTCTCTGCTGGAGATCTTGGTCAACTTGAATCTTGAAGCAAGGTCCCACTGATTTTCATCCTTTGGACTGAAGCAACAGAAGAGCCCTCTGGCTTCGAGGCGAGTTGCTGCAACCTACAATCTTCTGTTTGAGGCGCCGTGTAGACTGAGGTCATCTGACCTCACTGGAGAGGCTTCCCATACCACACACCCCTATCGGAGCTCCTCTCAAACACCATGCAGATTTATAACAGCCTGTTATAAAACAGTCAGACACCAAAACTGCCCTTACAAGGTGATCTGGCATTGTCAAGGCGAGAGCAGCTCCTAGCGATGCAGTCAAAAAACCAAATAAATTTCAGCCAAAAAGCAAGGAAGAAGGAACATATGGTAAATCGCTACCCAGAGCGATTTACCCAGGTATGGTAAATTGCCACCTATCACCTCGTCAAACTACCAGGTGGCTATCCTGGATGCAGCCTCACCCTGCCCCTCAGGCCAGCATGCACCCTTCCGAGCTCTTCTCCTGCTCTCTCCTTCCAAGTCAAGGAACAGTCTCCTTTCGGGAACCCCCACCCACAGTTAAAAGCAGCCTGTCAATAGCCCTAAGCCCGAAAGAAAAGTATTTTCAGCTACCGTCAAGTCTGTAAACCTATTAGTAAGTGGTATATTGGGTTATCAAAAGTTAACAGCATTCCTTCTCCAGGAGGCTGACGTTTTCTGCTCGCTGCTGCACAAGGAAGGAACCGGGCTCCCTCCTGCCCCGTGCCAGGCAGCGCCGAGCGGGGACCGCGGCCTCCTGGCAGGGCCGGTCTCCCCCACCTCCAGCCAGGCTCTCGCTGCGGTGCCTCGCAGCAGTCGGGGTGCAGCGACGGGCAGGGTTAGCTACAGCTCAGCTCAAGGCACGGGAGCGAGCCATGCTTTTTGGACCCCGCTTCTGCAAACAGGCAGAGGAACCGCTCCCCCGGTCAATGTGATACAGACACATACAGTGACCTTCACAGCCATGTCTGGATGCCAAGTCATTAACCTTGGGGCTGGGGGGAGAGGTACAGAGAATCTCTTTGCCTGTTTAATTCCTGCCCAGCATTTCCCCTTTCCTGGGAATTTTTCCTTTCTTGCAAATTCTTTTATTGGAGGTTTCAAGCATTTTCATACACAATGTCAGAGAAAACACCAGCTTATGGAAGGAAGTTTGCAGTTTGACCTGAGACCGGCACGTTCCAGTCCTGGGACACACGCCTCACCTGTGCAGGTCACAGAAGGACAACGGACACCTTGCAGAAGGTACGTGGGTGGGGAGGAGAGAGGCACGCCAAGGAGAGGTGCAGCCCACGCCTGCCCTGGGAGAGAGCAGCCAGTGAAGGTGGCTGCACTTTGACTATCCATGTCTGCTGGGTGGCTGAAGATACAGTAGAGATAAGGATATGAAAGAGAAACGCAGACCCGCCAAAACGGTTCCTGGCTTTCCTGAGCCCTTCTCCCCACGCCCCTCAAGCCTGCGCAGGGAAGGGGAGCTGGTCTCTACCCAAGGCTGGATGCCCGCTGGCGTGTGTCATTCTCAGTCCGTTGGGGCAAGAGGCGAGGGATACTGCAGAGCTGCTCTGTCTGCCTCGAGACCCCAAAAAGCAGCAGATGAGTGGGACAGGCTGGGAGCACAACTTCAAGCAATCAAGGCAGAGCTTTATCCAAGCTGCAATAGCTGAAGGCTCCTTTAATGGAACTTGGGTGCCCCATTTTAAAGCCATGTTGATATCCGGTCCCCACCAAAGAAATTGAGAAATCCCAGCTCAAATGTCACTCGTCCTAAGGCAGCGTCCACATGCCAAGTAGAGATTTTCAAAGATGTTAAAATCATTTCGGTGAAACACCACCAAAGGCATCGCCAATAGGCTACCTCTGACACCAGTTTAAGGGAGAGCATTTCAATGCTCCCAGAATTCACACAGACCAAAGCCTGGGCAGCTAGTAACAAAGACAGATGGAGCAGGAACATCTTGTCATTTTGGACTAGCAGAGCACATAGCATTTTACACACACATTGGAGATGCTACAGCCGCTCCTCACAGGCCGCTCACCGTCATCCTCAGTTTGCGGAGCAAACTGTTTTCATCCCTTTCCATCTGAAGAGTGTTATGGTGGGGAACAGCTTGAGAAAGGCGCTCTGCACAAAACAAACACATGACGGGCATGACAGCTGCCAGCACAGAATTAAATGCTGAAGAAAAGCGACAGCAGCGGAATTGTGAAGATCCAGCAGCTTTCCACACCAGGGACATGGTGAATGACCAACACAAGCAGAAGATTTAAAAATGCCCCAAACTCACATTAAGAAAAAGCGGCAAAGGCTTAAAGCTGATATTCAGAAAGGATGCGTTCAGTAAAACAAGCAGAATTTTAAAAGAATTTTAATCCTTCAATTCCTAAACACTCCAACATGCCAGAAAGGAAAACAAACAAAAAATCCCAAAACAAACAGGAAACCTGCAGCTTCACGAGGCCAGGCACTGCGCAATACCCCGGAAGGCACAGCTGAAGGGGACTACACGACGTGGCAGCAGCACACTGTACAGGAGGGGAAAGAAAGGCCCAAAACGTACGCAATGGGAAGGCTGCTGACGTCTCCGGCCTGTTCTTACTGATTCACATCACCAAAAATTTGCCTAAAGAGGGTGCACAGCGCTAGGATTAGACAGGGCAGCAGGGCAGACTCACACCATGCTCTGTAGAGTAACACAGCAAACATCTTCCCAGCAGAAGCAACTTGCTCCTACCAACAGCACAACTCTCGGATTTGCACAGAAGCATTCCATGGAGAAACGTGATCAGGGGCGAGGACAGAAGAGGAAGAACCATAATACTTAAAGGCCACAAGCAAGCAGAAATTCAATGAATTGGATAGGAATCCAACGAAGATAGGAATAAATTATGGGACACAGAGATTTGCATCCTGTCAGAGCTCCTGAAGAGTAATGGGGGACTGGCCACAGCTGCAGTTCTGCAAGCAACACAAGAGTGGATCCACTGCAGTGGTAACCACGAGCCCAGACGCTGCAGGAACAGCAGAGGAGAGGTCTTACACGGATTCTGGCACATCACCCATTCAAAAAAAAAAACAAAAAACCAACAAAGGAAAGCAAGTCACGTCACATAGAGTTAGTGCATGGTCCCACGGCAGGACCACAACGCCCACCAACCACAGCTTTTCTTCTTCTCATTTGAGGCTACAAAAGGAGAACAGAATTGGACAAGTGGCTGCAGAGCCCAAGGAGAAGGAAGCAGATAACGCGACAGACACGGCACATCTGGAACACCAGAGCAGAAGCTGAGGTGCAAACCAGAAGAGCACAGTCAGTGACTCTGCAGAGGGAGGCCTGGTAACAAAAGGAAGAAATCACAGAGTATCTAAGAAAGGCGAAAAGCAAGGCTGTACACAGGCTGCAGACTCCAGCAATTCCAAACTGTCAGGTTCCTGCTTGGCCTGATTTTATCCTCTCCTGTCTCCACGTTTCTTCAGAAGGAAAAGGGACTTCCTTCTTTGCCAGATGCTCAGTAATTTCACTCCTCTCCCCCTGCCCATGCCACTGACAGAGAAACCCATGCTGCAAGACAGCCCTGGTCAGAGGATGACAGCTCTCAAGACACAAAGGGGAAGTCAGAGATACTGACTGAAACTGCCCCGTAGCTTTGCATCACATTGTGCAGATCCAGGCTTCAGCAGCAGCAAGGCCCAGCACAACCTCTGTTCAGGCTAACGTCCTACATCACTCTGTGCCTCCCTACCTCGGTGTAGAACCATAGACTCACAGAGCGGTTTGGGTTGGAAGAGACCTTCAGAGATCATCTAGTCCAACCCCCCTTTCATCTTGCACTAGATTAGGTTTCTAAAGCCTGGCTCAATATGACCTTCAACACTTCCAATGATGGGCATCCACAGCTTCTCTGGGCAACCTGTTCCAGTGCCTCACCACCCTCATCGTAAAAAAAAAAAGTCTTCTTTACGTCCAGTCTAAACCTACCCTCTGGTAGACTCTCCTTAAGAACTCTTAACTGGTCCAGGACCAGAGGCAGCAAATGGTTTTAATCCATGTTGCACATTTTCCTGGCTCACCAGTGCTACAGGAGGAGCTAGAGCAGTCTGCAGGAAAAGCTACTCTTGCCACAACCTCAAAAATCAAGGTGACAAACTAAGGTTTTGCAAGCACTTGCACTTCTGCTTTCTCAACAACACATCTTGTCACAGTTCTCTTCTGAAGAAGCTGAAAATAAAGCAGGAAGCTGCCAGTCCAGTTGTTCATATCATCCCATAACTGGTTCATCATCCACTCCAAAAAAAGAGACATTCCCAGGCAACTGGTTTGCCAGAGCCACGCTTGAACAGGCCCTTGCTTCAAGGAGCAAACACTGAGGAAGGAAAGCTAAAGTAAAAAAAAAAAAAAAAAAGCAGCAACCCCCCCCCATACAACAGGGCATTATTTCTGACTTAGTTGGAAACATTTAATTCCCACGCTACAGAGGCTCACCCAGATGAGATTTATTCACTCACACTAGTAACAGACAGAGGTCCTTGCATGGATTAGATTACGGCAAAGCATTTGATTTACATTACGTCAGTGGCTAAGTAAACTACACTGATAGGAAGCAATCATTCAGCAAGCAAGCAACTCATGGACTTAACTCCAGTGTTCACAGTGATGTTGCTGGCTTTTGTTACCTACGAGCATGTGGAAATCATCTGGAATCTGGTGTTAAGATGAGCTAATGATTAAAGACAAGAAGCAGAGCAGGAGAAAGTAGTTACAGCAAGTCTGCTTCACAGTAAGACACGGCTCAGAGTTCCCCGTATTGAAATACTTTCCATTTTAGACCACTGGCTTTCTATCGTCACACGTGCAAAACTCACCTAAAATGAATTCCATTTTGGTGACATTTTTTATTACAGTTCCACCCTTTCCTTCTCATGCCTCAAGAATTACCGACGCCAAAACAGCCTAAGCCGATACCTTGCACTGATCACAACAAGCACACTGAATCAGCCGGGTATCTAAAAGAAGCAACGAGACCGTTACCGTGAGAGTAGCAGATACTTCGACAGGGTACCCTGCCTCCACCAGATGTACCAGGAATCCTCAGAAATCCTCAGAAAAATGGGGCCTTCAGTTGGAAAGGACCAACACCACCAGTTTATCCTCCCAAGACAAGGGGCCTATTTCCATCTCCCACACACCTGTGCTGGCACACACAACCACTCATGTTAACCAAGATGCTAACCCTGCGATAGATGCTGAACTTTCCAACTTATGTATCGTGCTCCTCCCTGTTCCCTCAGAATAACCACAGCCAAAATTGAGTAAAACTAAGGGGAAAAAACAATCGAGAGAGAGGTCCCCTCTCTCGTTGGAGGCTACAGGCAATAGCCCCCAAGCCCCAGCACAATGGTGGCTTGGTTTCCTACAGGATTGCATCCCTCTGGCTCCAGGGCATCAAAGCAGGTCTTCCCGAAGCTTTTCATCACGTGGAAGTCACCACGCTCTGCTGTTGTTCAGTTAGCCCCTGGCACATCGCACAGCCCCATGGCCGCAGTCCGGGCCCTCCTCTTGCCCCAGCTGTCCCACACTGCCCTGGTGGCAGCCCGTGTCCCCTCCCTGCACATACTGGTGGCCTCAGCCACCGCACAGCCCCCCGGCTGCCTCCCTCTGCTGCACACAGGGACCTCGCTGGATTTAGGACCACCATGTGAGGGCGGGGGAAGCCTGTCTCCAGTCCTGTTGCAACACTATAAGCCATTTCCAGGCCTCGGTATCCCTTCCTTTTTCCACCTAAGACCCAGCAAGAGCAGAACCGCCACGCTCCACCTGCGCATCCCAAACCAGACAAGTCCTTGCATTAAGAAACCCTGACGGCCCCCTCCATCAATCTGTGCTGCCCCTTTCTGAACCCACAGAAGCATCCAGCGCTCACATTACGCACAGACGTGGAGCCCAGAGCTGAATTCGCCGTGCGAGACACAAAATGTCTTGTTTGGGTGCGCGTCTCCCATCTGCTATTGCCAAACCTTCTTCCAGGTTTGTAGCGGAGGAGACAGCAGACAGGCGCACCCACCCTCCCTCGCCATGCAGCTTCCAGGCGTCCATCACACCCTGCCTCACTGCCTTCCCCCACCTCAGGAGCCCAGGCCTTTTCCTTTAGGAACAACTAAAGGGGCATCCCAGGCCTCTGAGCAGCCATGTTGCTCTTCTCTGAACCTTTGCTGGTCTGCTACATCTTTTTTGAGACAAGAGAACCAGGGCCACACATAGCATCAAATAGCTGAATGTACCATGGATTTATTTATGGAGCATAACAGCACTCTCCAGGTCATTCTCTTTTCCTCCTACTTCCCAAAAGCTGATTTGCTTTTTTGACCACTGTTGAGCTCCAAGCTGACATCTTCTAAAATCTAAGTCAATTCCAAGCTCTTCCTCAGACTACATTTTAACTGGAAGAGACCAGACGTGTAGAATGAAGCACAGTGTAAAAATTCAGTACACAAGGGATATTTTTCATTTGCCACTATCAGCTGATTTTTACAAGTACTCCAAATAATTCAGTGAATTCAAAATGTTCCTCTCTGCCTCCTGTCCAAGCTGCCCTGACTGTCTTTGGTAGAGCCCTGCAGTTCAGGCAGCCTTTCCCCGCACTGCACCCAAGGCCCACGCTTACACATCTGCCCACGCTCCCATTCCTCTGCAGCCTGGTTTGAATGAAGACAGGGCAACCTGAAACCTGCCTTAGGAACACGAGGAGAAGGCAGTCATCCTCTTCAACAACAAAGCTGAACACAAACCCTGAGAAAAAAGTCTGTCCAGGCCATGCTGGGAAAGATGATCCTTACTACAGATGCCAGCCGCAACCATTAGCAGAATCTGAGGCTTTCAAAGAAGCACTTGCCTTTCTCTGCAGCTTGCTTCTGCAGCTCTCCATCACCTCCCAAATCTAGGGCACTCAGAAGAATTGGGATATGGCAGGGCACACTCAGTCCAGCTGCCGGACCTGACAGTCCTCATTTACCTCTCTAAACTCCTGGTGTTAGAATAAAAAGATGACAAGAACCAAGAGCCACCTCACCTTCTCCAGAGAAAATGAAGCAGAATATTTTGTCACGAGCACAGATACCTTCACAGCTGGACAAAAG